>JAOUQZ010000035.1:25366055-25384824 GCA_028564935.1 Neosilurus hyrtlii
CACACACACACACACACACACACACACACACACACACACACACACACACACACACACACACACACACAACCACATCTACATATTCAATCACAGGGCAATTATCCTTTTACCTTAAAAGTTGGAGCTAGGAATGACAACACAACACAAAGTCAGAAAACCAATATCAGCAGTTTCTAGACAGGCTAACTGTACCATTCATTCATTCATTTTCTGTACCACTTTATCCCACTAGGATCTGAGCCGACTCGGAGTTTTCCAGTCCATCACAGGGCCAACACACACGCATGCAATCACACTCACACACACCTAGGGGCAATCTGAAACAGGCAATTTTTAAAAAACAGCTTTTATTTTAAACCAGATATTTGGTTTGACCAGGTTCGTGGACAAGCATGCAAGGCAGTGCAGAGAAGAGCACCTATCTGTGTTTCTCTCTTCCTCTGTCATTCTGTCTTTAATCCCGCCTGCTCTGCATTGTCAAAGCCCTGTGTTTGAACAATGGAGCTGTCTTCTTGTCAGCTAATTTGGGAACAAACATTTGCCTGCGTGGCAAACAAGCTCTCCCAGGAAGTGCTGTTAATAGGATAATTAAGCAGACGGTAATGAGCTGGATTACTGCTAATTATGACAAGATTTGCTTTGGCATTTGTGTGAGCGGCGGCGGAGAGTTCGGCGTCGACCCACAAGTAGGAAGCAGAGCAGCACAGCGTGCTGCCACCTGAGTCAACACACAGTCAGGGGGGGGGAGTGTGTGACTGGAGATAACAGGGGCCTCCGGAGAGCCATGTCACTCTGCCAGCTCTCTTCCAGTACAGACGGGGCACTGCAGAGTCACAGGACTATGACACAAGCTATAACAAGTAACAGGACTCGGGTGGTTAGAAAAGGGTCAAACAGAGCTGAAAAATACACACACACACACACACACACACACACACACACACACACACACACACACACGGATACACTGTACTGTAATACACTTTTCTGAGATACTGCAGATTTTGTGATGTTTATTTACTTATATACTTACTTTTGTTCTTGTGTTTATCTATTTAGTTGGTTGGTTGCCAAGTGGCTTAATGACTTTAATCCAAGCATTATCACGCCTCCAGCACAAATCTCTCGATAAATGACATGCATGCATCACAATCCTATACTCCTATATCCTATATATTCCATGTATGAGTATCAGAATCAGAATCAGAATAAAGTTTTCTGATTCGGATTCTGATACTCATACATGGTTACTTGGGCCTTGATGACATCACCATTCTGAGACCATTCTATTTCAAAATAACTGCCCGTAAAATCATTTAACCAGAAGCTACGGGCCTAAAATTCTGCACACAGAAAGAAATTAATCTTGAAAGACATTAACTTTTAACAAGTGCTGACCTCTCTCTTAACCCTGTAAATTTGGTAAGTGAGAAGCACAAACATTTGTGAAACCACTTAATCCTATAAGGGTCATGGGGAGCCTATCTCAGCCAACACTGGGCATAGGCAGGGTACACCCTGTACAGCTTGCCAGACCATATCTGGGTCAACACACAGAAAAGAATTACAAGTCACTCACACCTAGAGGCAATTTGGAACAGCTAGTAAGCCTAATTTGCATGTCTTCGGATTGTGGAAGGAAACCAGATTACCCGGAGGAAACCCACACAAGCACAGGGAGAACATGTAAACTCCACACAGATACGACCAAGCCTAGGACTCGAACCCAGGATCTTGCTGTGAGGTGGACATTCTAACTATTCATTCATTTTCTGAACAGCTTAATCCTAATTAGGGCCGACTTTGGGCAAGGGCAGGGCACCCCCTGGACAGCTTGCCAGGCAATTGCATGGCCAACACACACACAACTATTCACATAGAAACACGCTGACGGCAATCCAATGGCCTACTCTTTTCGGACGGCGGCAGTGGTTCTTTTACATGCCTCTCACCAACATGCTAACTACTGTCAGTTATCCTAAAGCCATGATTAATAAACTAACTTAAAGGAATTGTGTTGTGGAACTGCCATAACTATTACACCAATATGCCCTTTCGGTATTGCTGATGGTTTTAGCAAAAATGAAATGCGTGTATAAAAATCTTTGTAAAAGCACTTTGCCTGGTTGGGTATCGTTTAAAAATGTCACTGTTAACAATCTTGTTGTAATGGACATTCCAAATTCCCTTTAAGTCTATTAAGGAACAATATCAGTACAAAAAGCAAGCAAAGTAATTTGTTATTAAACAGCCCGAGCACTATCCACAGAGTGCAGCAGCCAGGGAAACGTCAGGGAGACAAATGGCCACAGCCAGAAATTAACTGTGGGAGCTCATGAGTTGAATTTCCTTATATCCACACAGCAGCTCCAATTCATAACACACTCCATCATAACAAAAAGAGGGAAAGAGAAATACAAGACACTGAAGAAGGCAAGACAGAGAGAGAGAGAGAGAGAAAGAGAGAGAGAGAGAGAGAGTGAGAAAGGGAACACAATCGGGGTGGAGGGAAAGGCGAATCTTAATGCGATTGGAGTTAAACCCCAGACAGAGAGCTGGCTCCATTAAAGCATGCCACTTGCCCCAGCAGCTCCCGATAAGACAGCTGAGGCTGGGATTTACGGCTTTGGCTTATCGTCATCTTCACACCAGTCTTGCACCGGGTGCAGGACCACGCCACCAAATCCTGCATGATTGGGAAACAAATTAAAGTAAGCAGCCTTATGCAAGGGGATGGGTAGGTGGCGAGACTGAAAAACAGGTGTGTGGGTGAGAGGGGGAAGGAAAGAGAGGGTAGTGAGGATGAGAGAGGTGTGTGTGTGGGGGGGGTACAGACAGAAGAAAAGAAGGAAGTAGGAAAAAGCGAATGAAAAAGGGAGAAAGAGAAACACATGACATGTAAGGCCCTTTGTCTCGCAGCCTCCTCCTCGTCCGACCTCCCTCACACTGGCTTTGACACATCGTGTCTTTTCATTTAGACGATGATGAGATTATGGCGAGAGTTCTGCTCTCCTGCTTTAGAAATAAAATTGCTTTTATTTCTCCCAACATGTGTTCGGTGAGATTAAAGCGTAATCTTACAGCGTTTAATGGGAGCCTGTTTGTGGCCTGCCGGCTGACACAGAAAAGTGGAGCACGCTTGCCCCTGCTTTTTAATCCTGTTTATTGAATTATAAAGAACCTTAAAGGATAAAGAATATGAGTCAAGGATTTAAATATTTCATGGTATTTCTAAGTCAAAGCATAGGACAGAAAGGAAAGGCTGGTTTCAGAGAATGTTAGCTACCAGAGAGATTTTTTTTTCTTCCTCGATGTCTACACACAGCATTTCCAGCAGAATTAAAGGGGCGGTGCCAGGGCTGCTTCAAGGACATCATAAACGGTGTTATCAAAAACGGCGACACGGTGTCGTAATGATTAGCATGTCTGTGTTACAGCAAGACGGTCCTGGCTTTGCGTCCTGGGCTCAGGCACCTCTGTGTGGAGTTTGAATGTTCTCTCCGTGCTTGCGTGGGTTTTTAAAGACATGCATGTTAAGCTAATCGGTTGTTCCAAATTGCCTCTAGGTGTGAATGTGAGTGTGAATGGCTGTGTGTATGTTGGCCCTGCGATGGTCTGGTGAGCAGTTCAGGGTGTACCCCGCCCTTACCCAGGGTTGGCTCAGATTGAGATTTGCAAGCTAAAAAGTCTATTTAACCAGTATAGACAAGTATTTTGGACCTTCATGGCATATTTAGCCAAATTTAGCCACACATATTTAAACTAAATTTGTGTAAAAATCATGATACAGCTCCTTTAAAGAAACAGCAACAGCAACATGGTTGTATGAGGGTCTTGTCATTGATATTATCCATCCATCCATTTGCCAAACCACTTAATCCTTACTAGAATTGCTGGGAGGCTGGAGCCTATGCCAGCCAACTCTGGGCGAAGGCGGGGCCAGGCCATCACAGGGCAACACAGAAATAATCATTCACACTTACTCTCACTCTCACACCTAGGGTCAATTTGGAACAGCCAAATAGCCTAATGTGCATGTCTTTGGACTGTGGGAGGAAACCGGAGGACCCAGTGGAAACCCACAGGGAAACAGGGAAAACATGCAAACTCCACACAGAAACACTCTCAAGTGTGGGAACACCCCAAGCACGGGACTCGAACCCAGGACCTTTGTGAAGTGAGATGCACATGCTAACCACTACGCCACCGTGTCCACGTGATACTGATCCATAAATATACTGCCGTAATGACACAAAATGTGATGCAACGTTAAAATAGAGTAATAGCATCCCGTTTGCTTTCCATGCTTGAAAATCAAAAGCGAATATTGGTGTTTGTTCTCTGAGGCACATCTTTTCTTGCGCCAAGTCGAGTATGAGAGGATTTACATTCAGGTTCCTTAATCTGTGTAAGCGAACCTGTTTCAGGATGTAATTCACATGGTATGTCTTTTGATTTGGATTAGTCTGGGCAATCCTCTTACCCGCCGGCTCAGTATAACTTATCACTGACAAGGCTGTCTCGTGGAACACAGTAAATCCACATATCCCCCCCGCCCAGACCTCCAGCTCTAATTCTAATCGGCCTAAATCTGATCAGAGACTTTAACTTCCAAATACCTCCTGAAAGCCACGGCTGGCAAGAGCACGTTCATCTCAGGCTCGTCTCTGCACAGGAAAATTGCAGACAGACCTCACGAGCATGTTCCCATTAGATTTAAGTTCCAGGAAAGGGTGAAATTCTTGGGATGCTTTAATGTCTTTCATTATCTTCTCTGAGACATGAAAGGTCTGGGAATAAGTGGAATGTTTGTGTGCGGTTTGACAGGACAGGCTGATAATAATTTCGAAATTAGTACACCAAGGGAATGATGTAATCAGTGAGCATTAAACATGTGTTTGTAAATTAGTCCTGGTGCACATGGCTCTAAAATTTAAAATCATAAGAGGGTGTTTCTGTGTGGAATTTGCATGTTCGCTCCGTGGTTTTCCCTGGGGACTCCAGTTTCCTCCTACAGTCCAATGACATGCACAGTAGGCTAATTGCCTGTTCCAGATTGCCCCTTGGTGTGAGTGCAGATGGTTGTGTGTACGTTGGCCCTGCGATGGTCTGATGAGCTGTTCAGGGAGTACCTTGCCTTCACCCAGAGTTGGCTGAGATAGGCTCCAGCCTCCCCACGGTCCTAATATTAGGATTAAGCGGTTAGACAAATGAGTGAGAAAATGACATGACATCAGCATTAAGGAGCACTATAAAAAATCTGGACACCCTGCCTACCTCAGTAGACTTTGCTTAGACACACTGTTAAGTACATAGAACGCACGCACACACACACACGCACACACACGCACACGCACACGCACACACACACACACACATGCACACACTGAGCTGACAGATACATGGTTCCCCTCCTTCCCCCAGCTAAGATTCACTTCAATGCAGCATTTATTCCTCTTTCTGTTTGACAAGAGTGTTTGTATCGAGGCAGTACTGCTGTAGTTTGGCAGTAACTGCTGTAGTACAAGCCTTCTGCTGAGACGTCAAAGAGCGTTACACTCCAAAGTACTGAGGGAACAAAAAATAGCCTGTGTTTTTCTTCCCTCTTTCTATCTCTCTCTCTCTTTTCAGATGCACTGAACAAACAAGGCTGTATCCCTGGCCCAGAAATACTTCAAAGAGCACCGAGTCTGTAGGGAATGTTTCAGAAATGTGGAGCAGTGTTGACTGCTTAGCTTTGCATCTCAACGAGCGTGCACGTATTCCCAAGCCAGATGCTGATCATTCAGTGAGCGTGCAGGCCCGAGCACTATATAACACAGAGAGATGTTACCACCTCTTTCTTTAGATAAACAATTTATATATGCTTTCAAATGTCATTCGTTTCTCAGGAATTATTCATACTGGGTACCATGTGGTTAAATGCCTCCAGCAGTCAAACTAAAAGAAAACAGTATGTTGTGTACAATCGCTGAGCTCCAGAAACCTCCTATTTCACAAACTGAACTTTGATCTTTATTTAACGCTGAAATTTAAGGTTTAATCTATTTTTGCTTGGATTTATAAACTTCAAATCTATTTTTCCCTTGTTGGGGTGGGGTGGGGTGGGGTGGGGTGGGGTGGGGCTGGGGGGGCTGGGTGCTTTCGCCCTGTAGCAGTGACTGTTCATGACTAATATGGAATTTCATAAAATGGTAAAAATTGTAGAAAGTGAAAGTGATGCAGAAAGAAACAAATAACAGTATGGATGATGATCATGATGATGATGGTGATGTTCATGATGATGGTGATGATTATGGTGATGATGATGATCATGATGATGGTGATTATGATGATGGTGATTATGATGATGGTGGTGATGTTCATGATGATGGTGATGGTGATGATGGTGATTATGGTGATGATGATGATGATCATGATGATGAGGATTATGATGATGGTGGTGATGTTCATGATGATGGTGATGGCGATGATTATGATCATGATGATGATGGTGATGATGATAATGGCGATGATGATGATGACCATGATGGTGATCATGATGATGGTGGTGATGTTCATGATGATGGTGATGGTGATGATGATCATGATCATGATGATGACGACGACGATGATGATGATGAATGTAATGCTGATGGTTACGATGATTAGGATAATGGTGATGATGATGATAATGATGATCATTGTTTACTACTTTCAGAGTGGCAGGTTACACTCTGAACAACTCACCAGACCATTGCCAAGCAAGTTTTTATGGGAGTTCAGTGAGAGCTACAAGCATGTTATGACCAGTACGAACAGAGTCAGTGTATAGAGCTGCATCTTCCCAGTGGAGCTTTTGGCAACCAGACTACTGGCTCCTCTTTGGTGACCAGCTGC
Source organism: Neosilurus hyrtlii (assembly GCA_028564935.1). Taxonomy (NCBI): domain Eukaryota; kingdom Metazoa; phylum Chordata; class Actinopteri; order Siluriformes; family Plotosidae; genus Neosilurus; species Neosilurus hyrtlii. The sequence continues at coordinate 25,372,935 of JAOUQZ010000035.1, forward strand.
TGGACCTTCTTTTTTTTTTTTATTTTAGCTTTTTTGGGTGGAGTGTATTATGCATATAATAAATGACTTATTAACCTTATTAGTTTGGTCAGTACAAGGAAATTCCAGACCACTACCTTGATGCATTAACCCCACTATCACTCTCAATACATCAAAGCTTCGGTCTGGAATTCCCCTGTACTGGCCAGTAATACATTTTCTAAAAAAAATCCTTTTTCAGGGTCAACAGCAGGGTACCTCCTGAACAACTCGCCAGACCATCACAGGGCTCACAAACATCCACACTCACATTCACACCGAGGGGCAACCTGAAACAGCCAATTAGACTAACGTCCATGTCGTTGGACTGTGGGAGGAAACCGGAATACCCAGAGGAAACCCACGACTCGAACCCAGGACCTTCTTGATGTGAGGTGGACTTGCTAACCGCTACACCTCTGTGCCACCCATTGGGAAAAGTCTTTCTGAATCAAATGATTTCTCCCACATATAACAAGACAGACAACAACACAACAAGAAAATATAATACAGTGTATAATAACAGAACACTATCATCAGAACCATCAACCTGGGCCTGAAAACTATTAGCTGTTCTGTAACACAGCAACAGAAGAGCATAATATCATAAGTAGACCCATTATATCAACAAAGAGCTGGAACCAAGTGGAAGAAAGTGGAACCAATACAACAAACAGACTTGATCATGCAGTGATCATGAGGAAAAAGCAAGACACTCCGGACACATGGACACACACACACACACACACACACACACACACACACACACACACACACACACACACACACCTCCTTCCATGTGGATGGATGCTAGGAATGCTTCTGGCTGTCTTCCGAAAGGAAGTGTAGGGATGTTAATGGGTTTTTCCCTCGTGGAGGTTTGAAAAGTACAAAGAGAGTTTTTAAGGGAAAAAGCAATCCTGCAGTCACCCTGCAGCTGGTAGGCAAAAAAAACTAAACACGAGATTAACATGATCAGAAACTGCAGCTGATCACTTTATAAGAGGCCGAAAGGTATTACTGCATGTGTGCGTGTGTGTGTGTGTGTGAAAAAGAGAGAGAAAGTGGATGGTTTAGTGGATTAGGTGTGTATCGTTGTCCTGCATTAGCCTTAAAAAGTGTCTGACTGAGAGTGGTTTCGTATAATTAAATTGTAAGATAATTAAGTTTAAGATGCGGACATTCTTCCTGACCTCTCAGAATGTGGCACTTTGTATGGCTTAAATAAAAAAAATTCAAAAAGAGAGAGAGAGAGACAGGAAGAGAGAGACAGACAGTGATAGACAGAGCGACAAACAGAGAGTGCAAGAAACAGAGAAATACAGAGCGCGACAGAGAGAGACACACAAAAAGAGAGACAGAGAGAGTAAGAGAGAGACAGAGAGAGACAGAGATAGAAAGAGACAGAGAGAGTGAGAGAGAAAGACAGAGAGGGAGAGAGAGAGAGAAATAATAGATTGAGCAAACAGCAGTTGAAACAGAATTATAGAGAGTAGGTTTGAGATTCAGCAACATCATCGTTAATTTTCTAAGCCGCTTGATCCTAATTAGGGCCTATCTCAGCCGACTCTGGACGAAGGCGGGGTACACCCTGAACAGCTCTCCAGACCATCACAGGGCCAATAGACACGCAACCATTTACACTCACACCTAGGGGTGATTCACAACAGCCAATTATTCTACTGTGCATGTTTTTGGACTGTGGGAAGAAACCGTAGTACCCGGAGGAAACCTACGTAAGCATGGGAGAACATGTAAATTCCACACACCCCAGAGCCCGGGAATTGAACCCAGACCTTCTTGCTGTGAGGCGGATGTGCTAACCACTGAGCCACCGTGCCGCCCCAACTTCATGTGCACAAATCCTTAACCAATCCCATTTTTTTTTATTCTCTCTCTCTCTCTCCCTCTCTCTCTTTCTCTCAAGCTGAATTAATGTGTTAATATTTTTCTTATCTGTGCAAGGTTAAGGTATTAAAAACAGTACCATCTATATAGTATAAAAACAGGAGTACCACCCGATGTCTCAAAATCAAAAAAAGAACAACTGGATTAAACTCGACAAATGGGATGTGTTTGCTTCTTCTGCACCACGGTGGTGTAGTGGTTAGCACGTCTGCCTCACAGCAAGAAGTTCTTGGGTTTGAGCCCCAACCTCGATGAGGATATTTCTGTGTGGAGTTTGCATGTTCCCTTCATGCTTGCGTGGGTTTCCTCCCACTGTCCAAAAACATGCACATTACTAACTGGCTGCTTCAAATCACCCTTTTGGTGTGAGTGTGAGTGTAAATGTTTGTGTGTCTTGGCCCTGAGGTGGTCTGGTGATCTGTTCAGGGTGTGCAATGCATTTGGACAGTTTCAGCTGAGATAGGCTCCAGCCTCCCCACAACCCTAATAGGAGTAAGCAGTTTGGCAAATGAGTGAGATGAGATGAGTCAATAATTCAGAAAAACAGAGCCTTTATGTATCTTTTTAATGTAAATCTGACTCATTGATTTTGAAAAAAGAAGACTTTTGGGTGGCATGGTGGAGAAACACGTCCACCTCACAGAAAGAAGGTCCTGGGTTTGATTTCTGGTCTCAGGCGTTTCTGTCTGGAGTTTGTATGCTCTCTCACTGCTTGCTTAGGTTTCCTCTGGGTATTCCGGGTTCCTCCCACAGTCCAAAGACATGCACTTTAGGCTAACTGCCTGTTCCAAATGGCCCCTAGGTGTGAATGGTTGTGTGTTAGCCCTGCAATGAACTGGTAACCAAATGTATTTTTTTTTTGCATGTAAATTTATTTAGTTAATTCAGTAAAACAGAGCCTAATCTTTTTTTTTTCTTTTCATTAAAAAACCATAAAAAGCAGTTCATTGTCACAGAGACTAAAGACTAGCATCCTGTCCCACTACCCATCCAATTAAACTAATGCATGCATGCACACACAGTATGAACAGGTGTTGTTGTGGTTGGAGGCCTGTAGGTGGCCTATGGGGAAGCTTGTGGCTCTAATCTGTGGGTGCTCATTAACATTAAAAAAAGATATCCCAGATTAGTAGAAGCTCCAGTTACCTCACACTGAGACCTGAATAACACTCTACACACTGTTAACAGCTAGCCTGACCTGCGCTTAGCCAACGAGGAGGGTAAACACTGACTGAGGTGGTTTTTACACTCCAGGAATTAGAATTAGCTAATTAAGTAAACTGTAGTAATTAAATAAATCATGCTTCTCTTTTTAAAAAAATAGCGTTGTGACATGAGATCTTATATCTAAGTTACGTATGTTAGCAAAGAATCTGAAGAAGTCAAACTGTATAGGTGACCTTAAAAGAAATTAGATGACAAAGAAAGGCAATAGAGCAATGTTTCTGTGCCAAATGGTTTCAGATCTTATGAGTGGTGAGGCAATCGATGGAGAGAAAAGAGGGGAGGCATTAGAGAGAGAGGGTAAAAAGCCATCTAGCAGCCATGCACTAGCCGTCAACTGGGTTATGGAGCATGCCGAATGGGCTTCTCGATGCAGTATAACGGCTCATGGAGCTGAAAATGGTCTTTCCGCTCCGCTCAGTCCTGGGGCTGAGTTCCAAGCCGCTCTGCAGTGATGGAACTGAAGCCATTAGCAATCGATTAGGGAACCAGCAGGCGGGCAGTGCTGCTGCTCGACATCCTAGGAGGTTGGCCGTGCTCGCGGGGTATGGGGTGTGGGGGTGGAGCAAGGAGAGGGCTGTGTGAGAAGGTGAGGTCAAAAGATTGGTTTGATTATGTAGAAATACGAGTGACCACTTGAACCAGGAGACTAGAACCCCTGTCGAGGAGAGTAAGGCTGAGAACTCTTTAGAGAAGTGACAACTTCGTCCCACTCACCCAAAATACTAATACACACGGCTCATCAGAAGTCTGCAGTCAGCTTGTACCTAAGCTCACAACAGGCAGGCAGGTGTATCCTATCCATCTTCATTCGTTCATCTGCAGTAACTGCTTTATCCTGGTCAGGGTGATGTTAGATCTGGAGCCTAGGCTGGAAACACTGGAAATGATCAGAAATAAATCTTGTTTGTGGCAATGGCCCATTCACTCATGTACGTTTCCATGTGGGGTTTGCATGTTCTCCCCGTGCTTGTGCGGGTTTCCTTTGCATACTCCGGTTTCCTCCCACAGTCCAAAGACATACAGGTTAGGCTAATTGTTTGTTCCAAATTGCCGTGTAATTGTTAATTGTAAAAAGAGTGTGAATTATTGTGTATGTTGCCCTGCGATGGTCTGGGGAATTGTTCAGGGTGTACCCTGCCTAGTGTCAGCTTAGATAGGCTCCAGTCTCCTCACGACTCCAGTAGGATTAAGCGAGTTGGCAAATTAGTGAGTAGGTGAATGAAAGTGAGTGTTTAACAATTATGCACAATTATGTCCCTGAGATGAAACACTGAGGTGACTAATCAATTCAGCAACATTCACCAGGCCTGAGCTGAATAATTGTTTTAGTACGGTATACGCTACATGGAAATCTAAGCAGAAAAAGATCAAATCAAAATCATTAAAGTTTATTTATTTATTAATATTAATTTTTTTTATTATTCATTCATTCTCTAAACCACTTAATCCTAATTAGGGTCGCAGGGAGGCTGGTGCCCGTCTCAGCCGACTCTGGGCGAAGAGTACACCCTGATTAGCTTGCCAGGCCATCACAGGGCCAACACACAAAACCGTACACTCACACCTAGGGGCAATTTAGAACCACCAATCAGTCTACTGTGCATGTTTTTGGACTGTGGGAAGAAACCGGAGTACGCGGAGGAAACCCGCACAAGCGCTGGAAGATCACGCAAACTCCACACAGAAATGCCTGAGCACAGGAATTGAACCCAGGCCTTCTTGCTGAGAGGTGAACATGCTGATCACTGCGCCACCGTGCTGCCATTCCTATAATTATTATTATTATTATTACATATATTCAGTACTCCGAATGTGTGGTCAGCACTCTAATCATTTGCTGTCAGGTTATGTAGACCAGCTGTTATTAATGACAATAACGTAGGATTTACATGTTTGTAGGATGTGGGTGGAAACCTAAGAACCTAGAGGAAGCCCACACAGACATGGAGATTACATGGGAAACATGAGGTCAGGATTGAACTACAGCTGGGATGGGGCAGCACTACCGACGGCAGGAGTGGTTGTGGGTCTAAAAGTGTGTGCAAGTGTGTATAATTAAGAGATGGATGTAATTAGGGACCAAATGATTTTATCTCATATTCACACATTCATCTTTTCCATGTGTTGAAATTTCTTTGGGAAAAAATACATCTGTATCACCTATCTATTATGGTCATTGGCAGAAGCTGGAGCCAATCACAGCTGACTTCAAGCAAAGGACGGGATATACAGTCAACAATTGTCTATTGCAGGGCAAACACAGATAAAAACAAGCATTAACACTTATCGAGGGGCAATTTAAAATTGCCAGTTGTCCTTATGTACATGTTTTTGGACTGTAGGAGGAAACTGTAGCACCCAGAGGAAACCCAGGGAGAACTCAAACTCAAAACATACACGCCTAGTCAGCCATGAGGTTTGAACCCAGAACCTTTGTGTTGTGAGGTGGCAGTGCTTCCCACAGAGGCACAGTTCTCCTGTTGTGAAATTACTTTTATTATACATTTACCTTTATGGCATTTGGCAGATGCTCTGAACAAGTGAGGGTTAAGGTGGCAGTGTGGTGGTACTGCGATTTGAAAAAACCTGGACCATCAGATCACAATTCAATCCAATTCAAAAAGTAGTTTTCATTATTGTAGTATTTTGTGTAAGAATTTATAACGGCTCATATTTCAGAGTGATCAGCTAGCAATATGAAATTGTAAATATTCCTACAAGAACACAGAAACCGCTTTGACTTTATGTTTTAATGGCACATGGAAAAAAAATTCCAGAATGTTCCACACTGTACGCCTGAGCCACGTGACCGGAATGCCAAACAACCTTTGACCTTTAGGAGACTGATTCCGAATTCAAATCACATGTCTGGCTGTCAATCCATCAAACCCACCAGCATGAGCAAAAGGTTATGAAATGAAGGAGCAAAAAAAAAAAAAAAAAACCCAAGAGTTTCCATGAATATTTTTCCATATAGATCCCTATGAAACCAGTGCAATGGACCAAAGACCAGCGTCTCCATTTACAGACTTACAGCTAAGTATATGAAATTCATTATGTCTCCGACTGCCTTGTCCACCTCTAATACACCCCTGCACACACATATCGAGCAGGCTGTAGTAGTAAACCTACAGTGAACCTGCGATCTTTATCTGTGCTGGTCTTATAACTGACATTTTCAATTACACTGCAAACAACTAATCGATATTCATGGATTTCAGGCCTGGCACACAAAGCAAACAGAAAGTGGTATATGTGTGTGTTAGCTGGTGTGGAGAAGCTGCTGGCAGCAGTAGAGAAATAGGGCTGGATATGTCAAGGTCGGCCTTCTGTTAATGAGGGACGGCCGGCTGCATAATTGAATGGGCCGAGCGCTATCGACTGCTCGAGCAGAAGCGTTTAAAATGGTTCCGGGGCAATCGTTAAGCAAAATCCTCCGCTTTATGTTCCGTGGCAGTAATTTATGCAGGGGCACCCAGGCGCGAGCTGCACGGCTCGCAGCCCGATGAGTGGATTAGCTGAACGAACTTTCCAAACGCCAGCCATGCGTGCAAGTCATTTCTACAGATGAAGAGCCTCTGCACTCCTTTTACTGGTGTGATTTAGAAATAAAATCATGCATGCCCACACTTTTTCTGGCCTGTGCATTTTAAAATACAAGGCTGTTCAATATGCAAGAGCTCACATGCACACACATTCTCTAATACACGCATAGAAGACAAGAGGCTGAGATGTGCAGTATATATGGGGCAGACATGCAAGTTAACAGGGGCCCTTGGGGAACGTTAACTCTCTGTTAGCCCAGGCTGTAATGACAGTTGGCTGTTATGCAGAAGGCACTTTGATGATGCAGTGTGTGTGTGTGTGTGTGTGTGAGATGCAGCAGAAGGTAAGCAGTGAGGAAGGGCAGGCCTCGGCGTTTTCTCTGCTTGCACAACTTCTCTGAGGCAGCCCCGGGAGAATGCTTATCTGATGATCAAACTAAAACAGGAGGCTTTCAGTGCAAACTGCAAGCACCTGCTTCAGTATGTGATTTCCTGCACGACATGCCTCAGCTGAGCTCGCCACACACACAATAAAAGCAAAGCATAAAATTTTATATGATCACTATTAAAAAAAAGGGAAACTCATATGAACTTCCTAATCTCCCATTTGCCGAATCGCCGGGGGGGGCAAAGCCCATCTTAGCTGACACTGGGTGCAGGCGTGATACGCCCTGCTCAGCCCGCCTGAACATTGCAGGTCAACACACAACCGCTCAAACCCACATTCACACCTTGGGGCAATTTGGACCATCCAATTAGCCTAATGTGCTATCTTTGGACTGTAGGAGGAAACTGGAATACTCAGAAAACCCACACAAGCACTGGGAGAACATGCAATCTCTACAATCTCTACCTTGTCAAGCATGGGACTCGAACCAGGAACCTTCTTGCTGTGAGGTGAATGTGCTAACCACTACCCCACACATGAACTTGTCACCTGGCTATCATGTTCCTTTCTTATAGGATTACGTCCTGTAGCTCTTAATGCAATTATGACAAGCAAAGCTAAGCTAATCACTAGGGATTTAAAACAGATAAGTCTGAACATGGACGGTCTTGAAAACGCTGTACTGTTTAAGGGACAAAAATAGTCTGTGGGTACCAACTTTAGCGGTGCCTAATTCCTCCTCTGCAGATTACCTAACTACCAATTAGACCCTACTTTGCAACAGATTAAAGTCACTCCTTTGGTCTGATAAAATACGCACCAGGTGTAGTATTTTTAGGATGATCCTTGTTAATATAAGAAGTAAATCTGGCTGTTCTTAGAAAGGATTTACCTATTTATACAACACTGCTAGTTATACCTAGACATCACTCTACTCCACAGTAGAGGATAGTTAGGATTGTTCCACATCCTAAGCTTCCTCTCACTACAAAGCCTCTCCAAGACATGCGCAGTCCTCCATCCCCACAGGACAGGAGGGGTTTTTGAAGAGGGGAGTAAAGGGCCGGGGGCTCCCTCCCAGTGTGTAATTACTACTCCCTACTGAGGCTCAGCCAATTCTGAGAATCAGATTAGATAACTTAAGTACCCCATCCGAAATATCCTTATCTAACTGAGAACCAAACATCATACAAACACCAACTCTCTCACCCACCCATCCTACCCCCACCTCTTAAACTCCACCAGAATTCCCAAACTCATGTCAACAAGAGCTGGTTATATTTGTCAGTGCACACAGGAGCGACCGGGGGAAGCACTGGAGGGACAGTTGCAGTCATCATGTGCTGAACTTTTGGGCAGGCATGTGATTGGGAGGAATGCGGTGACCCTCCCTAATTCAGCCCTGCTGGAATCATGGTCATAGCTAATGCACCGTCGTCTTATTAATATTTTTTATTTCGGGCCAGTAAAACAGTCAAGAGTAAATCCCAGTGGCCGTCACGGATGATGGGAGAACGGAAGGGGGGTGGTGAGGGGTGGTGGTGATGCTGGTTAGGAAATAGCAGCTCCTCAGTGAATATAGAGACAGGCCAAAGTAAAGAGGGAGAACAAATGAGGTCTGTGATCCCAAAAGCCCCCCCTCAACACCTCCCTCTTCCCTTCTTCTCCTCCCCCTTTCCCACTCTCTCCCCCTCTTTCCCCAATCAGCCCGAGCCGGTGCTCTCAGCCCGACAGCCAGCCCTTTGTTGCTGTCTGAATGGAGGTTAAATATCCCTTGAAATCAGAGCTCTTTGGCTTTCTGGACGCATAGTCAGAGTCCCTGAAACCTTTCACATGCAAATGTAAGTGCTTTTTATTCCCTTTGTAGCCATAGTTGGGCAGTGGTGTCATGCTGAAGGGTGATGAATAAAGCTGGTGAATTTGAGGCTTATTTTTTCCTCTCTCTCTCTCTCTCTCATTCAATCTCCCTTTCCTCTCTCTCTCTCTCTCTCTCTCTTTTTTTAGCACCATTTCTTGCAGCCAGGTCGCAGCCCAGCCCCCCTCCTGCCGAGGCTTAAATAAGCACAGATGGTCTCTCCTGACCTGCTATTCATCATTGTGTCAAAAGCTCTGTCAGAGTACCGCTGCCTCAACAGCAGCGCTGAAGGATTTTGTTTGTTTCCATTGATAAGGCCTGTTAATTTCACAGCCGTCTCATTAGGGTTTAAACCGCCAATTAATTTCTTTTGTTCTTGTCAAATGGCTAATTCTAAACATGAACCGAACCAACAAAAAGAGCTGCTCGGAGCCAAGCAACACTGCTGCCGCTGGTAAGCAGGCAATGATGCATGAGGCAGGTAAAGGGGAGGTGAAGATAAAGAGAGAAATCATAAAAATATCGGTGAACAGAAACAGAGAGGACAGGGTAAAAAAAAGAAGAATAAAAAAATCACCATAAATCCCCTGATAATACTGAGCGAGCCACGATGCTAGGCATGGTAGCAACTCATCAGACGAATACAATCCAGTGGTACCCAGGAGGAAACGTTTCAATCATCCTCCTCGTCATCAGCTTCAGTGCTAATAAAAAAAAAAAAAATAAAGAGTCTTAAAATGATGCAGATATTAATGAAAAATCAAACAGGAGCGCTGAAACAATGGCATAGAGCGGAGAGCAAGAAAGCAATTGTTCCCTTTGAAGTGCGTTCATGAAAGAAAATAAGGGGGAAAAAAGGAGAAAAGCCATTTTGTGCCTCCACTCTATTACAGCAGTGCAAGCTGTCATTACGAGCAGGATTGCATGGGCGTCTCATAATATCCAGAGATTGGTAGTTTGTTAGACAGGACTATACAATTTGCTGCAGCCTTGAAGGATCCTTGAGCCCCTCTTGACAACTTACCAGAGGGAATTGTCTGAGCATTGGCTTTTGTCTGCTGGAGACACAGGGGCAATTATCCAGCCTCCCGTAACATTTCCCCAGCTTTAATCTCCCGACTCAGAGCGGAAAAACAGAGCGGCTAAGGTTTCAGAGTGCCTCTGGGTTCTATTAGCACACAGCCACATTTTCGCCTCTTATTCCTCTCTCTCTCTCTCTCAATCCATCTCTCTGCGAATGGAGAGAGATCAGGCTCTGATGGACAGTATTCCCCTTGGGCCTCCAACTGAAAACATGATTATGTCATAATATATTTTCGAAAAAGAGATCCATTTAAAAAGATCCACCTTTTCAATCCAGCCCGGCTCTGCTTTTATGTGGCTGGCAGGAAGAGGCTAAGGATGACTGATGCATCAGTGAAGCAACCGTGACACAGAGAGCACTTTTCGCCCTCGCCACATAAATACTGTACATACCTGCAGCACAGTCTACTTTTTCCTCTGAGTACACACTCCTCCCAAAACAAACCGGCCATATTCATTAGGATATATATAATGCTGGTATAATTTTAAAGATCATGTAAATAAACACAGGGTTTATTTAAATGTATAACCAGAGAAAAAGACATAGACTTACACGATGAAGCAGACGGAACTGTATCAGCACCTCATTGGTGTGCGTCTGTGATTTTAGAGGGTCGGCAAGGCTTCTAGAGAACAAGGGTTATATATGCACACACACACACACGTGTATATATATATATATATATACACATATATACATATATATATATACACACACACACATATATATATATACACACATATACATTATATATATATGTATATATATATATATATATATATATATACACACACACACACACACACACATATACATATACACACACACACACACACACATATACACATGTATATACACACATATACATGTATATACATATATACACACATATGCACTCATATACATATATTCACTCATTCAATTTCTAAGCCGCTTAATCCTAATTAGGGTAATAAATACGTATATGTATGTATGTATGTATGTATATAGTGTGGCATAGTAGCGTAATGGTTAGCATGTCCACCTGACAGCAAGAACATTCTGGGTTCGAGTCCTGGGCTCAGCAAGGGCTTTTTTGTGTGGAGTTTACATGCTCTCCCCGTGCTTGAGTGGGTTTCCTCCAGGTACTTTGGTTTCACTCACACAACCATTCACAATCGTTTTTACCACCCAGGGGAAATCAAGAATATCCAATTAGCTTAATATGGGAGGAAACCAGAATACCTGGAGGAAAACCACACAACTTCAAGGAAAGCATGCATACTCCACCCAGAAATGCCCCCACCAAGCCCGGGGTTCGACCCCATGAGATTCTTTTTTATTTAAAGAACATCTCAGCAGGAAGAGGAAAGTCTCCAACTTCCACATTATGCACACAACATGGCACAGTCACACTGGGGGTCCAAGCTGAGCTTCTGATAAACCAATAAACTCCTACATTACAACATTGTTAATTGTGCAGAAAATAGCCTTAACTTATAATTAGCATTAGTGTACGATTTGTTAGGATAATAAATCTGCCCTGTTTAAAAAAAAAAAGAAGGTACATTTAAGTGTGCAAATGACCTTTGACCTCATTAAAGCATGACTATATTGGAGTTCTGATTTTCTTACTTATGTATATACAGACAGTAAAGCAAACAAAATATAAACTGATAACTTTGGAGTTTGGAGAGCGACACTGAATTTTGTTAAATACAATAACCCTGCACACCCTCCATTAGGATTTGCATATCTGCTTCAAATATACATACTCGCCCGAGTGCATCTGGCCATAAAAGAAAGAAAGAAAGTGGAGAGAGAGAGAGAGAGAGAGAGAGAGAGAGAGAGAGAGAGAGAGAGAGAGAGAGAGAGAGAGAGAGAGA
>JAOUQZ010000035.1:25384924-25400766 GCA_028564935.1 Neosilurus hyrtlii
GAGAGAGAGAGAGAGAGAGAGAGAGAGAGAGAGAGAGAGAGAGAGAGAGAGAGAGACCTCCCATACACACACGTGTTTGCATGGCTACCTTGAGGGAAGGCAAATCAGGCCATACCATAAAACTTGCATGGCTAATCATTCATACCCATGTGAGGTACACAGTGTGGATAATCCACACAATCACATTAAGATACTTTACTAGAAATCAGGATAAAAAAAATACATACTAACATTTCTGAAGAGCAGAATATGAACAGTGTTAATAAAATCTCATATCTCCATGAGCACCATTCAAACCAGGATACTCAACCCCTGTCTGAATCCAGCGTCCCAGACAGGAGAGAGAGAGACCACACCCTGCACTGGATTTGCCTAGGTGTTGGAGATGCATGAATGATGTGGCCATCATTTGCCTGTTAAAGCAGTGGGAAGTTGCTACTTTCACTGTGACCTTCAAATGTATTATTTCTGTCCACGAAAACCACCCTGCACGCTCTCCATAGATAACAATCGACAAACAAAAACACATCGCACATGTACATTAAATAGGACAAGACATTAATTTTGATAAACCTGCGATCATCATCCATCACCATGATAAAAATGCTGGTGGACTTCAAGGAAAACCCCAGACTGTACTTTTACTCTGGTTTAGCAAGGTTCAAGGTGGTGGTGGGAGGTTGTGTGCATGTCTTGTTAATATGTAGTCAAGGACAGGCAGAAGTAATTGATTGAGGATGCTGATGACAACCTCATGTAAAGCCAAACAAACAGAAAAAGGTTGATTAGGGTGAGAAAAAGAACATGGTAATTATTTCAAATTAGCCACTGTGGAGCTTGAAAGTGATCCTACTTCGTATCCCATTAAAGCCAATTATTACCTAAATGGAAGCCATTATATAGCCAATCCTGTCCACCTTAAGCAGTACCACATGGAGAAGTTCAGCATCTGGGAACTACCTTTAAATCAGCCTTGGAAAATAAACTTGAACCCAATGACATCTGTTTGCCTGACAACTTAATACAAGCCATGTTTAAGACTAATTGTGGTTCAAGAAACACCCTAAAGGCCCATTTATACCCAACGTTAACAGACGGATATGAACAGAGCCTTCTATCTGTACTCTGCGTTCATTTCGTCTGCACGCTTTCAGAAAGCTTTCAGATGTGCAAGAACGGAGCAGTACCGCCAGCGACCACGGGGGCGCTGTAGCCAATAGTTCACAGGAGAATCATTAAGAAACTGTGATAATAGAGGAACTTTCTGAAGACAGGTTCGGCGAGTTTCTAAGAAGTTATAAAAACTATGCTAGTCCAGAGCAGCTGGGAGGTGATTGCGATTTTTTCCCCGCTATTGTGCGATTTATGTCCAGTCTGTGTATGACCGATTTGTTTGTGTCCACAACAAGTCCGTGAGCAAGTGGAGCAAAAGAATTCTCTGTCTACTTGACGAAATGTATTTAATGGCCTCACAGACCCTTGCTGCCTACCATGCTAGCTAAACATTTTCATTTATCTATTTATTTTCTAAAGTGTTCAATCCTAATTAGGGATGCAGGCAGACTGGTGCCCATCTCATCTGACTCTGGGTGAGGGCAGAGTACACCCTGAACAGCTCGCCAAGCCATCGCAGGGCCTAGACATTTTCCTGTTTCGTAATAAAGTGCATGATTACGATCCATCACCATGATTGTGCCTCGTCATCTCTGAATTGCCCCCTAGTGGATGTACTGCTTCACATTGATGCTGATGTAAATGACGTACGGAAGTATGTGGACGGTGTTGACTGAAACGAAGATCTTTATCTTGGTACGTAAAGGGAATATAAATCTGCCTCCACACAGGAAGCAGTGAGCGACAAACGACCATGCAAACTCAATGAAAACTGGCAAATTAGTGGAGTAAGATTAAATTTTCTCAAGCGACACAAAGTCCCAGGGAACCTGGTTTAACTGAGCTGAACGTTAATGCGACACAATTTGAGCAATACCCAATCAGAGCTTAAAGATTCCTTTGATTGACAAATGTCACCAAACGCTGAATTCCAAAATATTTGCCGTAGAGAAACAACAAACTTGACTTTAACGATTCCACCTACACCAACGTAGAAGACTGGCTCATTTTTGCGGCGTGCTTTTTATAACTACACACAAAAATTTTACAAGGAAACACCACGCTTAGGCCATGTTTCCAAAAGGTTTTTCAACTCATTTCCCATGAGTATATATTTATATATGTTTAACTCTTCCCAGTTCATAATGCGAGGCGGAACGGTGGCGCAGTGTTTAGCACGTTCGCCTCATAGCAAGAAGGCCTGGGTTCAATTCCCGGGCTCGGGGCATTTCTGTGTGGAGTTTCCATGTTCTCCCTGTGAATTTGAATTTACTGCTGTGCTTGTTTGGGTTTCCTCTGGGTACTTCAGTTTCCTCCCACATTCCAAAAAAATGCATTGTAGGCTGATTGGCAGTTCCAAATCGCCCCTGAGTGTGAGTGGTTGTATGTGTGTTGGCAAGCTAATCAGGGAGGACCCTGCCCTCACCCAGACTCGGCTGAGATGGGTCCCCATTCTATGCTCACCACATGATAATAATGATAAGCTATTTATTATGACACTATAAGCTACAATTATATAAACTAATAATTTTTTTTATTTGGCTAACTGTATTAATCCCACAAGGGAAATGATTGCCTCCGCATTTAACCCATCCAAAGTGAGCTCGCACACACACTCGGAACAGTTTGGGAACCAAACCAGCGACCTTTCAGTCCCAAAGCAACTTCTCTAACTATTAGGCTACGGCTGCCCCATTATAAAAAAATAAGCTATATTTAGGATACTAGCTGGACACGGATCTACACTTGCTGTAGGGAGCTAGCTGTTTGTTCACTGCTCACGGTTACACTCAAACATTTGGCAGTGGGAAACATGCGAGAGGGTTACCTAGGCAACCAGAGCCCACCACAAGGGCCGTTCGCTTATATTTGCATGTCGCTGGAATCGCTAACAGGTACCAAGTCTTCAAAGCAGGAAACACACCATTCATTAGGAATGGAATGAATATCACATATATTCAAGCCAAAGATCTTTTTTATTGCCGATACCCTGATTATTCTGAGGAGATTAGAAAGCTAAACAAAACAGTTGTTGATGTCCCACCCCAGAAACACAGTATGGAAATACACCAGACTAAACACACCACAAATTGAATCAATAAACATTATGGGCCTGATGAGCTCATAAGTCTGATAAGCTATTAAAGGAAATCCTGAACAGTTGGAAGAAAGATTTGTCCTGGTAATTATTTTTGCTTTTCTCCTACCCCCAGCTGTGCTGAAAATTCTTGTGTTTGTCAGAAATTACCATGTTAACATAACGCGTCCCATAAAACGGCTCATGCTTATCTTGATCGAAACATCAAAGTGAGTGTGTGCTGGTACCTTCCCAGAGCAAACCTATCACACAAATCTCATTACGGACGATCTAATTACTGCCTGCAATTCAAAGCTTGTTTGGAAGGCATACAAAACCCAACCTTGAAGGCTCAGCTTTAAAAATACCTTTTACAGTGCCGTTGTGTGACGCTAATCAAGCCGAATTAGCCACGTCAATGGGACGGAAAGGGCCAGTCATGTGACCCCAGACACTGGCTAAACATTAGAGGTCCAACACAAACAGTGAGGAATACAGCACGCTCAATACAGCATCACTGTAAGAACCTTTGGAATGCAGACATGCTGGCGAAAATGATCCAAGCCAGTGCTTACTGCATGCTTTGTTGTAGATTGTATTAAGTGATTACAGAGGCTAGTTAAGCACGGCTGTTAAAACCAGGCATCAGGGAAGCCAAAGAACCGCAAGACGTTCCCAGACTGACAACGCTGTGCTTTTGGACATCACCATTCTGAGCACAAAAGGGGGGTAATCCAATTCAATCCACACTAATCCAAATGAACAGTGCTTTGTTGTTGGAGAGAGAGCGCGAGAGAATATGACAGCGAGAGAGAGAGAGAGCGAGAGAGAGAGAAAGAGATTATCAGTTGTCAGTGGCCTGCTCCTGAAGTGCTAAGTGATATCAGGGTCAGCACCGCTCAGGGACTGGAGCACCCTACTGTGTCAAGTAAAGATAAATGATCCTCGTCTGTCCCAGGAGAAACAAGCAACAAGTGAACTCTATATCGCTCGCCAAATATGCTTTAACTCTCAACTTGGATCATAGTTATATTACTTTGAATTTTAGTTCACAAAATAGTAATTATGGGCTCTCAAGTGGAGCACCGACAAAGTGCACAACCCCAGAAACCAGGTTGATGCCACAGCCATCTGCATGGTGTACTGCACTTCCCTGTCACCACAGCGATCATCGGCGAGCTCATTCGTACACGAGGGTGGATTGCGCTTTCACTCAGATCATGTTAGGCCGCCCCAAATACGCATGCACAGCAGTTAATAAAGAGATGGGTGGCAGGCTCTGGTGTCAAGGAGGGGACATTTGCATGCTTGCATACCTCCCTGGATGGTAGTGGTCGTATGATAGGAGAGCAATATTTCACTAAATTAGGGGAGAAAAATGACCAGATCATGGTTATATGATAACGTGTATAGATAGCACGTGTCCAACATGTCTGCCGAGTATGAAGAAATTCCAAGAAAAGCTGTAGAAGGAGATGATTTCAAAAGATTCTGCGATGAATGGACGGACGGATCGCACCACTACATAACCCTTCTTCTGGCCTTCGCTTGTCACGGAAAAGCGAACAAAAGATTAAAAAAATATGGAGAGAGAAGCAGAGAGTTAGGGGGTAGAGATAAAATAGGAGGCTTGGTGGCGTAAAGGTTAGCACATCCACCTCACAGCAAGAAGGTTCGGGGCTTGAGTCCTGGCCAGGGCATTATTGTGCAGAGTTGGCATGTTCTACCCGTTTTTGAGTGGGTTTCCTACAGGTATTCCAGTTTCCTTCCACAGTCCAAAGACATGCACATTAGGATAACTGGCTGTTCCTAATTTCCACTAGGTTTGAATGTGAGTGCAAATGGTTATGTGTTGCCCTGCGATGGTCTGACAAGATGTTCAGCGTGCACCCTGTCTACACCCAGTGCGATAGAGAGAGAGAGGAGATAAAATAGCTGTTGAAGAATGGAGGGAAGGGGTGGAGTGGGGAGGCAGACACCAGGAAAGAGGTAGAAGGGCCCTGTCTCCATGACAACCTTCTTTTCTCCTCCCCTTCCTGTGGTCTGCAGAAAAACTCCAATGGTCTTTGTGTAACGCGATTCCAGTAGAATGCAGCGTGCAGATTAGGGCTCAGTCTGGGCCACAGTAAAGACGTTATTACCCAGATCAAACGCAGTAATCACACATCACCGAGGGGGCTTTCGCATCCTCAGCAGATAAAACCCCAGCCTGGCAATGCTCAGGTGATTAAGGGATTATTACTCTGTCATTCAGGGCTCTGCCAGCCTCTCAGCAGCCCAAACATCCTCATCCGCCGGCAAAAGTGCAGAGAAGAAAAAACAGCCATGCCATGCCTTGTCCTCCACTGGAGCTGGGCACTGGTCTTATGAGCATGTCTTTACTGACAGCTTACAAGGGTGCTTAATTACCAAGAATGGGTTAGTGACTTTTACATGTTCACGTATAAAACCAACTCAACTCAAAAACCATCATATCAGATTTTAAAAAGAACTGATGGGGCATCAATGGCTATTTTTTATTTTTGGATATACTGTATTAATTCTGCAAGGGAAATTATTGCCTCTGCATTTAACCCATCCAAAGTGAGCACACACACACACTCGAAACAGTCACTACTCACTTCAGCCATGAATGTGGAGGAAGGGAAGGTGTAGCTCACTTCACTGCTACCACACATTTTTCATGCTTGTTTGGGAATCGAATCAATGACCATTAGGTAGTAAACCCGCTTCTCCGAACTCCATTAAAGTGGGTATTTTAACAAATGCCAATACTCTTGGGGATATTTCAGAGACATTCACGTGAATAAATTCACGAACTGTTCAACAACTTAATACAAGCAACTTCTTAAATATCTGGCGGATAAACGGTTGGAAACTGTTAAAGTATTCGCCAGCTGTGTCTGATTTTTGCTGCTAACAATTAAGTCAATTCTAGAATTTAAAAAATTTTCTCCAAACTATTCTCAAATTTCGCTAACTGCTCCCCATAGTCACCACTTTTTGTGTATACAGGAAACATCTGTGACCTAGGAGAATAGTTTGGGTGTGTTTGGAGGGAGATTGGAGTTAAATTGTGAGCTTATTTTGTTTGTGTAAGGCCAGTTAGGGTTCTGGGATCATGATCGAGAGGTTATGGGTTCAGATGCCTGTCAGACCCCCACCATGCTAAGACCCCTGGGCAAGATCTTAACCACCAGTGTGCCTCTGTTCACCCGGCAGTATGAATGTGTACCAGTAAAGATCCTGGGATGGTAACCTGCATCCCATCCAGGAGGAGTTGAATTCCTAGTTGCTTCACGCGACAGAAATCGGGATTAGCTCCGGCTCTGATGAGTCAGTAGGCTCGGGTGTAAAAAGCCCAGGACTTTTATTTTGTTCATGCTAAAAGTTAATTTTTTAGGTCGGCGAACCATGGGGAACATTCAGAGAACATGAAGAATACTCGAGAATAGTTAACTAACTTTTGAAGTCAATCAACAACAATTCACAATACAAAACTTCCAACACGTCAGTGAAAGTAAACAGAAATAATAGAAATAATAATAAAAAGTGCTCAACACACCACATTAGCACCAAAAACACTGACAGACTGCAGAACACTAGGTGGCCTTCTTCAGAGCTCACTGTGAAGTACTCTGAAGGGTACGGGAGACCTTCTCCCCTACATGGCCTCTCAGTTAATTGATAAAAAAAAAGAAGAAGAAGAAAGAAAGAAGAAAGCTGAACTAGAAGACGGGAGCCTTCATAGAAAATGCACTCAGGAAATGCACACTTCATTGGCTTAGGTTGGGGGTGGGGGGTGGGGGATGAAAAAGACAGTGATAGAGTCGAAAGTATCCGCCTCTGCTTTTATTAGACAACATTACTGGGGAGACGGCCAGAAGAGGGACTCGGGAAGAAAGCCTCTGCTTCTGCTCAGAAACAAAAAGGGAGGAATGGGCTGGAGAGGGCATTCGTTTCCACCAGTTCCCTCAAAGTACTCCAGTAAAAATAGACCATTCAGCGAGGAAGAAAGGCCCAGTTCGTGTCACCCCTCCTTTAAAAGGGAGCTTCAGTTCTCTACTGATCACACCAGAGCAGCGTCGGGTTCAAACCATGAGGAACATCAGCAACGCAACATTTATTATTATAATTTTTTTTACAAAAACAGTTTATTGAAATATCAATCAACTGTACATCTCTTCAGTGACAACACAGTTTGCTACATACTTTGGTGTGTGTGTGTGTGTGTGTGTGTGTGTGTGTGTGTGTGTGTTAAGACATGACTGTACCCACTGACTCTTTGTAAGGCAGGAGACAGTGTTGTACGATGACAAAGTCGGCCAATCGTCTGATTAAAGTCTGCATGTTTAACTTGGACATTATACTTCGCTTGGAGTAGCTACAGACAAATAAACTAACTGTGCTTTTTGCATATGGGACACTATGCACACAAAATCCAAGGAGGCTCCAGAGAAAGGAGACGGAAAAATATGAACCCATTCATCCAAAAATCATCTTCATCCATTACAAGACAAAACGCCGAGTCCTGTCAATGCACCAGTGTAATGAAGTCACAGATCAGGCGAAGGGTCCTCCCATCAGGCAGTACACACATGCCTTTTCTTCAGCGACCTTGCTTAACCCCTCCCCGCTCCTGACTCCTCGGAGGCCATTTATAGGAGGTTAGAAGAGTCACTTTTAGAGTGTCCATCCTCCTGAGCTGCCTTTTCTTGAGACATCAGCCCCAGGTGCTCAAGGAGATTATAAGGCAGAGGAGCTCCACCAATCAAATGGGAAGAAGGTCCACAGGGTATCCAAAAAAAAAAAAAAAAAAACCCGGAGAAACCCATCCCCGAAATATGATCTTGCTGATTTATTTTTTCCCTCAGAGGAAGGGAGGGGGGTAAATTAGATTTCCCTAAAAGGTCAGCCTAGAAAATTAACTTCTCAGGAACAAAAAGAGATAGAATATCCTAGAAAAAAAAATAATGTCCTAATCTAATTTCCAAACCCCAGCGGAAAAAACAAAGCATCAAGCAGAGGGTGAGAGAGAAAGAACCACTGTGAGTGTAACTGAACACCAAAATATAAATCTATAAAAGGCCTTTTAATACTCCATTATGTACACTTTTCACAGAACCTCCACGTGAATAAAATCTCAGAACGAAGCGCCGCTTCATGCTGCAACATTCTTACCTTATTAAAAAAAATAACAATAAAATAAAAGACAGAATCCAACAAGAGGAAGAAAAGTTATTCTCTTCTCTAGTGCCAGATGCCCTACGTTGGGTGTAGTGCGCGAGGAATGAGCGAGTAAGAAGCAACAGAGACTGAGTTAAACGCTTCCCAGTATCCAACAGTTCAGTTCAGGTCCAGGTTTAACATCAGTCCTTATATGACAAGTCCAGGCTGCTGTTAGTCCCACAGTCCATGAAGAAAGGGATGATGAGGGATGAGGGTCAGGTAGACAGGTGCCCGAGTGTTTATCTGAATAGGAGAAAAGGGGTGTGGTTTCCCCCAACACCCCATTCCCCGTTTCACCTTTTCGCCGTGGGCTGAGCTTCACCAGTCCGTTACCCCTGCCTAGTAGATCACCTCATACACTGTGGCCTTCTTGTCGCCGGAGCCGGTGACGATGTATTTGTCGTCTGCGGAGATGTCACAGCTCAGGACTGAGGAGGATTCCTTCGACTAGCAGAGAAGAAAGAGAGCGAGAGATTACGATGAGAGAGAAAACAAGTGTTCCTGTTGAGAAATAACTGTCAAAACATTTATAATGTTCTATGGCACAACTGCGTGAAGCGCCAGCCTAGAGGAAGCACCTCTTCCCTGACCCAAATGATCACACACACACACACACACACACAGATAAGAGTTATACATAAGCACTTCTGCCCACACCATCACACCGCATTAGCTCTTACGCTAACTCCAGCCTTGAGCACTTTAAAGGTTCAGTGTTATTTACTGGATGGTGGCTGTGTGTGCATGCCCACATCCTGCCTAAGTGGTCAGGGCCCTGGCGCTAATGACACACTCTGGCCCATTTCCGCTGATGCAGGCATTGTCCATCAGCTAGCGGTCACTCTGCCCTCTAGGCCGAGCTTCCTGCAGACAGACTCTATTGATCTCTGTACCTGGAATATGCTGGCGCCGTAGGGAGTCCTCCACGCGTTCAACAGATTGTCCTTCCCAGTGCTCACGAACCATTTACCTTGTCAAGGGAAATCAAATGTAATTAGAGCTTTGCTTGGGCTGCCAAGGTAAGATCGAGCTAAATAGAGATATGTGCAAAAAAGACTGCACACAGGCTTAAACGGAGAGGACAGTCAAGGTTGGGCTCATTTGAAAGTAAACACCAAATAGTGCGAAACACTGAGTAAAAAGTGAGAAACGTGCAATTCTAATGATCTTTCAGAGACAATACGCAAATCATCACACGGGAGCTTTTTTTTTTTTTTATTTATCCATTACTGCCCTCTCCGTTCACATACACAAGATAAACTATACAATAACTCGGGGTCTCACCACAGTAGGCGAATTTGAGTGACAGCACACAGCTCTCGTGTAGGTGGAGCTGATACTTGTCTGGCTTGGTGTGGTGAAGCACCTCCACATTGCTGCTCTCCATGCCCACAGCCAGCCACTCACCCGTTGGGCAGTAGCCCAGTGAGAAAATCTGTACAGTACATCAAACACAAGCTTTTTAATACACTGACAACTTTTTCCTGATTGGTGCAGATGGGAAAAGATTAAGTGAGAAACTGACCTGGGAGGTGAAATCATGCTGCTGCAGCTGCCGCCCCTCTCTCAGATCCCACGAGCGCACAGTGTTGTCCAGGCCACCCGTCCATAGTTTAGTGCCATCGTGTGAGATGTCAATGCAGCTGGCGCCATCTGTGTGGCCCTGGAACTGCCTACGATACCCAGAAGGAGGTAAGCGGTCAGAGACACCACCAATTATACTTTGCAAGTACAAGTCAGGCTTATCACCTGCTTACGGACGTACCTGACAAGCGTCTGGTTGTGGAGGTCCCAAACAGCAATGTTGCCATCGCTACAACAGGAGAAGCAGACCTTAGCGTCAGGGCTGATGGCTAGAGCGTAGCAGGCTGGGGCAGATGAGGTCAGCTCAGCTTTGATGCGTGGCGTCTGTGAGGCCAAATCCCAGATGGTTAGGGTACTTGCTTCGCCACCCACAATCAGCGTACGACCGTCAGGCAACAGCTTGCAGGAACGGATGTAGTTGTCCCGGTTCTGCTCCAAAGAACAGAGCAGTCAGCCAAAACAAAGGAAGCCTACTTCAGATGCTTGACAATGTGCAATCAAAAAGTAGCAGCATGGAGGCACTTTTCCACACAAAATACAAGATTCCTTTACTGGCTACAAGTAGAGGAATTAAAACAACACAGCAAAAATTTACATGTACACATAACATACAGACCAGACAGAAACGCAGAAGAACGCAGGAGAAATGTAATTATTCATTTACTAATTTCAATCCTGTAGGAAATTAGTAAATAGATATATATATTTCTCCTGCGTTTCTGTCCGGTCTGGAGTGAAAGCAGGAAAGGTTAACACCGAGACACATAACAGCCAATCAAAATCAACTCAAAGATGCAGCAGTGTTTTTCTGTGACATGAACACAGGACAGCCATCCAAATCATGTTTCATGCCTATGGTGCTCCACTAAGGAACTCTGCTAACTTAAAATACACAAATCTGAATATTCAGCTTTGCTAAATCCGATGTAAACAACGTGTACACAATCTTGAGGCAAGAGCACATTAGTGCTACCAAAACAAAATGGGCACCATCAACACAGATACGGACAATGAGAGCAGTGATAATCTGTACATTTTAGGTAACTTCAAACGTGTCGTATATAAGCTGCATGTGTGCGCACACGCCAAAAAAAGCGAGCGACGGGGATAGAACAAACGAAAGAGCGCGCAAGAGGGAAAAGAGAGAGAAAAAGAGTGGGCGAAAGAGAGAGCCAAAAGCAGTGAGAGTGCAAAATAAAGAGGAAGAGCATGAAAAAGAGAGTGAAAGAGAGCGAGAAAAGGAAAGAACACTGCACTGTCTTGGAATCGTACGCCGCCTCCTATTTTTTAAGCACGTGATCTTGAATTTTTCACTTTCTACGACTCTACATTACACCGTGTGTGGCTGTTCCTCCAGTAACAGGGTCTTATTGTAAACAGACACACGTGAATTGTATTAAACAAAACACACAAAACAAAAAATAAGATGGTGAATAAGCGATAATCGATCACTCGCTAGTCGGGGTGGTTTCACTGGGAAACCTCTGTATTCATCTAAAATAAACCAATAGCGCGAGAGAACACACACACATACATACACTTTCGGCTCAGGAACGGACACATTTAATCCATTGATCCATACAATACCACTTAAAAGTTCCATACGCAAAGCATTTAAGTAATGCATGTCTGCAGTCTCACTGATAACACTACACTGGGTTGAGCTCTCACCAGACAGTCCAGCTGGGACACAGGACTCTTGCTACCAGGCTGGCTGATGTCCCAGATCTTCACACAGCCCTTGCCTCCAGTGTAGACGTGACGAGTAGGATTGCTGATGGTGACCGCACACACCACCTCGCCATGGCTAAGGGTGTTGATCTGGCGGGCATGGCGTGGGATCCCGGGGCCCATCAGAGCATCAGGAGGGAAGGGCACAGGCTGCATCTGCCCATCAGCACTGACATGGAACGAGTAGGCTCTGACAAAGAGAGAATAAACCAAAAAGTCTTATTTATGTGTTCGGTGGACCGCAGCATGAGCTGACTAATAGATTTAATTAACCCATTTGAGTCAGTAAAGCAAATGGTCTGGGATGAATTATTAAGAGCTGCAAAAAGCCACTACACAAGCAGTACAGTGAGAGAATCTCTGAGTGAGTTCACTTTTACTAAAACACTTACGGCTTGCCTCCAGAGATTGACGTGAGGCTGGCAGGGAGGCCTGGAGCTCTCATGTGAGGATGATCAAAACCCGCCTTAAAAACATATGCAAGAGAACAAGTCATTATATCCTCACCCATACTGGCACACGACATTATATAACCAATACGTGATGATCCTGAAAGTGTGTGAAAACACAATACGCTCAGTCGGACATCATCAGAAGGCTTAATCGTCTCAATCTCAGTTCAGAGCAAGAGAAAGGCAAAACAAATGACTCTTAAAATATAGAGGTCAGCCTTAGAAAGGACACGCGTGCTCACAAACACTCACAATGGATGGACGGCCATAGGCAGCAGCAGCAGCTGCACTCATCTGGGGAGAGATGTGCAGGCCGGCGTAGACTCCAGGGCTTGTGAGGGAGCCGTTCATCTCATGGTGACCCATCATGGCAAAAGGAGCTGGGTATGAACCAGCAATGGAGAGAGGAGTGCGCAACGCAGGAGCAGCTAGAGAGAGACATACACAGAGCCAATCAGAAGTCATACTTCTGCATGGCATCATCTCATTCACCACCACTAGAGCGACCCAATAAAACCTCACACATTTCAAACGATAAATAAAAAGTCATTAAACAGAATATAATTACTGTTTTCACACATGAAACGTCATTCAGTAGTTTTTATTCATCATGATTTAAAGATCATCATCCAAATGGTGGCCGTCATTTTTGATACACTCTTGGAGGTGATTTCTGAAGGCTGCCGTGGCTCGACAGTCATGTCGGGTGGAACAGTGGCGATCTCCTGCTGAATTACAACTAATAACTCAAGAGTTTGGGGTGGATGAGCATTCATATACTACAATAATAATAAATAAATCGTATGGAGCAAGGTCTGGGTTACAGGCTGCCACCCAACATCACCACGCAATGAAATCACCAGATTTCCCTCAGTATTTCCAATGATCTTCAAGCTGTGCGTACCACGGCTCCATCTTACTGTGTGCTCCCAACCACGCAATATTGGCGACTGAGGACATTTGGGATTGGGCTACCCACAGACCATAGCTCCACCTCTCTTGCCTTCGGAAGTATTTGTTCGTTCATTTTCTAAACTGCTTAATCCTAATTAGGGTCACAGGGAGGCTGGTGCCCATCTCAGCCGACTCTGGGAGAGGGCAGAGTACACCCTGAACAGCTCGCCAGGCAATACAGACTCACACAACCACTCACACTCTCACCAATACCTAGGGATGATTTGAAACAGCCAATTAGCCTACTGTGCATATTTTTGGACTGTGGGAGGAAACCAGAGTACCCGGAGGAAACCCATGCAAGCAGAGTGAGAACATGTAAACTCCACATAGAAACACTCAAGGCCTGTAATCAATCCCGGAACCTTCTTGCTGTGAGGCGAACAACCTAACCACTGCGCCACCCTCACTAAGTTTTATACGTGCAAATAATGATGTGATTACCTTTAACCTTTTGTTATTTACCTTTGCAATGAGGGATTTTTTTTGGTCACCCTGTATAACATGTAAAGATTGTCAAAAACAGCTACAGATCAAAAAGAATCCTGAAAAAAACACGTCTTCATCTTTTCAAGTGATTTACAGCAACGAGTAGCAAACACGTCAGAGCAGTTATACAGGCTGCACTTACCCAGAGCCTCCATGGGCGGTTTGCCTAGAATGGGCCGCAACCCTGGTGTGGTGCTTGTGCCAGGGGTCGGTGCATCGTTCCGTGGAGTGGGAGTGTTAGACTTGAGACCAGGTGTGGATGCTTTGTCGTTCTGTATTTTGTGGGGAAAATAAAAAAGAGAAAAGACGAAGAGGGACAAAAAAAGTTTAGAAAAAAGTGAGGCGATACCCACATGCAGACGTTGGAGTACCCACTGAATGAAATCCTGTCCTATTCTGACAAGCATCCTGCACCTATGATGTTATAAACCCAACTATTAATCCTAAAAGCCATTACAGGCACAATGGAGAGGAGGCTCATTTTTATCCTTCCCCCAGCTTTCATCCTTTAATCTTTCTGACAAGGCAAAAGGCCTAGAACGGTTAAGCACATTGAGTTATTAGTCGAGAAGACGTGACGGAGCCTTCTAGAGAAATGCTATATGTCTGACATTTACTAAGTACGCCTAATGTATTTAAAGCCAAAGCTTTCATTCCTAAGCCATATAAAAGCAAAAGACACGACAGTAAGTTCAGTGCCATATCTCTCAGGTAAAATCCACCGGCTGGGTCCTCAGAGAGATATTATAAAAAAAAAAAAAAGGGTGCGATATTTACAGTAATGGATGAAACTGTGTGCAAATGTGCTCTTACATGGCCATGCTCCTTGGTCTTGGATGAAGGTGTGCTACCAGATGAAGCCACTGACGCAGGACTGTTAGGCGTATCCTTTTTGGGTGGGCGGGGCTTGTCAATGCCATTTTCTGGTGGGGAGTGGGCTGGGCTGCCTCGGGGTGTAGCAGGGTCCTACATGTGCAGAGTAGATCAAACCTTCATTACACAGTCCTACCAGAACATGCTTCATGTCACAACTGTTTAAAAAACTCACCTCGTTAGAAACATCGACCACAAGATCATCACTTTTGTCTCCATCACTATCCTGCATTTAAAAAAAAAAAAAAAAAAAACATTTACAAAAAAAAAAAAAAACACGCCACCTCAATCTCCTATTACATGGTAATAAACATCTCAAACAAACCATCTCAATGTTCTACAATAGCTTTTAAACTCATTACGTGGAATGGTTCCGACTCACGTATCGACTCATGTTGTCCTTCTCTTCCATTTTGCGCTTCTTGGAGTCCAGGCTATAGTCAGAGGAGCCGCGATGCTTCTCACTGGCAGTGCGCAGGCTGTCCGATGGGGAAATGGAGTTGTTCTAAAGGGGAAAAGAAAAAGATTTCATCACTCTCAGGGACAGAGGGAAGGAGGGATACACAGAGGGGTAAAGTCATTTTATTTTTATTTATTACTGGGTAATACGCCTTGTAACAACAGTATGAATTTAAGCATGACTGCAGAAAGCATTGACAGGTACACACTACAGCTGTGGGTTCTGAAAGAAATCCAGGATGTAAAAAAATAAAAAATAAAAAAATAAGGAAAACAAGTAGTTCATATCACTCCAAAACCACACACTTTAAAAAGCCAGAAGAGGCCTATTCATTCCCATCGGCCGCCTACAAAGCCCCGAAACTAGCCAAGCCGTATCGAACAACCTACGCTAGACTAAACACCCAAGAATTTGCTGGCTACTCAACAGAGCAGCCACAGTTAAGCAGACCAAAAAGAAGGGGCTTGTTTTCACAGTCCCCCCCTCCTTCCTAAAAGAGACAACAAACAGCTTCAGGAAGACATGAGCAGTGCTAGTGCTGAACAACGGCTCTTTATCTGAAAGCAGCCAGGCCTGGACTGGATGTGTGTGTGTGTGTGCGTGCATGTGTGTGACCATGTAATGGTCACTGATTGCTGTAGCATGCTGAGCTCTGACTCCAAGCCTGTGTAGTTGGCTGGGTACAAACAAATGGGCGAATGCAGGCAGGTCACATGAAGGCAGCTGCACTCCAGTAGTCAGCCTCTGTCCACTGCTTCTCACGCTTCCTCATTTTACTTTCAGGTTGACTCAGACTCGGAAAAATAAGACCACACACACACACACACACACACACACACACACACACACACACACACACACACACACACACACACACACA
>JAOUQZ010000035.1:25400866-25421434 GCA_028564935.1 Neosilurus hyrtlii
ACACACACACACACACACACACACACACACACACACACACACACACACACACACACACACACACACACACACAACAAGGCTGTCTGGTTTCCAGCACATAAAGACGAGCACTTCCTTGCCTAAAAAGTTTTCGTCTTAGAAGCCGGGATCGTTACTGTGGTACACCCTGCAATATCGTGCACATATGCATCAGCCTCAGGAAGGCGGAGCCAGTGAGGCATCGAGGCCTTTAAGGGTTCTCTAGGCATTTCCTCCACATAATCCAACCTGAGAGCTTCTCTTAGGTTTCCTTCTTTGCAGAGAGAGGGCACAGCTCAAGAGGGCAAGAACGCCTCTACGACGAGGGCAAGTGTAAGAAGAAACTGAGCTGAGAAGTGAGATAAAGTAGCAGACTGGGCAGAGAGCCCGCGGTCCTCCGTGTGTGTGTGTGTGTGTGTGTGTGTGTGTGTGTGTGTGAGACGCCTGACCTTTTAAAGAGATGCTTGGCGTGTCTCATTAAATAGAGTCACAACTATGCTATCAGATGACCCAAGACACAGGCCTAACACGCACGCACGCACACACAAACCCAGGGTCGTAAATGCTACAGGAGCTCCTCTTCCTTTAGACATGACTGCACCCATTGAGCTCTGGCCGGGGTTGTTAGAAACCCAATCTGACTGCTTCAATCGGCCATCGGAGAGATTTAAACCCTCCCATCAAATAAACGCCTTTTACAAGAAGATGAGAGGCAAAATAAATGCTACTGCCTACGTTCATGCATATTTATCAGCGAGGCAAGAAGGGGAAAAAAAAAAAAGCAAAAAAAAGAGCACGAGGGAAACAGGGGCAGTGAAAGGGAAGAAATATCCCAGAAAAGGAGGGAGAGAATGGGGGGGGGGGATCAAATAAATCTGCTAAGAAGGAGGAGAGTTAAAGTCGTCTTTAATTGTGATGCAATTACGCAGTAGTGCTAATCTGTACACTGTGATATGAGTCATTTCCCATCTGCATAGAGATGAGAGAGCTTATTTCATAGAAAACCTTGTTTCCCCATTAGTCCCTTTAATGAAAGCAGATTACTGTACGCAGTGCAACTTGTGAGGGTTTCAGGCAAAAGAAGCCTTGCTTGACATTTACATTAATGGAAAATTTCTTAGGCGTGAAACAGGTTAAAAAGCTCTTTCATGCAGGAAGAAAGAGAGACAAAGAGACAGAATGAGAGCAAGGAAGAGTGGGCGAATGAACAGAGGATACGCAAGAGAGAGAAAGAGAGCTAGAAGGAGAGTGCATGAGAGAGAAAATGCAAAAGAGCTACAGAGAAAGTGTGAAAGAGCATGAGAGAACTGGAAAAAGAGCTAGGGCTAGGTGAGAGCTGGAGAAAGCATGAGGGAGACAGAGAGAAAGAGCAAGAGTGCAAAAGAGCTACAGAGAAAGTGTGAGAGCGAGAGAGCTAGAGTGAGAGCTAGGGAGAGCGAGAGAGCTAGAGGGAAAGTGCAAAAGAGCAACAGAGAAAGTGTGAGAGCGAAAGAGCATGAGAGAGTGAGAGCAAGAGTGCAAAAGAGCTACAGAGAAAGTGGGAGAGTGAGAGAGATGAGAAGAGAGCAGGAGAGAGTGAGAGCTACAGTGAGAGCTAGAGAGAGCATGAAAGAACTGGAGACAGAGTGAGAGCTACAGAGAAAATGTGAGATCGAGAGAGAGCTAGAGAGCCAGAGAGAAAGAGTGAGAGAGCTAGTGGAAGCCTGAGAGAGCTGGAGAGAAAGAATGAGAGAAAAAGCTTGAGCGAGCTAGCTAGCTGAAGTGAGTGTGAGAGAGACAGAGACATGAGCCAATGGGAAACTGGGCACTCACCGTGCTCTCTGCAGTCAGTGGATCCAGTTGGAGGAGAGAAGAATGAAGATTGGCCAGACAGAGAGAAGAGATCAACAAATTTCAGTGAGTCTCTCCAAATAAGAGAGGATTTCATCACCGAGAAAAAATTTAATTTCCTCTAATTTAAGCGCCAAGATCCGAGATCTTTTCCTGACCTAGAACACATGCTCTAATTATGATATTAATATTCCTATAAATGGTGCGATGCTTCTCTACGTGTGTAGAGACAAACCTGCCCTATATTTGAATTTAATAGTTATAACGGCACCTGATGTAGAATGATCAAGATCAAGATCAGAAAAAAACACAAACTACCAGTTTCCTGTATCTGAAGTAGTGTTTAGACTTTCTCACCTCTGTGCTCCAGATCATGGTGGTTCTTCTCATCCTTCACAGGGAGGTGGGGTTGGCTTCCCAGTGCACCGAGAGCCAGCAGGCCCGAGCCGGTACCTGTGACTGGGGGAATACCTGGGGGCTGTAAGCCTGAGGGGTGCGGGGGAAGAGCCACGGGGCCGTGCGCAGCATGAGAGAGGTGCTGCGCTTGGAGCTGCTGCTGCTGCGGAAACACACACTGCAAGTGGGCCAGACGGAAAACACACCAACAAAAATACACACAAACACAAATAGTCTAGCCAGTATGAGTCGGGTTCAGGACTATCCACTAGAGCAGACGCTTTAAAACCTGCAAGGATTAAAATCATACACACACACACACACACACACAAAAGTTCCGCCCTCTAATATAGTTGGACCGCCTTTAGCCCTGATTACTGCTGTTCGCCATGATCGCCATGTTCTACAAACTTAAAACAAAATCACAAGATTCATTTTCATCCAAAGTTGGATCAGATGTTGATCACATGAAAACTGAACCACTCCACAGGACTTATTTTGGTGAGACAGTGTATTTTACAGACAGAGTGGTCCACAGGTTTCCAAACCGAAAACTACACAAGGTACACTATTGCCTCAAATCTACACCCCCTACACTGCAGCCTGAGATGTAACTGTATCAGGGACCACAAGAACTGTGTCTGGTTCGTGTCCTAGCGTCACATTTCCTCCAACGCTATCGAGAGGAAATCCGCCATCATGATATCGTGCCATTATGAATCCGTAAAAGCGTGACGATCTATAGATTATTATAACGGCCACTTACATCCTGCATCTAATCCTGGGATTTAAACGGCGGTTACGTCGAGCCACACGCGCTGTTGAATCCAGACGAGTTGAAACACTTCAGTATCAGTTGAGTAATCGATTCGTTTATAAATAATCACACGAGGTTTCAGTACATTTGTATCCAAACAACATTTCGATTTTCCGTCTTATTTTTCTGGTTATTATTCCTCCAGTGAAACCTGGTTCATGCTTTGCTATATTTTGTATAAAAATAGAACATTCTGGTACGGATCATCCGACCCAGCCTTTTAGAGAAGTCGTGGAGCTTTACGTACATGCAGGGTTGGGCGCTATGGGAAAAATATCTTACCATTATTTTTTCACATAAGTCACTCTGGATATGTATCATGATATAAATTAAATCACTGATTCTGTCAAGTTTAAAGGTTCTGCTGTACTCTTAAGTGAAATGTAAAGAGATCAGAAAGTTTAAATTAGTACCAAATTATGACATTTATCATCATGTATAATTTGATAATGCCAGTTTGACGATTATCATAGAGCTGGGTGATAGGACCTAAAAATAAATAATAACGTCCATTTCTTAAAGTGTAGCGGTACTGGTGATCCTTACAGAATCATTCATACGCATGTAACACAAAGCGATACAGATCGATATATTGATACAACCCCCAGCCCTACTTACAGGTATACAAGATCAACACTTTACATATGGTAAAAGATTTAAGGCAGAAGAATAAGTCAGTCTTTAGGTGACAAGAAGGACAAATTAATTACGTCTTGGCAAGAAAACGTGTGTGTGTGTGTGTGTGTGTGTGTGTGTGTTTCAGTCACTGATGCACGACAGGTTTTGACAGGTCTGTTGACATGACTGTCCATATTTGAAAACAACCTGAAACAAAATGGTCAAGTCAACACGACTGAAGTTACACAGACCCATGCATGCACACGCACACACACTCTTCAAGATACAATTATAAGAACACGCTTTCAGAGTCTGTCAGATCTGCGGCTTTACCACCTGCTCCTTAACCTTGTCAAAAAACAAACAAAAAAAAACTGAACAGCTTTACAGAGACACACACAAGGGTTTTGTTTAATTTGTAAACTGTGACTCACTCATGAGAACTTTTAAAGCATCTCTAATAGCAGCAGGGGTTGAAAAAGTGTGTGTGTGTGTGTGTGTGTGTGTATGTCTGTGTATAGTTATAGTGGACAACAACCAGACTCATGCTGGCAAGGGGTCAAGCCTTCAATATTCCCATTAATATTTTAAGAGCTTGGGGCGAGCTAACAGGAGTTAAAAGCCTCTCAGCATGGGAAGTGTACCGTTTAAAGCGAGCTTAAATAATACTTAGTATAGGCACCAGTAAAAAGAAAAGAAAAAAAAAACAGACACACTTCACAATTTATTACTATGCTCTGGAGGACTGAATAATTCAGCTGCTGTTATGGCATGTACCTCTCCGTTCCTCTATACCGACCACAACTCAATCAGCTGCCATTTATAGCCAGAAATCTTCAGGGTGCACATTTTCTCCCAAAGTGAAAAGGTTAGATATTACTGCCCGTGTGCAGCTATCAAGGAGGTACAACCTTTTGGAATTATTAGCAGGTCATTAATGCCACGCCTAGAGTAAATATCAATACTGAAAGCTTATTTAGAAGCCGGGAATGCTCCGAAAGCATGCCCTTTCCAGAGGACAAATCATTATTAAGATGTCCATCACGAGCTCTTATTCAGGGGTGACTGTAATTGCTAACAGCTTTGCCGATTATTTGCACAGCTGGCTGTATATTGCTGTGAAGGCCTTGGAGAATGGCAGCGCAGAGAATGGTATATAGAGAAGCGCCACCTGAGGTTCGAGCTACAACCTTGCCCCTGCTGTGATTTATTTAGAAGACAGAACTCGGAGGAAACAACGAGTAGGTGGACAGGAGAAGGAAACTGGATTTTTTTATTTTTGGGTGGGGGGGGGTCATATGTTTATCATATGGCGGCATGATTGAAATGTGCATGTGTGCAAGAAGCTGCATAAGAATATAGAAGAGAACGTGTGCGTGTGTGTGTGTCTGCGAACTAGAGAAGATGATTGACCACGAGGGAAATTAAAAAGGCAGTTGATTCACGGGGGAGGCCCTTCCCTGCTCATTCTGGCTAATGAGCCACTGATGTGTAATATGCATGGACAATCATTGAGAACCCTCATTAGAGCCCCAGCTATGAAGACAAGCAAAAGAAATAAAATGCCTCCTCTAATTTAATATTCCTAGATAAAGACCTCTTCTTCTGGCACTAATCTCCTCCCCAACTGTGAAGTACTGCTGCCAAACACTGGCTGGCCACCAGATGGGAAAAAAAAACAAATCTATACATGTTACAGACAATGTCTAGAACCAGTCGATCTGTGAAATCACTGTATTTTTTAGTCAGTCTGTAAAATGACTGATTCACTCAGGCGATGTACATATTGACAGGAATTTTGACTCATTTTACAGCTTGACTGAAGACTTCCTTTTTGTCTGAAACAGTTTGTTACACGTAGGGATTACAAACACCCCTAACAACGCCACTGGAATGACGCACTGGGCAGGTTCACTATAGATCGGTTGCTGCCCGCCCGGGGCTGTGTTCTTTGGGTGCCAGATCAAGCCAGATGAAACCTAAAGTGTTGACAGATGGAGCCAAATGAAAGCTAACGTGCAGGATGAATGGCTGTCACTTTATAAAGAGAGTCAATCCGCATGACCCAGGGAAGTTAGCTACCGGCACACAGTGCAAGATTAATCGAAGCGCGGTGGACAGGGATATACCGGGCGCAACTGTGCATGGAGCGTCAAACAGTGCGATTCAAACAGGTGTAAACATTTCAAGGCCGGACCCGAACGCGATAGCAGGTGCCGCTCTAGACCGACCTGCCAAGATAAAAACCGATCGGATCATGACAAATTTGTTTTTGTGGCAATCATGTAAACATCGATTGATCTGAAAAAAAAAAAAAAAAAAAAACTGTCTTCTCGTTCATTTCATGTCTAATTTCTACCTAAAACATACGTAGTAACGTTCATCTAGAACAATTTCAGTCAATGTGTCAAAAAGTAAGCTTCATTTTTCAATCTGTAAAATGACTAAAAATTTCTGAAAAATCAGATTGACTGGTTCTAGACACTGACTGTAACACACACACACACACACACGTGCATATATGTATATAATATGGCTGAGCTGTTGAAAACCCTACTGGTCAAATTAGAAACCCACTTTCTCTTGTCCTCAGGTGGGAAAAACTAAACAATTTAACACAGTAACCATGCAACATGCAACCTTGGACTATCTAGAGCATCGCTCTCTCTTTCTCCTACACACACACACACACACACACACACACACACTTAATTGGACCCTTAGCACAAGCAGAGGCCATTTAAATGGTCCTCCTGTGAGAAGTCTGAGAAGACATATAAAGCAGTTGCTGTGGCTCTGGTAACAGCGCTGGGAGTGTGTGCATGCGTGTCTGTACTGTTCTGAAACCACATTCCCATCTACTCCAGCTCAACACACTCGTACTCATTTACTGAACCGATTAATCCTATCAGGGTCACAGGGAGGCTGGAGCCTCTCTCAGCCAACACTGGGACAAAACAAGGTGAACAACTTAACAGACCATCACACACACACAACCATTCACACTTGGGGACAATTTGGAACAGCGTACACGTCTTCGGACTGTGAGAGGAAACCAGAGAACCTAGAGGAAACCCACGCTAACTTAAAACAAAAGCGCCGTCGCTGAGCCCAGGACTCGCACCCAGGACCTAGGTGTGAAGCAGACGTGCTAACCACTACACCATCAATCCGCCCACAATCGCAGCATGTTTCAGCCACTCATAATCACAGGTAGGAAATAGGGTGTGAAAATGTTTTCTAAACATACAGCACCAAGCGCACTCTAATGCTAAGTGATGAGGGCGGAAATGCCACGGAACCATCCTGAGATTCTTAATAAACATGCTGCTGAAAAAACCCTAAAAAAACAAGAAAGACTGTCCTAGATGCATCCGATTACTTGCTCTGGGGTCCATCAATAAGACATGCAGGCAGCTGCTGCACTGCCAATTTGTGTGTGTGTGTGTGTGTGTGTGTGTGTGTGTACGCTACTCTCGTCTCACCTCGGCCTTCAAGTATTCATGAGGACAATGGCACCTATACACACACGCGCTCTCACATGCTGACTGCTGTCTAAATTACAAATACTTGCCTTCTACAAAAAAAAAAAAAAAAAAAAAAAAAAAAAACACCTTTCCCATCACCCCAGCAGCCCTCGACGAGTGAACGCTTTATTGCCCAAGGATATAAAGAAAGCACCAAAGAGAAAATATATGAAATGAATATGAAAAGCAAGAACCATCAAATGTCAGAAACGTAAATGTCGACTCCATTTTTCATTCGTTCTCAGGGGGAGAAGAGGTGACCCACTTATAAACAACAAAAATAACCAAATCTTATTCGCAAATCCAAAAAAAAAAAAAAGAAAGAAAAGTCAGACCTCCCCAGTAGAATTCCACCCAATACTTTCCTATTCTCTCCTTCTAACAGAGTCATTAGGCAATAAAGCAGGTCTGGTGCTGCGCGCCATCAAAACTATCAAATGGGCTCTTCCCAGTAGATAGCCTGGCATTTAAGAGCGGCCACATGCCCGCTTCATTCCGCCCTAGATTCCAGGAAGTCATTATCCAAGAATGAGGAGGGGGAAAGTTGTATGTCAGTGTTTAGCTCTTAACTGAATTTCGGTAACAAGCTAAACAGCTGCCCTTCTGGTCCTCCACCACTGGAATCACGCTAGGGGAAGAGAACAGTCAATGCCAGTTCAGCTGCTCTAACCAGGGCACAGAATGACCAGCTCTGGGACCATGGGGCTGTTAACTTTCACTCACTCATTCACTGAACCGCTTAGTCCTACTAGGGCTGTAAGGAGGATGGAGCCTATCTTGGCCGACACTGAACGAAAGCAAGGAAAACCCTAAACAGCTTGACAGACCATCACAGGGACAACACACACACACACACGACGAGGGGTAATTTAGGACTAGCCTACTGTGCATGTCTTTGGACTGTGGGAAGAAACCGGAGTACCTGGAGGAAACCCATGCAGGTATGTGGAGAACTTTCAAACTCCACACAGAAACACCCTTGCCAAGCCCTGGGACTCAAACCCAGGACCTTCTTGTTGTGAGGACATGCTAACCACTAAACCACCGCGCCACCTGCACACTTATACAAATCGTATAGAGGATCAGTCAGCAGCAGATGGGAAAGAACACAGATTTGGATAGATAATGCGATACAGGAATGTAAAGCCATGATTCCACTGTGTTGAGCTAAAATCAGGCCATTACTGTTTCCACGGTTACTTTCGGGGCTACTTCAAGGCTAGAAGCCTGGGCCTGATGATTACTCATGAGCCACACAAGGCCAACCAGTGCTTAGGGCGGTCTCAAGGTACACAACAGTGTTTAGATTATTTTAGTCGGTTTTTCTTTCAACTTTTAAAAGAAAAATTGTTAATTTTCTTCTAACTAAACTGAGAAAATGATTCAGCTGAACTGTTTTAGTCAGATCCAGCATTAGCTGCCATGGTAATGCTCGTTCACATTACCTAATGAAAGAAAGGGAAATATGGATGAAAACAAAAGGACGTGATATATACATTTAAGTAGTGCCAGAGATTTTTGCCACTGGATTTGCTTTTCGCTGTCTTTCCTTTCATTACCTGATTCTCAC
Source organism: Neosilurus hyrtlii (assembly GCA_028564935.1). Classification (NCBI taxonomy): domain Eukaryota; kingdom Metazoa; phylum Chordata; class Actinopteri; order Siluriformes; family Plotosidae; genus Neosilurus; species Neosilurus hyrtlii. Next base: position 25,409,643 of record JAOUQZ010000035.1, read on the forward strand.
TTTCATTTCAATCACCAGTCTTGTTAGTTTAATTATCCGTTTAATTGGTTCATGTTCTGTTAAGCTTCTGATTTCTGTGTTTGCTACATGAACATTTATTTACCTGCAAGACTGTCTGAATTACATTGCTTTTGTTACTCTGTGCTGACTGGAGGTGTATGAGCCTCTATATTTGTTTTTTTTATTGCTCCCTGTCATCACGAGAGTTAGCGATATATACTGTAAAAGCCAATCAAGCATCAACTCAGCGATGCAGCAGCCATCCTGTGATGGGCACACAAGGACAAGGGACAACCATCAAAGCCATATTCCAAGACTATGGCGCTCAAATCGGCAGCTCTTGTAAAACTTATTTGCAAGGCATAACACACTGCCGCTACTACCAGAAGTTTAAGACTATTATCCATAACGTTGTGGTTAGCATAGACTAGCTTATGCATCATATGCAGGCTGTCCATGTAAATACATGCATGCACATACAGTAACAAACATGAAGCACTACGATATTTTTCCACATAAAACCACACACACCTTGGTCCCACCCTCACAACAACAGTAAACACACTCCTAGTGTATTAATACAAATAATAACGCATTAGAATACATTTCAAAATAGAAGTCATGAAAGGAGCAAAACTGTATCGTCAAATTCAGGAGGTCAAATCAGTGTTATAACGATGTCATTATAATTAATCGACTAGGTAGTTTGTGTGTGATGACACTGCAGCTGTGCCCCTTTATTACAGTCTAATAAAAGAATATAAAAAGGTATACACACGGTGAGAGGCAGATTGGGAAGTCCACGTACCCCGATGATAGCATTCAGCTCAGTCATTGTCACTTGTTTGGCACGTTCAACAGCCTGTGCAACCTGCTGTTGGTGCTGCAACACACACACACACACACACACAGTCAAATATGCTTCACGCAAAGCATTTTCATAATGCATGCTATATCCAAATGCTCTTCAATGCAAACCAGGTGGAGGTACGGCTTGTATAATAAGGCAGTGTATAATTATATGTAAAAAGAAGAAAAAAAAAAAAACAGCAGAGAAAGCCACAGGTCCAAATGGATGCAAACTAGTGGTGCGATGAAGCTAGAATGGTGGATCTTTCTTTAAAATCAACGTTTTCGTTTGGGTAAATGAAAGCGTTCGTGGTATCCTGTGTTTCAAATCTGATCAATCGTCTGTAACTGTTTAATATATAAATACAGATGCTTTTAATACATAAACTAGTCGCGGCAAATTAACTTCTTAGTTGCTTTCAAATCGCTGCACACATTAGCGCATCAAGAATGCTAATGTGTGTGTTTAGCAGGAATCTGTCTGATACAAGTCATAATGAAATACAGAAGCCTCACCTCTTGTGACAGAAAGGGCATGATCTGAACCAGGATTGCGTTAAGCCTTTTAGCAATCTCAGTCTGGAAGAGAGAGAAACAGAAACTCATGAGGTAATGGACCAGTACAGCACTGTTTATATTATAAAAAAAAAAAAAAAAGAAAAGAAAAAAAAAAAAAAGCTCGACTCAACCCCTTTTAGTGTTTACAACGATTAAGTCAATTACCATGGCAATCAGCAGCGCTTGACTCGGCACACTCCAAACAGCGTGATATTGACATGTGAAATATTTAAAGCATTAGGAGGGCCCAGGGGAGAGGGAGCACAGCTGCGATGAGTGTACACTCCAAACCACACGGAGGCCAACACCACGTTAAGAGCACCATTACACTTCACCCGCTGCCGGGTTGGTAATGCAGGCTGCTGCTGCTGCTGCTGATGACGAGGAGGAGGACTTCCCAGCTAGTCGTTCCGCTGGATCAGACACAGGAAACGCTACCCGGAAGTCATTCACAGACGAGGACTGCTTGAGATGCGGTTGGATTTAAGTGTGCAGTAAGAAAAGCTTCAAGTTAAGCCCAGACTAGGCTTGGCTACCAGCTGAAAAGCCACTTGTTGATGTTGCGAATTAAGATGAGGATGGAAATGTCTGCAGCAGGTGGTAATGAGAGACCCTGGATTAGAGCCAATTCCGTCAGCATGCTGGGCCCAATCCACCTACACTACCACCCTCCTCCTTCATTTTCCCAGCACCCTCCTCAGCCATACATGCCCGACCTCCATTCTCTCTCCACCAGCCCTGGCCACGGTCGCCATGGCAACTGCGCCTGAGCGCCCTCGTCTCCTATTGCGCCCCAATCATTATGCAAATGCTACCTTGGCTTGACCGTAACAGCCTGTAAAATCATATTACAGGCACGCAGGCAGGTCATTAAATTGAATTTTCGGCCTGTCGATCAGATGAGCGCCGTGCACAGAAAGGTGGATAAAGAGAAAGGAAATGGTGGCAGCGGGGGGAGGCTACAGGAAGCCTTACCTCTCCATACATCTCCTCCTAAAGCATCAATTCCAGCCCAGCACTCGAGCTTGGTAACTGGAAACCCAGCAATTCCCTGCATAAGCAATATCTCCGCTGGGTCACAATTCACATAACAGGTCTTACTCAGACTGGGACCAGAGGACGGGAACGGGGGGAGGTGGTGTTGTAATAAGGGAGGGGGAAAGAACATGCTTGGCTACAGATGCATCATCTACAGAATTTATGAGCCTCGGTTCAACCCAGGGCCTGAGCCATGCACAAACATCACATCGCTCCTCAACCTTATTTTTCATTTTTCTCATTCGATTGTAAACATGCGCTGCTGCGCTGACCAGGAAATTATTTATAACATACTGCTGAAAAATGCCAAGTGGCCATGGTGGCCAAACACAATATATGAGATGATGGATAAAAGTTTCCCTGCCCTCTCCCCCCACCATGATGGGGTGATATTCATTTCAGGCTAGGCAGCGTACAGTCGAGAACAAGGAGCATGCAGCTGGAAATGGAAGATGTATTGACAGCAATCTTAGGCGGATAGGATTCCACATCAAAGCCAGTGCAGAGTACGGACATGAAAGTGGATAAGAGGACATGGGCAGAATTTGTTGCTTTCAGTATTCTCTCTCTCTCTCTCTCTCTCTGCCTATTTGTTTTGACAGGCTGTAAATACATGCGATAAAAATCAGCCTTATTATTTTGTCTGCGTCATGTTTACGTTTCCTTTACAATAACATACAGCACGCAGTACTAAAGAGGTACGCGCAGTGGCGCAGTGATTAGCACGTCCACCTCACAGCAAGAAGGACCTGGGCTCGAGTCCCGGACTCAGCGAGGGAATTTCTGGGTGGAGTTTGCATCTTCTCTCTGCTTGCATGGGTGTGCTCCGGGTACTCCAGTTTCCTCCGACAGTCCAAAGACATGCACATTAGGCTGACTGGCTGTTATAAATTGCCCCTCGGTGCGAGTGTGAATGGTTGTGTGTGTTGGACCTGTGGTGTTCCGGTGAGCTTCATACAGTGTTGGCAGAGATAGGCTCCAGCCTCCTGGCAACCCTGATAGGATTAAGTGGATCGGCAACAGAGTGAGTGAGATTACTAAAGACTACAAGTCTCACTCATTTGCCGCCCCGCTTAATCCTACTACCAGGGTCGCTGAGAGGCTGGAGCCTATCTCAGCCGACAATGGGAGCTCGCCAGACCACTGCAGGAACTATTCACACTCACATTTACACCTAGGGGAAATATGGAACAGCCGATTAGCCTAATGTGCATGTCTTTGGACTGTGGGAGGAAACTGGAGTACTCGCACAAGAAGGAAAAACACCCCACAGGGACGGCTTGCTTGGGATTGAACCCAGGACCGTCTTCCATGTAAATACAGAAAAAGGGGAAGAGCTAGCTCAATGTGTAATCCTTATTTGCTGGGAGGGGGGCGCAAACATCTGACAGGATTTGCTGAGAGGCCTAAACACCGTCGAACACATTCCTTAAGAGCTTACCACAACACTGACAGCTGGCTGAGCGGGGTCAGAGGTCGACTTATCTGTCAGTCAATCCAAACCTTTGTACTCTGTAATCCCACGCCGTCCTGTGTGCCAAAAATATGCAAGTCTAAACCAAATCGCCGGCTTCGCTTTCACTAAAACGTTGCCTGCACACGGAACAGGCAGTAGGACCGGCAGCGGATAAAAATAGGATGTTGTCTCTTTAAGCAGATGAAAGCCCAGCTCTTGTAAAGTGAGCTTCATGCTCTGCTACACAATTACAGGTACTCGGACCTGTCTAGCACCCCTTCAAGAGCACTCTAGGGCCAGCCTGTCAATGGCGTGCTGAAAGCTATTTGTCTGTTGCTATCAGCGGCAGGCGGAACAGAGTGAGACACTGATGAGCATTGAATATAGAGGGGAAACAACTGGTGCTCGCAGCCATTCTGCTCGCCATCACAAATAATACTTGACCCAGCTAAGCTGATAGGGCTCCGGTTTTCAATAGAGTGCAGGACGCTCCTCCGACACAGTAATGAAGAACAACTAACACTCACGTCACACATCAACTGGTGAGCTCGCACACAATATCAGCGCTGGTGGTAGTGTGAAAGTGAGAAAAGGACCATCATGTATTTACTTTGTGTTCAAGGGAAAAAGTCTTGAGACGTCCGGGATAAAAACTACCCTTTCCTCTTCGACTGCCTGTGAAAACGAGCTGATTGGGCGTGTACGGGCGCACGCCGTCACCCTGTTTACCTAACCACAGACTCCTCAGTGAGAAAAACGAGGAGTGGATTTGACTCCGAGCTCCCGGCCCTCACTTACAACCACCTTGTGTTTTTCTTTTAACAGGGACTGTGTGCTCACCTCATACAGCGAGTCTATTTACTTTGGTTCGTGCTAAGAAGAGCCATCCAGCAGTTAGCAAACACTTACTAGAGTCCCCCCTGTATAAATCATTGATCAACGTCCCAGTGTCAACGCGAGGCAGATCAGCTCAATCCAAGGCTCTAACGCGCAGGAAGCAACCACCTGGCGACAGAGCGAGGGGGATTTCCGCTAGGCTAATCACAACAGACGAGAAACCTGGATCAACATAACAATAAGCCGTGGTGGCAGCTCATCGCAGCCGTCAGGGTGGTGTTTCCGCTTGCCGTTACAGCTGTCTGCAGATATCAAACGCCTGCTCGAAATCTGCATCCCACCTTGCCTATTTAAAAACACAAACACTAGAGGGGAAGAGGCAGGGGGTGGAGTGGGATGGGGGTGGGGGTGGGGGGGCGTCTCAGATGCAGAGACCGATTTTCCTGCCGGTGGAAATAAATCCTTGAGTCTGGAGGATATGGTGGTATGGATGGAGTAATCTGAGCCACCTCTGGCGGTTAACCACTCCTCGTCTGCCTTGTGCTCCTGGGCTGGGGTTAATGTGGAGGAGTGGGAGGAGGTGTGCGCGCTCGCTCATCGACACCCACCCCTCTCGCCTCTCTCTAGCAGGTTCGAGCTGGGACTGGATGAATTATTCAAGTGCCAACATGGGCTCTGTGGCGGCGGCTGATAAAAGTCAAAGTGCTAAAATGGATCAGTCGATTAACCTGTTTACACAAGACTGGCCCTCCCACTCGCTCGCTTCACTGCCTCCACAACCCCCCCCCATCCGCCCCTCCCCCCTATCTCTCTCAACTCTTTTCTGGTTGGGAGATAAGTGGCTGACAGGAGTCATCAGAAGAGTGTGGGACCTGACGAACAGCCCAGCACACTCACACACACACACTCACAGGACACTGATGGATCGCCTGCTCTGCTGCTCCTCCCTGATGCTATTAACCTTCAGGAGGTGGAGGGAGGGGGAGGGAGAGCAGACTAAACTAGCATCATTTCTCTGTGATGAACCAACCGCATGAACAGGATCCTGCTGTTGCATTATTATCTGGAATGTCGAGCCATGCAATAAATCAAAAACGATGCACGGACATGCACACGTTAACACACGTTTCCTGAGATTATCCTTCAGGGGAAATAAAATTAAAATAATCACTAGGAGAACGAAAACAGAGGACCGGTTCTAAAAAAGAGCAATAGGCATGAAGACGGTGAAATCTGCATTGTGCCTGTTACAGGAAGTGACTGGAAGAGCTGCATTTAGGACACGGATAGATTTTTTTTTTTGCCAGGGTTTATGTAATTTTCTAAACATTTGCACTTACATCACGACCTGGACAACCTGGACTCCCCTTCATCATTAAAATACAACACTGTCATCCAAGCTAACCATGCAAGCAGGGGATTCGAACTCTGCATGGATAAGACACTACACAGTCAAGAAAATAAACACTGATCTCTTTCGCTCTCTCTCTCACACACACGTCTATCTAGGATACTACCCATGACCCAGAGACGGTGTGTAAACCCAGAGACGGATCAAAGGCTCACGTACCTGTTTGTGCATTTCAATGTTCAGCCCATAGGACATCTCATAGTACTGAAACATAAAACAAAAAGATGGGGGTTTTTTTTCACCTTCTTTCCATATCCAGACATCATCAAACATTCTCACAGCACATCAGAGAGGTAAAGGAGGTGTCTGGGTTTTGGTTTTGTGTGTGAAAGATAAAGGGCGAAGAGAACGAAGGGAGCTTTTGATGAACACTTCAAACCCTTTCACACCGCCACTTCAGCTCCGGCCCTTTCGCTTCTTTAAGTCAAGTCAGTACACGACCTATCCAAACGAACTTAGTTAAGAGAAATCCGGCATGAGCGGCAAGGATTTCACTCCAGGAGCCTCTCGGAGCCAGAGCCGTTCCTTTAGAAAAGTATTTTGTACTTGCCGTTTCTTCTACCAGCCGAGTCAGCACGGAGGATCCCTTGCGGTGTTTACCTAACCTTTCCTCCCACTATCAGCCCGACGAGCTTCTTAATGTGAGCCGAATGTTTAACTAGTGTCCCCTGGTATTGGTTAAAGTCATCCTTTGCATGTTTACCCAAGATAAGAGAATACACTTCCATGGTTTGACCTTGTAGAATAACATCACATCAAGCCTTTGTTTGTTCCTCTGCTAATCATAAGTCGTGGGGCGGGGACAATTTGCAGATCCTTAAACACTTACAGTTGAATCTGGCTCCTTTTTTAGACGGCGTAAATGATTAAGCCTGCGCTTAAGATTAGCAGCGCTGAAGATTATTTTCAGCCGAGCTGCTTGTTTGTGTGTTAAATCTCATTATCAGCAGACTGTACGTTTTCCGCCGCGATCCAGTATTTTCCCACAGACGCCCCTGGCCCTCCTCCATCACCCCTCACCTAATTTACAGCCGTGCATTTGTCCGAGAGCAGCGTCTCCTTGGAGAATAATCAGATCCCCACACAGAGGGAGGCAGATAGAGGGGGAGAGAAGGAGCAATAGAGCAGGAGGGAAAGGGAGGGAGGGTGGGATACAGAAAGAGGCTGTGGGGGGAGGGGGGACCACGACAATGCTATGGTCATTGACCCCTGCAGCTAAGGGGGCAGCGTATAAAGGAGCCTAAGGCTCAGAACAGTCACTCAGGACCCTTTAATAAAGCTAAAGGCATTTGGAGAGGGTTCTCTGTCAGATCCAGACACACAACAACAACAACAGGGTAAATATACACCAATACACCCAGCACCCTCCTCATCCTCTCCTTCAATAAGAGCAGAAGCACAGCTTAAAATTAAGTTTTGATTTTTAATCATATTACCATGACATAGTGGCGCTGCATCTCTGTCTTCTCATTGGCCAGTTTGTCATACTCCACCTTAAGACTGAAAGAACACACGTTTTACACACTACATTATACAAACACTGCAATTTCATCCCCTTCAACATGCAGATCCATTCACATCCCTCCCCTATATAATAACCACTGTTTGCTCTGATGCCTGATGCATGCATTAACGATGGGATCTAGACCTCCCCTCTTCTGGTGCATGCTGCACCACCACGCAACACCGTTCCGGCGTCTCAGCGCCTTTGGAATATTACCTGTGATACTGAGCTTGCAGGAACTGAAACTCATCCTTGATTCTGTCGCACGATTCCGCCACAGTGAATTTAAAGCCTGGCTGACCAGGCTGGTGGGGCGCCTGAAAGACAAGCCATCACATCAATCAAACTCAATTACATCCAGCAAGAAGCAAATTTGTTTTCCAGCAAACACTGACAGAGAGGCTCAGATGCATTCTACGCCCGCTGGGAGCATCTCGGATGTTTCGGAGCCTCCGAAACAAGGGGTGGGGGCACGAAATCTTTCCTACAATGACATCAAGGTGATGACGGCAGACGATTTAAAGGCTCACAGAAGAGGCGTGGACGGGGTCGGCTTGCTCAAACTAAATCAATCATAATAATTCGGTCATTTCTGCAATTTGATCCCTTTTTTTTCTGGCATCGAATCATGTTTTAACATTATTTCAAGCCAGTCGAGCAAACCCGCACTTGAGTTTGAAAGGGATCCTAGAGGCTGGGTGCATTTCTCCTGGATTTATTCTTTAAGACAGCATTTCCTCCACCCTGCTGCTTCCTTTAGGAAGGAGGCTGAAGGAGTGCTGTACATCAGAGTAGCTAAATCGATGCAGATGCACTAAATTACGGCTCATATCAGTTCAAGATGTGCGACTTACCGGATGCCGGCCCTGCGGATACATCTTGAAATGGATCCTTTTCCCTCGGAGCTCCACCGGCTTTCTGGATGAAGATGATCCGGTGTAACTCAGCACATCGGCCAGAGCTGTGGGGGGGAAAGCAACACCCCAGCACCCCAACCGCCCGACTCACTCCCTTCTCTCAGAGGCGCTCGGACCCTTCCACCTTTTCTGGGCAGAGAAGAAAACACACGCGCGAGGACAGCACGGGGTTAAGCGCGCGCGGGGGGATCAGGACACAGCTCCGAGTTCCTCCTCGGAATTAAACACTGCAGCACGGAGGAACACAATCATCCTGCTTTATACAACAGCGCTCGGGATTTCAACGCGCCGCGCTATTTATAGGAACATTACTGCCCCAATAAACTCAAGCGGACATGTGAAACCGACCTTAACACCACACACACACACACACTACTGACAAGACGCGCTTTATCATTGTTTGGCCAAAGTGTCCACACTTCACCTTCCCAAAATACACATCACTAATAAACAGGTTCCGCCCAAATTACCCAACAATTATAATAATAATCATAATAACAATAATAATATTGATGATAATGATGTAAACACTGGTGTTTGCAGGCGCTAGTTGTTGTTTTTTTTTAATGTTTTGCGCCCCTGAATCTTGACCTGTGGAAGAACAGTACATCACGGCTATGCTAACCTGCTAGCCTCGTACCTGTCCTCGCGGCTCCTCGCGGCTCCACGCGTCCAAACAGCCCCGCGACACACTTTCCAAGCCCGAGCCGCAGTCCTGAGAGCTCCGAGCGCAGCGCCAACGCGTTTATACCGTCCAGGCGTCGAAAGTGTTCATGTTTCAGAGCCAAGCACGGACATGAACCATCCCTCTCTCTCTCCCTCCCTCTCTCTCTCTCTCTCTCCACAAGGCGACTGGAGGCACCCGCTTCTCCCGCTGCAGCTCTCGAGCTCCGGCGTCCCGAGATTTACTCACCTCACCGCACAACAACTCCGTCACTCAGTCAACCGCTCGCGTAATCCCCTAAAAATCATCCCAAAATGTACTTCCGGTTTTTCTTTTCTTTTCTTTTTTCCCCCCCTTCTTCTCAGAAGAGCTTTAGGAAGGGTTGGAAGTGTAGCGCTTGTAGTCCGCTCTCACGTTTCCAGCGTTGTTGCCCTGTGCCACACACAGACAGACTACTGACACGAGGGCTGAACTGCCGCGAAAGCGCCTCTCTTCAGCCAATCACAGGCGCCAACACCGAGTCGAGGCGACTCGTCCAATCGCAGCGTGATGTCCCCACGTGGGAGCCGCAGGTCCTTGGGTGACGTCATCTTCGCCATTTTAGATCAGAACAGGTAGCTTTGCCATCATACGTGTGTATATGTATGTTTGCAACCCCTAAACACTCCGAGCTGGTTGTGATGGCTGGTGTCACTGATTATTTTTATTTTTTACTGGAAGACATATATTAATTTAATAGATTGTCCAGAAAAAACTGCTTCTATCCTTTTACACACTTTATTATAACATGATGATAGAGTATTAAAAATGAATTATATATTTTTCTCCCTTTTTTTTAATGTGTGCTACTATACGTATAAGTATTAAATATCCTATAAAAATGTCTCCCCTATAAATGCTATAAATCCTCTGAACACGATCAGTGAGGCTCAATCTGAGTGCATCATGCACTGATTGGTAAAATCGTGCAGTCCTTAATAATGTATTTTTATTCCCAGAGCCATTAAAGTGCATATAACAGTGAGAATATGAGCCATTATGTCGATAGACGGATAGCTGAAGTTGGAAATAAGATTGTTTGGGTCTGATCCCCGTGAACGTCGGCCATGTCTGAGCTGTGCAGTTACAGCCTATCCTGGGTTGGCTGCTTCGTTTCCCCCCACGTGGGCTCGGTCTGCGGCTTTACACCTTCTCAGCCAATGGCGGCGCAGCGCGCTGGTGCTCGTGGCTCTGATTGGACGGCGAAGGTTAAGCCTGTCATTCAAGAGGGTTTGTTGTCAATCAATACCACGCGGGGTCAAGCGCTGACAAATGCCTGTGCTTCTCGGTCTTCTGCTCGTGAATAGTGCCTGGAATGGCTGCTTAATTAGCTTCGAATGGCTTTTCTTTCCAGTTCAAACAATCTGTTACTACCACGTGGTAATGAGAGCCTTATATAAAACAAAGGAACAAAGCAGCATGCAAACACTTCATAGTATTTTTAAAAGGAGGGATTTCTTTGAATATTAATATGATTGATTTTTATCTAATAATCAATAATATCGCTGATGCATACATTTATTTATATTAAAGCTAAACTAAAACTATATAATATGGAATATATGTATGTATTTATGTATGTGTAGTTGTAGTCTATATGATATGTTCAACGGTTTTACATTAACCACTACTTTGGGCATTGAATTCAGACCAATAATAATAATAATAATAATAATAATAATCATAATAATAATTACAACCCTGGTGTAATGGACTGTTTTTGCTTTCTTTCTAGCATACACAGGTGATATGCAACACCAGCATGTAGAATAGGGTGGTCTGGCAGATTTGGAGAATATGCAATGCACCATGAAAACACATAACGCTTATCGTATTTGTGGGAGATTGTACGGCTGGTTGCGGTGATGGCTGTAGAACTGAAGGTTTCCATGGTTTTGGTAGCAAGCCGATGGTGTCAGACTCTCATTTACATGACAGGTTTTTGCACCCGGCTTTGGACTGAGACTCTTGATTCTGTCCGTTCTTGTTATGAAAAAGGAAAAAAAACAAGGAGGTGTTTTTCTGGGCCAATCCTTTGGCTGCGAAAGAAGCTGGTTGTGAGTGTGTGTGTGTGTGTGTGTGTGTGTGTGTGTGTGTGTGTGTGTATGTGTGTGTGTTCACTAGAACTGGCAGCCTAATCTCTCCCAGGCAAAACCCCCCACCCCCCTCGAGTCGGCTGAATAGAAAGTGCTTGGATTTAGAGCAACAAAAGGCTGGCCCTAACCTCTGAGTGGGGGGGAGGCCAAGGGCCCATCCGCCCATGCAGACCTCACTCACTGTTTATTTATACGGAAACCCCAGCCACTGTGAACCTCCCACCCCCAGGATTTACACATGCCGCTATTTGCAGAGGTGCTTTTAATTCTTCTAAGAACAAGGGATCGCCCTCTCCACTTTCAACCCAAGCCACTGCCCCATTCCCACACACCCACCTGGTTCCCTTCACACACACACACACACACACACACACACACACACACACACACACACACACACACACACACACACACAAAAACACA
>JAOUQZ010000035.1:25421534-25431635 GCA_028564935.1 Neosilurus hyrtlii
ACACACACACACACACACACACACACACACACACACACACACACACACACACACACACACACACACAAATACACAGATACACACACAAATACACACACACACATGAACCACAAATGACTCAAAAGCAAGCAGTGTTCAAACATAGTATTAACAATGAGCAGGGGGAGTCCAGTTTTTCAGGTATTAACGTGTGCTCTGATGTTGTTAGCACTCATGTAATCTTGTGTGGGAAAGCTCACACAATAAATGTTTTTTTTTCTCCTCTCTGTAAAGTTTTTTTCTCTCTCTCTGTAAAGTCTTAGCCATCGCCAAAATTATGAGGTTAGCTGATAAGGAGGCCATGCATCTTTTGAGCTCCATTTACTGTTCCGCACTTTGAAAAACAAGGCACAGATAAATGATTAAACCAAGCCGTATATTCATCACCAGCTGATTGGTGCCATATGCAGATTGCTCGGTATGTGGTCATTAATGTGACATGGACAAAAATACACACACACACACACACACACACACACACACACACACACACACACACACACACACACACTCAGACACTCAGAAAAGTCCCCTCATCACATAAATGAGTAATGTTCCTCGCTCGTGCGTGTGCCCAGTCTGACATTCCTGTTCATGGAATAGAAAATGGGGGTCTTATTTCCATGATGAGCGGGTTGAAACAATAAAGTTCAGTCTAAGTCTCTAAGTCCAAGTTGCAGCCATGTCACTTTCTCTAGGATACTCTCATGAGTTCCAATCCAAGTCTATACACACACACACACACACACACACACACACACACATTCCAGTCCCTACAATGGGCCCAGTGTGTGACAGAGGGGGTATGAATGGCCGACAGTGTATCAGGATGACTCGACAGGCTGTAATCAATGCAAACAGGATGAAAGACCTTATCAAAAGGGACAAATGCAGACATGAACAGTGTCACCAAACAAAAAGGAACAGAGCCATTGGCAGAGGCTCCAGGCCGCCTCAGTACAACCAGCCAGAGGGAAGCACAGCCAATTACTTCTCTGAAATTCAAATTCTCAGTTATCCACATCCACTCACCGATATCTTAAAACCTCGAGTACACACATCAGCACAGTGTGCTCAGAGTCTAACAGGCTGTTGACATGCGTTATACCCCAAACTCTCCCTTTATTTACTATACAGTGCACTATTTGCTCGGCTGCCATTTTGTATTACATGAACGCCTCCATGAAAGTGTATTTTGTTTGAAAAGGCTAATCACACATGTGGAGGAAAAAATCAGGGGTATCAAGCACCGCTGGGGGCGCTGTGTGTTATGTACCCATGAACTGAGGACGGCCTATGGTCTGCCAGGCATAATGCCATACATTGTCCATGTCACACACCCGAATTAAGTATTGATCATTAACAGCATCCACATGAATATGAATGTGAATACAGAAATTGTAATATCTTTGGAATCAGTGATCATATTCCTTCTATTTGAAGACATTAGTAATCCTGAAATGAAGAACTATCCAGTGAAGTCATCTCTAATGAAATATATATTTAAATTGTAATGATTATACCTGTAGAAGAGCAATTGTATGATTTACTGCATTATTGGATTATTGGATGATTTATGTGACAATTGTATGAGGAGTTTATTCACTGAAGTGAGTGTAAGATGATTTTATTTTCTTCCATTCCACTCTGAACAGTTTGCATGTTCTGGCCATGCTTGGATGGGTTTCCTCCGGGTACTCTGGTTTCCTCCCACAGATTAAAAACATGCTCAGTAGGCTGATTGGCGGTTCCAAATCACCCCTAGGTGTGAGTGGTTGTTTGTGTGTTGGCCCTGCAGTGAATGGTCTGGCGAACTGGGTGAAGGTGGTGTACACCCTGAACAGCTCACCAGACCATCGCAGGGCCAACACACAAACAACCACTCACAGTCACACAGAGGGGCAGTTTGGAACAGCCAGTGAGCCTAATGTGCATGTCTTTGGACTGTAGGAAGAAACCGGAGTACACAGAGGAAGAAGCCAACACAAGTACGGGGAGAACATGCAATTTCCATACAGAAAAACTTGAGCCTGAGACTCCAACCCAGGACTTTTTTGTTGTGTGGCAGACATGTTAACCACTACACCACCGTGCCGCCCAGACTGTGAACTCTTAATCCCAAATCAATGTACCCTAGTGGCCTACCTGTACTGAGTAATACAGTTCTAATTTTATTACCTCGGCCAAGGACGTTGTGTTTTATCCCAGGTTTGTGTGTGTATATGTTTGTAGGATTAAGCAAAAAGTCATGTGTGGACTTTTATGAAGGCTCAGAGCTAGCAGAGGCGGGGCTTTGGACAAAGAAGGGTCCATTAGATTTTGGAGATCATCAGGATCAAATTCTGGATCAGGGAATTTTTGAAAGGATTATTTAACGTTGAGAGATGTGAGGATTTCTGACAATTTTGGTGTATAAGGGATTTCTGGGCTTGGCGGGGGTTTGTGCTCTCCGAATGCTTTTGTTGGTACAGCGCTTTAAACACTGGACACTCTCATCAAGGAGGTTTACAAGAGCAGATTTGTAGTTTTATCAGTAAATTTTATAGTCAGACAGTTAGTCAGTTCTCTTGGTAGCGTTCTTGTTTATTGCATGTGGATAACAAAGAATGTGCATGACACATGTGGGCTGTAACAACACCACTGTTATAGACTAATGAGAAAACCCATGTAGAGAAGTGTAATGATTTATGCACTTTAATCCACTCTGTTGGCAGCATGGTGGTGTAGGGGTGGGCTCGTCTGCCTCACAGCAAGAAGGTCCGGGGTTTGAGTCCTAGGCTCGGCGAGGGCGTTTCTGTATGGAGTTTTGCATGTTCTCCCCATGTTTGAGTGGGTGTCCACCAAATGCACATTTGGCTAATCAGGTGTCCCAAATTACTCTTAGGTGTCAGTGTGAATGGTTGTGTGTGTGTGTTGACCCTATGGTGGACTGGCAAGTCAGGGTGTACCCTGTATTCAGGGTGTACTCTGCTTTCACTCAGAGTCGGCTGAGATAGACTCCAGCGTCCCTTCAGCCCTAGTATGATAAAACAGATTGGTGAATGAATGAATGAATGAATGATTGAATGATATGATAAAGATATCTATGAAATGTTTGGTTTGTTTGGAGTGTGAATAGGTGTATGTGCTGTATGTGTGGACATCTGTGTGTTGATGGTCTACTGGAGACGGCTTGGATGGGTGACCTCTCGCTTTCCTGTGACCCTAACGAAGGATTAAATGGTTCTGAAGATGAGATGAAAAATCAAGTCTCAAGTTTCCTATAATACAGCTGAATAATGGACTGTATCTACACATTTAATACGGATACCTTCAATCATTCATTCATTGGAGGATGACTCGGGGCAAGGGCAGGTTACACCCTGAACAGCTCGGCAGACCACCGCAGGACCAACACACAAACAACCACTCACGCTGACTCTCACACCTAGGGGCGATTTGGAACAGCCAATTAGCCTACGGTGCATGTTTTTTGGAATGCAAGAGGAAACCGAAGTACCTGGAGAAAACCCACGTAAGCACAGGGAGAACACGCAAACTCCACACAGAAACGACTGAGAGCAGGAATCGAACCCAGACTTAATACAAATACATACGCAAAGAATGTGTGCAAACAAAAGTACGGCTGCATTACTATCATTATACACTGGGTAAACCTCCCAAAGGCACATGTACCGTCGTACCATAGACCATCTTGCTTGTTCTGCTGCAAAGAGACGTCTGAATGAAGAGTAAAATCTGTCAGCAACAATGACCTCCTCACCGTGTTGTCAGAAAAAGAAATCAATAGCTGTGATAATGGTCACATATCCCCCTTCGAACACTTCCTCCATCCACTGATCACCGGCTAATATTTCACTGCCGCTTACATGGCTATTCTTTTCTCATTTGCAGCATCTGTTAAGGCTATATTCACATGCTTGAAGCGGGGGTTAACGCGATTCCGTGCTTAGCGTTATATAGAAGGAGCTCCAATGAGAGCTATGAGAACAGAGCGCTTTTAATGACTATTGTGTGCTGCGCCTGACTCATCTGTCAAGAGGCTTGTACGCTCCCATTTACAAAGCCTCCCCTCCTCCGTAATGGTAACGCCATCATTGATTCTGCTCAGGCGGCCAGGCTGTATGATATGAAGCCCTTGAAGTGTGACCTCCTGTCAGCCATTCTTAGCTACTGAAAGACCCAGTGCTGCTGCTGCTGATTAGTAGTCCATTAATTTATTTGATACACAATCACATAGCCTTTGGCTAATATGCCGAGCAGAGAAAACGACAGCGCTTGAGATGGATGTGGGTTTTTTCTTCTCATCAAAAGCGGCGACTTTAAAAGAAAAGAAAAAAAATCAATCCTTGAAGCTTGTGCTTGATGCTTTTCTGCTAGTTTTGTTCCTTTTCCGAGACTGGAGGTGAGAAAAGGTGTACGTCCACATTGTCACACTTGCCGAGTGCTGGCATGTTCACTCAAGCTAAGCAGGAGCTGTTTTCACGCTGCTGTTAGGTAATTGCCAAAGCCACTTTTCCTCGGCATTTAGCCTACATCAATTTTTCGCAATGAGCTGCTAAAGTTCCCAGAGCCGTCCCTTTGAACTCCCTGAGCATAAAACCACAGTCTGTCTCTTCTCGCCTTTCCTCTCCCTCTCATTAAAGCAGGGGAAGATTACTCACTGGAAGGCAGAGCCTAATAGGGCATTGTGCTGTCATTATTCCTCACTGATCAACAGGCGGCTCTCTCACTTGTCTAACAATCCTTTCCCCCCTTTTACAAACACACACACACACACTTACACATTTCAAGTCTGACCCCCCCCACAAGCAAACTTCCTATTTTGTCTTTAAGGTCATAAAGCATAAGGAGCGCCAGGTTGTATTTAAAGCAACACAATGGGTCATAATCAGGAGCGTAAGAGTTGCCACACCTTGAAAATGCTTTTGACGAGATTGGGGGTTTTATGAAACATCATTGTTACACACATTACAGAGGGGAAAAAAGCTTCAAGGAGATGTTAAAAGCTTACATTTTTGTTTGTCACTTCCTTGCCGCAGGGCAGTATGGTGGCGTAGCGCTTAGCACATCCGCCTCACAGCAAGAGGGTCCTGGGTTTAATCCTGGGCTTGGCGAGGGTGTTTCTGCATGAAGTTTGCATGTTTTCTCCATGCGTGCATGAGTTTCCTCAGGGTACTCCGGCTTCCTTCTACAGTAATGCGTATTAGATTTATTGGCTGGTCCAAATGGCCCCTAGGTGTGATTGTTAGTGTGAATGGTTGGGTGAGTGTTGGCCCCGCAATGGACGGGCAGGGTGTTCCCCGTGCCTACGTATTTGCTCAGAGTCTGCTGAGATAGGCTGCAGTCTCCCTGTGACTCTAGTAATATGAACCAGTTTGGAAAATGAATGAATGGGTGAATAAGGCAATGTTTTGTGTCTCACCTAGCACACCTTATACCTATCTAATATTATCATTTTACTTTTTGAATGAATAAGAACCTCATCAGATGTTCTCCACCCCTCAAGCTTTAATGATTTTAAAAGGCTTAACATGTTGTCAAAGATTAGGCAGATTCTAATTAGTTCCTCTCGCCCATTTCGAAGTCATTTCCACACAAATTGGGGCTCGCTGTCATACATTTCCAGTGCCTTAAGCTCCAACAGCAGCAGTTGGAGAAAATCACTGGAGTGTGATTGATTTAAGCATCATGACTGACAGAGCTGCAGATGAATCTAGGCAAAACTAATTGTCTGACAGATTTCTTCTTCGTACTGCGTCTTCTTACCAGCTGTTAAGAGAGAGAGAGAGAGAGAGAGAGAGAGA
Organism: Neosilurus hyrtlii; assembly: GCA_028564935.1. NCBI lineage: Eukaryota > Metazoa > Chordata > Actinopteri > Siluriformes > Plotosidae > Neosilurus > Neosilurus hyrtlii. The sequence continues at coordinate 25,427,381 of JAOUQZ010000035.1, forward strand.
GAGAGGGTTAGAGAGGGAGGGCACATTACAGGAAACACTGATGTGTATTATTTTGTAGATCATTTCATGACTGCATGAAGATCTGTTACCATGGGAACTGAAAGCCCAGTGGATTGTGGGTCAATCATAGGGAGAGTTGCCTGGGCAGATTGAGGGGCAGACGTCTGACTGCAGCTGAGAATGCTGGCCTCAGGGCAAAGCTGCAGGTGGGCCACTGGGGTCATCATGTCATCTCTGAGCCAGATAATCTAGCTGAGCCCTAAAGGAACAAAACATGTAAGCACAAAACAGTAGGATTTCTGTTCACACACGCCACAGAGACAACCGGGTTAAAGAAAAATAATGATGTTGGCTCCTGATGATAGTCAATAAAGACTTCAGCATTTACATGCAGCCCGGAAAATACCCCCTACCTCTACCCCCAACCCTTAAATCCTCCAGTGCCAACGATGAGGTGTCGGCACAGCTTGCAGCTTCACACTTTCTCCTCCCAGAATAAGAAACGCCTCCTTCAAATGAACATGTTTAGTGTTTTCATGACTCCTGCAACCTTTTCCTATGAAATGCTACTTATAAAAGCTACGCAGACCCACGCATTTGCCCGGGTGTTTATTTATTTATTTGTTTGTTTGTTTATTTTTATCTCCTTCACTGCTGGTACTCACTAAACATGTCAGCAGGCAATACGGTCATCACTGACTCTGTTCGATGCAAAAACTAATCAATATTACATATATATAATATTTTCCCCCCACATTACATGCACACATATTTATATATATATATATATATACTGCGATGGCCTGGCGAGCTGTCCAGGGTGTACTCTGCCCTCGCCCAGAGTCGGCTGAGATGGGCGCCAGCCTCCCCGCGACCCTAATTGGGATTAAGCGGTTCAGAAAATGACATGACATATATATATATATATATGTGTGTGTGTGTGTGTATATAAAAACTGTGAAGTAAAAAATCAGGAGTATCAAGTGCCACTTTGGACTCTGTGTGTTTTGGACCCATGAACCGTGAACCAGTCTGAAATGTCATAATGTCATATATTTGGTCGTCCATAAACTTTATGCAAATTGCCGGATTTCCCTATCACGTACTGGAATTAAGTATTGATCATTAACAGCATCCACATGAATATGAATGCGAATACAGAAATTGTAATATCTTTGGAATCAGTGATCATTATTCCTTCTATTTAAAGACATTAGTAATCCTGAAATGAAGAACTATCCAGTGAAGTCATCTCTAATGAAATATATATTTAAATTGTAATGATTATACCTATAGAAAAGCAATTGTATGATTTACTGCATTATTGGATTATTGGATGATTTATGTGACTATTGTATGAGGAGTTTATTCACTGAAGTGAGTGTGAGATGATTTTATTTTCTTCCATTCCACTCTGTACAGGATCGCTCAGTGACAACACATCGTTCTTAGCTCTGGGAGCTCGACCAGGTGGCGTTGAGCTAAGACCTTCAAGGTCACTTAAAGACAGGCGGTAACAGGTAACTACAGGGATAAGAAACAGTGAAGCAATTGTTGTTGGTTTTTTTTCCTAAGCTAGCCTCAACAAAGTGATAAGCCTAAAGTAAACAATCTCAGCAAGTGTAATGCCAGAAATTAATGGTAGTGAACTGAAAAGACGGGGAACGTGAAGGTATAAAAGGGGTGGTCTTGTTGGACTACTCAGCGTCTACGAATCAGTCATGGGGGTGAGGAGGAATCTTTTGTGTGATTGATTGAATGCTTTTCTTTTCCTAAAGGCTAAATATATATATATATATATATATATATAAATTTTTTGTAGCAAGGTAAAATACTTGAAATGTCTATTCACCGATGTAAGTACCTGGGCAGCACCCTGGTGTTTATTTTTAGCATGTCGAGCCCTAGGGTTCAAGCCCTGTGCCCGGTGAGGCATGTTCTCCCCATGCTTACATGTGTTTCCTCTGGATACTCCAGTTTCCTCCCACAGTCCAAAGACTTGCACATAAGGCTAATTGGCTGTTCCAGCTTGCCCCTAAGTGTGAATATGAGTGTGTCTGTGAGTGTGTATCCTGGGATGGGATCCAGCCTCCCAATGGCCCTAATAAAGGATAAAGCAGCTCAAAATATGACATGATAAACTCACTGTCATCCACTCATTTGCCAAACTGCTTAATCCCACTAGGGTCGCGAACAGGCTGGAACCTATCTCAGCCGACACGGGGTGAAGGTGAGCTACACCCTGAACAGCTCGCCAGACCATCGCAGGGCAACACACACACAACCATACACACTCATACTCACACCCAGGAGCAATTCAGAACAGTCAGGTAGTCTAACGTACATGTCCTTGGACAGCAGGAGGAAGCCAGAGTACCCAGAGAAAACACATGCAAGCCCGGGGTGAACATGCAAACTCCACGTAAAAACGTCTTTCCCGATCACAAGGATTGAACCCAGGACCTTCTTGCTGTCAGTCGGATGTTCTAATGACATGACAAACTTCCATTACAGAAATTTTTGTTTCTAGGCAAGACTTGTTTTGATTGCTTAGAACTGATTCACAGCTGGGTTCGAGTACCGGGCTCTGCAGTTTCTCTGTGGGGTTTACATGTTCTCCCCATGCTTGCATCAGTTTCCTCTTGCAGTCCAAAGACATGCACATTTGGCTACTTGGGTGTTCCAAATCCCCCCAGGTGTGAGTGTGAATGGGTGTGTGTGTGAGTTGGTCTGGCAAGGTTCAGGATGTACCCCACTTTCACCCAGTGTCGGCTGAGATAGGCTCTAGCCTCCCCACAACCCTAGTAGGATTAAGCAGTTTGGAAAATGAGTGTGTGATTGATTGATGGAGTGGGACAGTATTTGTGTATTTTTACATGTCATCTTTTCATATAATAAAAAAGGTACTGTGAAGAGAAACCCACACCAAATCTTCAATTCCTTGTGCCTACTGTCTCCACCCAGATCTCCAGCCTAGCTGCTGAGTACATACTTAACCACTATATTCATTTATTCATTCATTCATTTTCTGAACCGCTTAATCCTAATTAGGGTTGCGTGGAGGGTGGTGCTTATCTCAGCTGACTCTGGGCGAGGGCAGAGTACATCCCGGACAGCTCGCCAGGCCATCACAGTCACAGGGCAGAAACATGCCAACAGCAATTCAACAGCCTACTCTTTATGAATGACAGCAATGGTTATTTTACACACCCCTCACCACAGACTGTGAGAGACATGGCTGGCCTTTGATAACCCAGTTAGCTGCACTGGGGGACAGCAGTGACAACTTGGGGGCTTGAACCCCCGACATTCAGATCAATAAGCCAGCACCCTACCACTGGGCCATAATAAATAACCACAATAGCAAATGTATATTCACACAACACTGTTATTCTTTTAACTGTGTTTCTCTGAAGAGTTGATTTAACAGCTGCATTTCAAAACATCAGTTATTGTTTAACTCTTATGACTGACCGTCTGCATGAAGGGTTAGTGTGATGGTGCCACCAACATCACTGATCCCTTTGATTCCTTCTAAATATCTTCAGGGTTAATGATTTACTCCTGAACTTGGGTTCGTTTCTCCTACAGCTGCAAAACATTCAAGTAGGTGAGCCAGCTACTCAAATTCTCTGTGCTGCATTCAGGGTATGTCTCCACCCTCCTCTCAATGCATGATCCTAACCCGAGTAAACGTTTACTCATGTTAGATGACTGAATGAAGTGTTTATACTCATTCTGATAAATGAATCAGAAGTCGGATAAATAGTTCTATGGCTCTAATGCTGGCATTCATTAATATGCTGACAGTCCTGTACCCATAAATATGGTGATGAAAAATAAAAATGCTTCAGAGTTTAAATGGTTGAGATTTTTGTCACTGATGCAGAAATAACTGCGGCTGTTCACCGCAAACGGGTGCTTTGTGGGGAATTAGGAGGAGGATTAAGTCATCACTTGTCTAGCTAGCAGTGCTGTGTGATTATAAAGATATATCACACAGGGCACCATTATGGATGACAACTCCAGATTTATAGCATATATATTAGGATCCAGAGGAACTCAGCTAATAAAGTGACTGCACCAAAAAGCACAAAAGAGAGGATCAGACACACCGTCTGACAAATGAGCACTAAATCATAATCACAGATGGGAGCTCACTGGTTTGTTTTTTTCCCTGATTGAACCAAAGGACGTCCCCAATATATATATATATATATATATATATATATATATATATATATATATATATATA
>JAOUQZ010000035.1:25434957-25454700 GCA_028564935.1 Neosilurus hyrtlii
ACACACACACACACACACACACACACACACACACACACACACACACACACACACACACACACACACACACTCACTTTTTGGACATATTCCCAAATGTATTTTCGACTCCAGTGAGCAGTTCTGATTGGAGAAAGTGAGAGGGTGTGAGGTGAAGGTCGGGCTATCTCCCCTAGCCCCCCTACACTATCTGAAGTGTGAAGAGGTAGATTATACCATATTATCTGACATGTTACGGAGCATCGCCAGCAGTTATCCACTTGCACTGATATTAGCCCACACCGTGTTGACATTTATTGACAAGATAACTTGCCAACAGCCGTGTGTAAATTTCAACGATGAACCCAGTCTCTCACAGTATCCAGTGGCGATCTGACCACACTGCAGCCCCTAAAAGCACAAATATTGACTTTCCCTCAAAGTAAAAAAAAAAAAAAAAAAAAAAAAAAAACCCTGTGTACAAACATTATTTTTTCTCCCTAGGGCTGTTGTTGCCTACAGAGTTCCATATCTTAATCTCAGTGGGGACAGAAAAATGACCTGCCCATTCAGTCTGGAGAGAGAGAGAGAGAGAGAGAGAGAGAGAGAGAGAGAGAGAGAAAGGGAGAGAGAGCAATGAGCAGAAGAGGAGAGGCAGCACTAATGAGCTGTGTTTATGTGCAGCACTCTCCTCTTGATGGCGGTTAATGAAGCTGAGTACAGTTAGCGGAGGGATAGGGCCACGCTATCAGTAATTAAACTCCCCTCATTAGCAGAGCTTAGAGAGGCGTGAGGAGATGCAGGAGAGCCTAGAGCCAGCAAACACAGGCAGGTGCTGCAGCTGTGCCATTTTCCAAGTGTGTGTGTGTATGTGAGGGTGAGAGGGAGACTGGGCATTTGGGCCAGAGTTTCCATTCACCAAGAAAGTCCTGAGCTTGCAGTTTTGCCCACCCTAAACTAACTCAGAGCTTTGATAATGTATCATAACATCCGCAGCATTACAGCGGCGCTGGCAAATCTGCCGGCTTTGAGTGGGGGGCTCGTTTATCATCAGAGAGCGATGTGCCTGCGTTCCATTAAGATATGGAGGAAGTTTATCTCCATCGGAGGAATTCGGCTGTATATGGGACTAATATTCCACTTAATCCTGCAGATTTAAAAGAGAAGTTCAAAGGTTCAGCGTGTATGAAGCACTTGAAGGCTACAATATGCCAGATAATAAATCACAGCCTTGGAGCAAGATCTTCTCTGCAGTAAAGCATGTCATATGCTGAGCTACTAAGCATGAGCTCCACTGCCTTCGCCCACTTTGATGCTTGCGCTCAAATCCTCTGTATATATTGCAGAGGCTGGAACGTGCAACGATATTTAAACATGTGTTTATGTCAGGCTACAGATAGGTGCCTTCTGACATTTGCATTTCTGAAGCAGGAGAAAAGCCTCACTGTGTGATAGTGGGTGTACTGGGAGGCGTGTGAAATAGCTCACGCCTGCTTGACTGTGCACTTTCTAATCAGCTGGAAGACAGTTGCTTGTTAGAGCTAATTAGCTACTCCTGCTCCGGAGCATAGCAAAAGAGAGCACAGGGGAATGAAAGAGAGTCAGTGATCGAGGGAAACCCACAACTAGGCAGCACAGCCACCTCCACCACGGCCTTGGCTCTGTCCTGGATTCGGCTCCTCACTGCCGAAACCACTGCAGCTACAGTCAGTGTAGTCTGCTCATTTCCTCTGTGCCCAGAGCCAGCCATTAACAACAGGAGGCCTGTCAGGGAATAAAAAGAGGCACTTTTCATGTCTAAGGGCTGTAATTGTGGCTCTCATGTGATGTTTTTCTCCCTCCCTAGCTACTGACCTTGGATAGCGCAGACTCTAGTGTGGAGCTGGCGGACTTGCACTTTTGGGCGGCTGCGGTGTGGTTTGCGTGCGATGTCTATGGCTGAGCAATTGATCCAAGTTGAACACATGCAGCATCTTAACAGCTCCTCAGGCTAGTACACAGCCAGGATCTTTTTGAAACGGGTGCATAATTCCAGTCTGCACAACCAGACTGGGATTTTATGTATATCCTCACCCTTAATCATGCCTAATTCGTCTTGGTTTTTAACATGGCACCAATCTGTTCAAACAGGACTGAGAAAAAAGAAAAAAGAAAAAAACTATGTTATATACTGACAGGAGGGAACATAAGGTGGCAATTACACAGTTTTGAAAATGTTGAATGCAGCTAGTGCTGGATGGAGTGTAGTTATCGCTGCTGTCTATCTCTCAGTAAAATAGCACATGTTCCATAGAGAGAGGATTTGATGCATGGCGATCTTTCTCACTCTCTCTTTCTTTGGATCTCTCTGTCTGTATGACAAAACCTGCACTTGATTTTGGCCAAGACAGAAGGCCTGTAGAATAGACGAGGAGTGTGGTGTAGGGGGAAGAAGAGCGGGGAAGCTCAGATCTTACTTTTTCCCGCTCTTTGATAGCCGCGGATAAGCCTGAGCCTTAGGGGCTCATATTGCTGCCTCAGATCCAGGGGTAAATGTACAGTTTAGTCTGAGTGATTATACCAACAGGATATGACAGCAACAAAGGGCAGATCCCAGGGGCCTGAGTAGGAGAGAGAGAGAGAGAGAGAGAGAGAGAGAGAGAGATGACTCAGGCCTGGGTGATGCATAGATCCTTCCCCCAGAGCCTGGAGGCCTCCTGAAGAGAGAGTGAAGCATGGCACAACTAGAAAAGCAAGAGCACTTCCATTCTCTCTTCCCCCGGCCACTGGTATTAAGCATGGGGCATTGAATCCAATAAAGCGCAGTACATCATGCCACAGGACTGTTTCACTACTGTCCTTCAGAGAGCATCACATCCTGCATGGTCACATGCAGCCAGCAAGCACTATATTTAGGGGAGTTCAAGTTTGATGCACACCCATGAACTGAACCAGTTTTGGTGTTACCAGTTGCTGATTAGATAACTAGCTGATGCGTATGCATATGTGTATGTACATGCGTGCATTCATGGGTGGGCCTTTATGTTATATAGCACTGGTAGATAAAGGTCACCAGTGGGGGGAACCACATCCCACCATTCTGTGGGCATTTGGATTTGGTAATGATGGGCATGATTATACACGCACACACACATACACTTTGTGGTGTGTGCTGGTCTCCAGCCTGTCTTGGCACTGCTGCGGCTTGGCTGAATCTCCCATCCCACCCAGCTTGGGAAGAGCTGAGGTCGAGGCTACTAGCCAACATCAGAACCATGTGACCACAGGCAAGTGTGTGTGTGTGTGTGTGTGTGTGTGTGTGTGTGTGTGTGTGTGTGTGTGTGTGTGTGTGTGTGTGTGTGTGTACGCATGCACACATCCTGTAAGTCTTATTACAGGCTGTTTACCATGTCCATATATAAGACCTTCGTGAAAACAGTTCCCATAATGGCAAACCACACTACTCACTTTAAAAACTGGTGTACACTGATCATCAAAATAAAAAGACGATTGCATGCAGACACAGAACTCTCTGTGTTCGGATTTAGACTCTGCTTCCTCAGTACCTCCACTCCAGGGTTTAACTTACATCATCACACCAAGACAACACATGTGAGTGTTGCTCAGCACTATTCCAGTTTATTTTATAACTTTCAGGAGCCAACTTTCACAGCCATTATGGTAAGGCAACACAGGATTGGAGAGTTTAAAGGAAGGGCAACTTGCAGTTCACTCAGGATAGGGCAGTTAGGGTGTGGTCATTAGATGAAGCATGGCTGTGTTCATCTGCACAGGTGCAGGGTCTTTTGATTACTACACAGAGCTAATACACAACAGTGTCCAACATTACTGAGACTTTGTATAAAGGTCATAATTTGGTTGGTTGCACAAAACATTATCTGTACATTGTGACAATGTTAAACCAGAATGGTTATTGAGAACATGCACATGATGTAATACACAAAGTGTTTTTTATGTTGCCAAAATGTCACGTATATCCATGCCCCCAGTACAGCGGCATCTGGTGTGGAAACCGGAGTATCCGGAGGAAACCCACACAAGCACAGAGAGAACATGCAAACTCCTGTCCCAGTTACGACATTGCCTAAATATTACAGCAGCTGTGTCTGTCAGGAGTTAAGTTTATTAGCAAGCTTAAATGTTTGCAGGTCCTAAATTTATTTGAAGGTGTTAAATTTAATACTCTCATTAAAGAGTCAAACAAATTTACTATGTTAAATCTTTTAATAGCATGGGATGTTCAGACATACTTAAATAGTGTAATAGTGTAAAAGAGTCATTCAGTATTTCAGTATTTTTCACAGAGGTGAAGGAGAAGGTCCTGGGTACGATTCACGGGCTCAGGTGTCTCTGTTTGGAGTTTGCATGTTCTCTAAGTGATTGCATGGGTTTCTGCTGGGTACTCAGGTTTCCTCCCACAGTCCAAAGGCATGCGCAGTAGGCTAACTGGCTGTTCCAAATCACCCCTAGGTCTGTGTGTGTTTGTTGCCCTGGGATGGTCTGGCGATCTGTTCAGGGTGTACCCCGCCTTCGTCCTGTGTGGGCTGAGATAGGCAGCAGCTTCCCCACGACCCTAGGAGGAGGATTAAGTGTGTAAGCAAATGGATGGGTGAGTGAGAGTAAAAACGAATTCAGAATGGAAATAGAAATAAAATTACAAAAGAGAACATAGCAAAAACAACATCAGAATAATCTGAGATTCAAAAAAATCCCGAACAACAAGCAAGAAATTTGAAAATGTTAATATCAGACATATCCGTTTGATTGTTTACATAGAAAAGGTGACCTTGAATTCATTTATTCTCTGCTGTGTGCGGAGAAAGTTCAGTCGATGGCTAAAGTTTACATACACAAATCATGGGCATGAATATCATTGCAGTATTGGGCTTTGAGTGGTCTCTTTGACTTGACTTGACTTGGTAATCTACTGGTTAGCATATTAGCAAGAAGGTCCTGGGTTCAAGTCTCAGACTTTTTCAGATGTTTTTGTGTGGAGTTTACATGTTCTCGCTGTACTTGCATTGGTTTCCTCCAAGTACTCCAGTTTCCTCCCACAGTCCAGAGACATGCACAGTAGGTTAATTAGCTGCTCCAAATTGACCCTAGGTATACATGTGTGTGTGATTACAGGTTGCAAGGTAACAAAATAGAAAAAATGTCAAGGGGGATTGAATACGATTGCAATCCACTGTATTTTATTAATGAATGTTGGCACTGGGACGGACTGGTGATCTCTTCAGGTTGTACTACCATGCCTTTGCCCATTATTGGCTGAGGCTCCCCTAGAGTGCAGGAATGCTGGAGCCTATCTCAGCCAACTCTGGGCGAAGGCGAACTACACCCTGAACAGTTCACCACTCCATCACAGGGCCAACACACACAATCATTCACACCATTTCAGTGAGGACAATTGTGGTCACACTGAGTGGCTAGTCGGTACCACTTGGTAAAACTTTATCACTCACTTTGTTGGCTCTGTTTTCTCTTTGATAAAGTTCCCGGTACTGTACTGAGCAATAAGCAGATGAATGGATGGATGGATGGATAAATGGATGGATGAACTTTACTGCTGACAAATGAAATTTAGGACAGAGCTACTGGCTAGGCAGCCACTGGTATTGGTGCCAGAAGTGAAAGTAATATCGACTGGGCTCGATCGTGGGCTGATTCATGCAAATATCAGGGCATGAATACTAATGAGTCTCAACTGTTACGAAACATTTTGGAATTGGTCCGATCGATTGCCCCGTTTTGCATTGCAAGATTTGCATTTGAGGCAACACAGTGCATTGTGGTTTGCACGTCCTCCTTACAGCAACAAGGTCATGTGTTTGAGTTTGAGACTCAGACGTTTATTGTGTAAAGTTTGTAAGTTCTCCCCGGGTTTGCGTGGGTTTTCTCCTACAGTCCAAAGACATGCACATTTGCCTGATTGGCTGTTCCAAATTGCCTCCAGGTGTGGATGTGAGTGTGAATGGTTTTGTGTGTGTGTGTTGGCCTGTGACTTCCTGGTGAGCAATTCAGGGTGTACCCCATGTTCTCCCTCTGTCACCTGAGACAGGCTCCAGCCTCCCTGCAACACTGGTAGGATTTGCATTTGAAAAATAAAGAAAGCAGTGTTTGAGGTTTGCATGATGTCCTAAAAGCTATGAGACAAGAACAAGAAGACTTTTTAAAAATGTTCCCTCAGAAGTACAGTGGTGCTCTTTAATAGACCAGAAGTGCACCTTTTGACAAGTGAGAATGGTACAATGTGCTGAAAAACAAAAGAAGGAACAAATTTGGACTATTTTAACCCTAAGGGTCGCTGCAGATAACCGGGTCAAGTATTAATTAATTTGATATGGTACAGAAATGGTCTGGTACTTAAGGGTACAAAATTGTCTCTCCCAAAAAACTATTTTAAATCTTTGGTCCTTTGGTCTTTGCCATTCGCACTCATCTGTATATCCCCTTAAACACACGTTAACTAGAGCAGCTAAAATCCCCTTGAGTACAATTAACTGTGTTGGTGCCACTGCTGCGATGCCATGGAACAAACAACTTGTCAGATCCCATCATCTGAGTCAGAGTGTTTTAGGAGTGCATACTCAGCCATGCTGCGGGGTGACCACCTTGTCTCCGGCTGATGATGTCACAGACTCTCGTGCTGTCCCCCAGGCAGTGATATATGAGTTAATCTGGACATGTCTCCTTGTCCTCCAGGTCTGTCTGTCCCTGGGGGTTTGCTAATGGGACGACAGGCTGCGGCAGCACAGCAGCCCTGTCCACTCCATCAGCCTGCTATCCATCTACTGTACTAACACAGGGGCTAAATTAAGCCTCAGCCCTGCAAGCAGCCTTACTTATTGTGGGTATACATACAAGTATACTCATATACACACGCTATACCCCTTCCACCTCCCATCCCCCTGCCCACTCAGCACACAGTGTACTTAGATAAACATGATCTGCTGTATGTGTATCCAATAGAATATAATTCTAATGTTGCAGTACATACTGTATGAGACATCTGATTTATTCAGCATTGTGCAGTTAAATAGCAATAGATAAATACAAGACGTTTCTGAATTCATCATATGGAATATGTATTAAGCTGCTCTCTATTTATTAGCACCATAATGAGCCTCACTAATCTTAAAGCACGTGGGTCCGGGACACATTGTTAGCACTTCCTAATGGGAGAGGGAGCTCGGAGAATACTTATTGACCCATTTTCCCTTGGATGTGCTCAGGAAAGCAATTTGTCCTAGAGAAGTCAAACTGATAGGTGGCGGGATGAATGGATTAAGGCAGGCGGGAGTAGGTGCACCGCGCCACAAGGCACTAAATCACCAGATTATTAGTTTCGTGGGTGAAGCCCCCGAGAAAATAATTGCTAATGTTCCCAGAGTAACCAAGGGAAATGAAGGTAATGGAGCAATTTATAAACTCTGATTGGTATACATGGAAAACTTCCAGCCCATCTCCTTTGTTATTTTACTGCTCTCGATAAAAGGTGCCCTGGGGCGGCAAGGAGACCGTGGCCAGCCGTTAAAATCAATACCAGCGCTGTGTCACTGTTGTTATTTTCCCTCTCTGTTATTTTTAGTGGCAGGGACAATGAGGCAGCCTCGCTGCTGTAAATCGATGACATATAAAAAGGATAAAAAAGGCAGCGCCAACATAAAGCGGCCATAATTCATCCTTTGACCCCATTCATTCCACTGTTATAAAAAACTAATAATATTAATCACTCAGGGACACAAGAAAGTGTCAGATTTTTATTTTTAAAAACATATTAGTAGTTTTGGCCTACTAACCTTTACTTATGCAACACCAAAGAAATATATCACTCACTCACTCATTTGCAACATTGATTAATTGTATTAGGAACACAGCCAACACTGGGCAAGGGTGGGGTACACCCTGAACAGCTTGCCAGACCATCACAGAGCCAACACACACAACCCTTCACTCTCACACTCACACCTAGAAGCAATTTTGAACAGCCAATTAGCCTAATGTAGATGGCTTGAGATTGTGGGAGGAAACCGGAGTATATGGAGGAAACCCACATAAGCACTGGGAGGACATGCAAACTCCACACAGAAACACCGGAGCCCAGAACTCGAACCCAGGACTGTCTTGATGTAAAGTAGACATGCTACCCATGATGCCACCGTGCAGCCCACCAAAGAAATGTATTTGTTCATTCATTCATTTTCTATCAGCTGAGTCTGAGCAAAGGCGCGTTGCGCCCTTATCAGCTCACACCTAGGGGCGGTATGGAACAGCCAATTAGAATACTGTGCATGTTTTTGGACTGTAGGAGGAAACCGGAGTACCCAGAGGAAACCCACACAACCATGGGGAGAACATGCAAACTCCACACAGAAACGCTCCAAGCCCAGGAATCGAACCCAGGCCTTCGTGCTGTGAGGTGGATGTGCTAACTACTGTGCCACCGAGTCCTGGACTTGGGCCCAAGCTTCTGTGTGGAGTATGTTCTCCCATGCTTGCTTGGCTTTCCTCTGGGTACTCTGGTTTCCTCCCACAGTTCAAAGACATGTACATTATGCTAATTGGCTATTCTTAATTGCCCCTCAGTGAGAGTGTAATACATTCTTATATACGTAAATAGGAACAATTGTACACCTGCACATTTGTGCAATCAGACAGTCACGTGATAGCAGCGTAATGAATTCATTTATGCAGATGAAGAACTTTAGAATGAATGGGTAAATATTTGTTTTCAGTGAATGTTAGGAGAAAATTGGGTGCACCCTATTTATTTTCCTTTATTTCTCTTCTTTTATGCTATTTATAAACAACTGCTCACGTATAGCAACCAGAAAGACTCTGCACCTGTGCTGATGAGCACATTCTATACAGCCACACCTATGCTGATGACCACACACTAACCGGCCTTTCCTATGTGTTCCTGTGTTGCCTTACCACAGTGATTGTGTATAAAACCCCTGAAAGTTGTAATATAAATTGGAGAAGTGCTGAACGACACACTCGTGTGCTGTGTTCATGCTTCTCTCCCAGAATCCTAGAGGAAAAGGTTATCTCGGAGTGGAGATAGCAGGGGAGGGGAGTCCAAAACCGTGCGCGGGGGATGTTCTTTGTCTGCATGCAATTGCGACTTTTCTTTTCAGAAACTGAAAAATTTTCCTGGGGTTCTAAGTGTATACAAGAAAAAGGACAGGCAAGGAGTTGCAATCATGCTGGCAAAGGCATCTTGTTGAGAGAGGTGAGAGGAGAATGTCCAGACTGGTTCAAGTATACAGTAAATCTACAATAACTGCTGAGTGGACGTCTGCAATAACTCAAATAACCACTTTACAACTGTGGTGAGAAGAAAGGGCAGCCGAGGGTGCACACCTTAATCCTGGAGATAGATGGAATAGTACATCAGTTTCCACTCCTTTCAGCCAACAACAGGAATTTGAGGCTGCACTGGGCGCAGGCTCGATGAAATTGTACAGTTAAAGATGGTCTCAGACAGGGCAGTATGGTGGCATAGTGGATAGTATGCCCGTCTAACAGCAAGAAGGTCCTGGGTTCAAGTCCTGGGCTCAGCCATTTCTGTGTGGGGTTTGTTATCCTCGTGCTTGTGTGGGTTTCCTCTGGGCACTCCGGTTTCCTCCCACAGCCTAAGGACTTGTAATTTGCAGTTCCAGACTGCCTCTGCGATGGTCTGGTGAGCTGTTCTGGGTGTACCCCGCCTTCGCCAAGAGTTGGCTGATATGAGTGAGTGGTGTGAAATATCTCCATTTATGCAGTAACATTTAAATAGCAGAGTCAGAACTTAAGTTGACAGCATGAGTCTGTGGACCCGTATGTACTTGTGTTGACTGCTCGGGCTACTCCTATTAGCCTGATAGTGTGGTGTATATTTTCTTGACACACACCCCTTAACACCAGTCGAGCATGGTCTGAATGGATTCAGTTATCTGAGTATTATTACTGCCCATGTGGATCAAATAACAGCCACAATCACTCATTGCTCTTAAAAAGGCTACTTCCAGCATGATACCTCTTCAGAGTACATGTTATCACAAACTGGGTCTATGAACAGTTTAGTGGACTTTATTGGCCTCCCCAGTTTGCAGATTCGAATCCATTAGAACGTTTTCAGGATGTGGTAGAACAGTGGATTCCTCCCACTGTCCAATGGGCTCTATATTAGGTGAACTCGCTGTTCGAAATTGCCCCTAGATATGTATGACTAGCCGTGTGTCTTTTGCCATGCGATGGTCTGGTGAAATATTCAGGGTGTATGCTTGAGATTTGCCTCCCTGCGACCTTAGTAGGATTAAGCAGTTCTGCAAATGGGTGAGTGAGGAAAAAATATCTCATGGATATCTTTATTAGATCACTCATTCATTCATTTGCTGAACCGCTTAATCCTACTAAGGTCGCAGGAAGGCTGGAGCCTATCTCAGCCAACTAAGGGCAGGCTCCATCCTGAAACACCTCCCAATCCATCATAGAGCCAACACACACACACACACACACACACACACACACACACACACACACACACACACACCTAGGGGCAAATTGGAGCAGCCAATTAGCCTAATATGTATGTCTGTACTGTAGGAGGAAACCAAAGTACCCAGATGTGCCATGCAAGCACTGGGAGAACATGCAAACTCTACACAAGAATGCCTTTGCCAAGCCCAGGACTTGAACCCAGGACTTGTTGTGAGGTGGAAGTGCTAACTACAGCGCCACTATGCTGCCCTCTGTACTATATATCAACAACTATAAGCATTAATAAAAATCCATTTATATGTAGGACCAACCAAACAGGTCTTAGCATGTGTTGTTATTATATGGGAATGACAATAATATTAATACTACTACTACTACTACTACTACTACTAACAATAATAATGATAATAATACGGTAATAATAATAATAATACAGTAATAATAATAATAATAATAATAACAACAACAATAATAATAATAATAATAATAATAATAATAATAATAATAATAATAATAATGAACTAGAGCCATTGTGTTGATAAAAACCTGTGATTTGCCTTACAAGTGCTGTTATTAAAAAAACCTTCTGACCAATCAGAACTGAGAACTCAACCACACAGTGGTATAAATACATAATGGAACAGTTTCGGTTAAAACCCTACAGATGTGGATGGGGGGGGTGGGGGTGGGGGTGGAGTAGTTCCATTTTCCATCAACATCCTGACTTGTACATATACACAGTGTCACTATTGAATACCACTGTTACATAAACTACATGGGCATGTTTTCCCCTCACCATCATTTTCAATAAAATCATTGATTTCCAGCTCTGTGAAGTGGTGATGAAATGCTGAGTGGTGTTGCGTCTGTGCGAAGCGGAAATGTTCTGCAGCTGTACGCTCCCTGTCATGTGGTTATAGACTTATCTGGATAGAGGCTTCACTGCACCCAGACCACATTTTACCCAATTTATACTTCCGTGACATTGTGGGTGGTCTAAGCTGTGCTTCAGCTGCCTTTTTTTTTTTTTTTCAGAAAAGCAAGTAAATAGAGGAAGGCTTTGGTTCTATAGAAATGCTCTGATCCGTAATAGTGTGCAAGTACTGGAGTTAAACTACACTGAGGAGATGAATGAAGATGCCTTTTGTAGTATTAGGGCTTTCTCTCTCTCTCTCTCTCTCTCTCTCTCTCTCTCTCTCTCTCTCTCACTGTGTGTGTGTGTGTGTGTGTGTGTGTGTGTGTGTAGCACTTATCACAATGAACACAGATCATTTAAAGAGGGAAGAAAGAAATCTAATAATAGAAATGTTACCTCTCTTTACTTTTATCACTACAATAATGTAAATATAGAAAGAGGGAGTAGCTCTTGCTACGAAAGTTCAAAACTGCATTTAACTTTTGCACTGAAGCTTGAGCGAGAGCTGACCTTGTTTTCCAATGCGAGCAACAGCCTACACCTTCACCCGAAAGTCTTTCTTTACCACTTCCCTTTGTGTGGTGCGGTTAAGCTACTGTGCTCTCACATTTTTTTTTTTATTGTATGCTAAAATTTAACACACACTCGCTCTCTGTGCCTGGTGCCTGTCAGCTGGTGTGTGTGTGTGTGTGTGTGTGTGCGTGTGTGTTTGTGTGTGTGAACTCTTGATACTCAGAGATGAAGTAGGCCGTGGAGCATGGTAGACTCCATCACAGTGCACTGTGAGGCCGACCTGGAGATTTTGGCCGTTTCCATGTCAACAGATGGCCCAGTGGTGTAGTGATTAACACTTCCATCTCACTGTAAGAAGGTCCTGGGTCCGAGTACCAGCTTTGGCGAGGGCATGTAGTTTGCATATTTTCCTGGTGTTTGTGTGAGTTTCCTCTGGGTACTACGTTTCCTCCCACAATCCAAAAACATGTACATTAGGCACATTGGCTGTTCCGAATTACATCTAGGTGTGAATGAAAGTGTGAATGTTTGTGTGTGTGTAGGCCCTGGGATGAACTGGCAAGCTGTTCAGGGTGTACTCTGCCTTTGCCCAGAGTCGGCTGAGATAGGTTCCGTCCCTTGGCCCTAATGGATTTAAGCGGTTCGGCAGATGGCCCTGACAGTTAAAGTAAGTGTAATTTAATGTGGGGGAACCTCACTTCACCCCATGATGCCCCACACACACACACAGACTCACTTTTATTTAAAGTGCTTTAGCTCACATCTGAAAACGACATACCCCAAGATGAATCAGAAACTCTGTCTCTCTCTCTCTCTCTCTCTCTCTCTCTCTCTCTCTCCCTCTCTCTCTCTCTCTCTCTCTCTCCAATCAGCCTGCCAGCAGCTGGGAGGCCTCCAGCAGACACCCCAAGCAAAATGTTATTCCAGCTTGTTAGTGTTTGAAGTCTGCAGAGGCTGCCGGCATGCGGTTTCTGGTCTGTGGGCTTTTTGCTCTCCCTCAAAGATATGCAGTCTTACTTTCCCCGTCAGGATATATCACTGCCATTCGAGCCACAACTGTCACTCTGAGATAACGGTGCCAAGACGGAAGAGAAGGAAAGAAGGGGGTCCTTTAAAAGAATCCTGTGGCTGTGACTCATATGAATGTGTGCGTATGTACGAGAGAGAGAGAGAGAGAGAGAGAGAGAGAGAGAGAAAGAGAGAGAGAGAGAGAAAGAGAGAAAGAGAGAGAGGATCGTATGTGATTACATGCTACCCAAAGTTTTTTCTTTCCATATCCTCCTTAGAGACATAATGCTGGCTTCACAACTTCCCCCACACTTTGCCCTTAAGAAAAGGAACTTGCTCTTTTAACCTCATTATGTTCTACTAAACTCGTGACTTCCACACAAGCCACAACACAGCTTGATAAAAGCAAAGGCCTCTTTGACTCACAGTTTCCTATCCGGCTCATATAAAAACAACTGCTGAATGTGCTGAATGTGGCTTCAGAACATGTGATATCCTATTTGAAGTTTTTGCACATGCACATAAAACACCATCATGTCTCTGAAGCAAACAGGTTCATCCTGATTGACCACACACACACACACACACACACACACACACACACACACACACACACAGCCAGCATGCTTTCATCATTCAAATGCAGAACACCACCAAGAGATCTTTCTGTATTACCCTCCTGATATGTGCTACCTCATTATTATTAGATTTTAATATCCAGGCCCTATTTATAGACTGGAATTTGCTGGCTATAAGAAGCCTACAGCAAAATTGTCAGTTTAATAGGTTGAAGGAATGTTCCGAACTAATCTGGGTCCAATGTGAGTGATTACCACCATCACAACACCAAAATGAAAGGAAAGAACACTTCATTGTGAACACACTTATGCCATGTAATTCACTCACTGTCACTCACTCATTTGCTAAACCACTTAATCCTACTAGAGTTAAAGGGAGCCTGGAGCCTATCTCAGCCAATATTGGGTGAAGGCGAACCCACACCCTGAACAGTTCACCAAACCACCGCAGGGCCAACACACACTCTGTGATAGATCATTATAGTTCATTCATTCATTCGTTCATTCATTCATTTGCTAAAGCAATTATTCATATTCGAATCACTGTGAGGTTGGAGCCTATCTCCGCCAGATGTAGGCAAATGTGTGGTACACTCTAAACAGCTCACCAGACCATGGCAGGGGCAACACTCACACACTTTTTCACATTTTCACTCACTGACTCCCCCATGTAATTTATTTTTATTTTATTTTCTGATCCACTTTATTCTTTTTTAGGGTCACAGAGAGGCTCATCCCAGCCGACCCCAGGCAAAGGTGGGGTCCACTCTAAAGAACCCACCAGACCATCACAGGGCAAACACACACAACCATTCACACCCAGGGGCAATCAAAAATAACCATTAGATTAATGAGCAAGTATTTAGACTGTGGGAGGAAACCAGAGTACCCAGAGGAAACCTACACAAGCACAGAGAGAACATGCAAGCTCCATGCAGAATGAAGGACCTTCTTGCTGTGCAGCGGATATGCTACCCATCCAGGGTAACGTCCATCACAGGGCAACACACACACACAACCATTCACACTCAAGTGGCAATTTAGAACAGACTCATGTCCATGTTTTTGGACTGCAGGAGGAAACCGGAGTACCCTGAGGAAATCCACACAAGCACGGAGAGAACATGCACACAGAAATGCCCTCGCTGAGACCCGGGTGAATGTGTATTAGTGAATGCCAAGTTATGCATGGAAACTTATTGCTATGTAAGTTAGCTCGATCACAACAGTGCGGGCAAGACAGTCTCCTGTATCACATCGAATCGGATGTCTGTGCTTCTCTGACTACAGGAAGACGTATCCTAATGCTTGTCAGTAGTAATTGCTCATACGCTATAGATGCCAAAAATGTTTGGAAGAAGGATTGGGGGTTGTTGATGGGGGAGCAGCGTTCCTTTTATGACATTTCAAGAACATTATTTAATAGACTGTAGTTAATACAATACACATCGTCTTGTCATGCTTCAGAAAGATATATTAAAGCAATCACCAAAGTCAACCATATTAAAAACAAAAGCTTTTAATAATCTTTTAAATAATTAGATAAAAAAAAACATGATTACATTGTAATAACGAAGTAGTTGATAGAGGGAAGATTATCTGTATGGCGGTGTAGCAGGCAGAATGGAGACATGGGGCAATCCAGAGAAAGGTCAGCTCTGCAAATAAACAAAATGGATGGCATGACGGAGGAGCGGAGGACAACCATCAATAACACACGCCACAGAATCGCAACGACAAAATGAAAACCATTAAATCTACTAAAAAACCCACAGAGGCTCCTCTCCTCTTCCACTCGCTGCTTCATCACTTGATCAATAAACCGGGGGGAGAAAGGAGGACGGCGGAGTAAAAAACCAAGAGTGACGATTAAAATGAGGCTGGAGGGACGATGGTGCAGATGTAAATAAATCAATTGGTTTGTTGGAGAAGAGATGAGGATGAGGGCTGGGTGTGTAAGGCAGATGGCAGGGAAATGTTTCAGCTGGAGATTCCATGCACTAAACTTTTATAAACAATCAGGAAGACTACGAATGAAGTATCGCCATCAGTGGACCTCCCTTTTCCTTCTATATGCTTAGGACCTCTGACCTGGGGTCAGAGGCCAGCCCTGCCCCTCTCCACAGTGCTTTCCCCCCAGAGAGTAGACGGCAGAGTAGACAGGCTATTGATCAGACAGACTATAATCAGAAGCTGGGCTGTTTGTCAGGCTGACGGTTGGTGCAGTGGGACACTCCCACTATCTCTAATGGAGCATGGCTTTACTACAACTCCCCCACACCTGTCCCTGTCACCCAGTCAAATCGATCCTCAGCCCATGGGATAAGGAGGCGGACATCTCCTCCTGTCAGGGGGTAAAGTATGTCCCCTGCGTGAAGTCACTTGCTTGATGAGTCGCTCCCCTCTGCTTCTCTGTGGAATTCGGTCTAGGCCCCAGGCACCAACATTCAGCTCATCAGGGTCCTGTGGCTGAGCAGCAAGTGGAGCGTAGGAGACACAAATCTCCATTTACACTCAAAGACATGCGCCATACAAAGGCTGTTAGCATCACAGGAAGGTTTAAGCGTGTCTTGCGAATTACATATCTTGCCTGCTTTAAAATTTAAATGAAAGAGCACTTCCAATTATTTGTACTTCACCTAATCATGAACCATAAAATACTCCAGCTGGACATTTATTCATTCATTCATTTAGTCATTCATTTATTTGCAGAACGACCTAATCCAACTAGGGTCATGGGGAACCTGGATCCTATCTCAGCTGACTCCGGGACAGCTCGCCAGACCATTGCAGGGCCAACACACGCACACACACACACACAACAGTGCACACTCACGTTCACACCTTGGGTCAATTTTGTTCATTCATTCATTTTCTAAGCCGCTTAATCATAATTAGCGTCATGGGGAGGCTGGCGCCCATCTCAGCCAACTCCAGGCTGTGACTCCGGGGTACACCCTAAACAGCTCGTCAGCCCATTGCAGGGCCAACATACATACAACCATTCAGACTCACACAGACACACACACACACACACCTAGGGTCAATGTGGAACAGCCAGTTATCCAAATATGCAGGTCTTTGGACTGTAGGAGGAAACTGGAGTACCGTGAGGAAACTGATGCAAGCAGGTGTAAACCCCACACAGAAACACTCTCGGTGAGCCCAGAACTCGAACCCAGGACCTTCTAGCTGTGAGGCAGACGTGCTAACCACTACACCACCGTGCCACTCTGTGAGGCAGAGGTGTTAACCAGCTAGATGTAATAATCTTAATAGAAACATTAAGGCAGTAGCATGACCGGAAATCGCCATCATATGTTATCCTTGATTCACCGTCTTGGCTGTGTGTTCAATGCTTCCCTGCTTTGCCCGATGTGCATGCATGTTTAGAACTTGTGAGTTAATCTTGTTAGTTACACATTATTTTGCTAATGAGGCTTGTGATTCTGATTTATGTTCATGGATGAGGCTGTGTGATATGAACTGAGCCTGCTCACCATATTATAACAGGCATAACAGCCATAATGATGGTGGCAATGAAACGGCCCACTCGGTGCCAGACGGGGGAGGACAGCACGACTCACTGCTTTGATTTGGAGGTCATGAGAGGCAGTTGCCAATGTTTGCTGGATGGATGCACGGTGATGAGGATTTAATGATATCCAGATACCGTGGCTATTGATATCCAACAGTCAATGGGCTGCGTTGTCAGTGTGTCTCCTAGATACATGGCAAAGCTTAGCGGAGCCTTTGTGAGATGAAAACATGAGAGATCAATAGGACGCAGGGGAGAATCAATAATCTGCACAGTGACATGGAGCTTTCCAGGGGAGGTGTTTCAGCCTGTGTGTCTTTCCGTCATTTGTCTGCTGTTATTTAATTATTATTATTATTATTATTATTATTATTATTATTATTGTGCTCATGGTGTGTCAGTGTAACATTAACTAAGCTCATAAAATATGCATCAACACACTGTTACAGGCATCATATGTTAATGCACTGTTGATAATGAATATGGATGTTCGCCTCATAAGTGGAGCCTGTGTTTCATTACATACAGTTTACACCTCGGTGCGCCTCTGAAGGCTGCCAAGGAGGCAATGTAAATCAAATCTGTGGTTGAGTAAAGTGCACCAGCGTTGATGCTCAAAACATTCTGTTCTATGCACGCAAACAACTCGTCCCATAGAGCTTTAAAACTAGCTGTGCATAATGACAAACTTACAATTGCACATTTTCAATGACCACCATTTAAATAATATGATAATGGAGCTGTAGCTTATGCTGCTAATTAATGTAAAACAGGCTGTACACCAGTTTTTTGGGCTTTTTAAACACCTAGCCACAGTTAAATCTGCAAATATGATTGATTGTTTATTGTACTTCTACTTTACAGCATAGAGGTCCTGGGTTCGAGTCTCAGGCTTGACAAGGGCGTTTCTGTGTGGAGTTTGTATGATCTCCTCATGCTTGCATGGGTTTCCTCCAAGTACCCTGATTTTCTCCAACAGTCCAAAGATGGGCATTAGGCTAATTGGCTGATCCAAATTGCCCCTAGGAGTAAGTGAGTGTTAATGTGAAAAAGTGTGTGTGTTGCCCCTGCCATGGTCTGGTGAGCTGTTTAGAGTGTACCACACCTTTGCCTACAGCTGGCGGAGATAGGCTCCAACCTCACCGTGATTCAAATATCAATAATTGGTTTGGCAAATGAATGAACTATAATGGTCGATGACATAGTGTCAAGTAACCATCACGTTATGACCACCCCTTCCCAGTTTTGATATTGTTTGAAAGTGTTACACTACTGAAATATGATTTCTTTAATGGAAACCCAATATTACCACAGGGTAGGACGATGACATTCCACTGGATAGGTTCACTACTGTAAGCACGTTATACGTGCCAGAAACATCATTCGCTTCCTCAGTGTTATTTGGTTAAAAGCCTTTCTATTCAAATTAGTAATGCATTGTGTTGCAGTAATAGTTTATTTTGCCCTATTAAATGTTAACCATGTTAGCTTACAAGGTGATAATGATTGTTAAACTTGTAGTGCATTAAGAATAATTATAGGGTTGCTTAAATGGGACCTGGGTGATGCGCTAGAAAACCTCTCCCCACATCCAACAAGTGCTTCTACATAGTGCAAAGCTACAGAGCACAGAAGAAACATCACATCTAAATGAAGGCCTTTCCCTGAGCATCCGAGAAGAATGGGAAAATGGCCCAAGGTCACCAGCCTAGCCTGAACAAAGTGAGAAAGCCTGGAGTAAACAATCTCTCAGCCAGTGTCGTAGGAAAGAAATTAACAGTAGCAAATGTAAGACAGAACTAACTAGAGTATAAAAGCTCTTGCACTAGAGGGGTTGGGGTCTTCGAATGCTCATTTGAAGATCACACTTGTTGCTCTGAACTGATAAAATTTTTGCTGATTCTTCACTCTGACTGCAAAAAATTGTTCATGAATTTGAACTAATGTCTCTGGGTGAATTATTAATTGGTGTCTATAATGACATCTTTTAAAAAAGTGTATTTCATTTTATGGCTAGAAGTTACCATAACTCAAACATTCATTCCCATTACAACGGTTATATATCTGCATGAGAAATATCACCACAAGGTTCCCAGGCGTACACGTACGGACAGACGGACGGACACAATGTTCGCAACACAAAAAATCAGATTGATGCTATAACAATTTCTCTTAAGTATGGTGGTCTGTGGAGCACCGTTATAACTAAATTTAAGAAAAAAACAATCCTTTAAGTCTTCCAGTAGTTTCAGAATGTGTATAATGTATTCGGTGCACTTCCTCTACCCTTGTGTTTCCATGCAGCATGCATATTTTTTTGTAACAAGATGAAAGTCAGCTGAGATTTATGTTTTGCATACCAGGTGCTGAGACAGGTGCTGGGAGAAAAGGTGGAATAGAGGTCAAAGGTTTCATGAAGGCTGACCTCATCTGACCCCTGAAATCATCATCAGAATCAGAATGCTTTATTGATCCCGGAGGAAATTGTGTGCGCACAGTTGCTCCATACAAGTAAGAATAGGATAAACGTAAAGCTAGAAGTCTCAATAAAGAAAAATTACAAATATACATACAGATATATATATATATATTGTATGTGGGAAAAATAATAGTACCACAATTTCATCCCGACAAGCCTGTTTCGTGGTTGCTCACACATCAGGGGATTTTTATATATATATATATATATATATTATATATATTGTGGTTGCTCACTCATCAGGGGA
>JAOUQZ010000035.1:25454800-25474011 GCA_028564935.1 Neosilurus hyrtlii
ACACACACACACACACACACACACACACACACACACACACACACACACACACACACACACACTGGTTCATCACTTTTGTCTAAAAGGGTTCCTAATAAAAAGAAGTAAAAAATTACTTCTCTATAATTTGTGGTGAAAATGTATTGAACAATGCTATTGTAGGCAGTGAGAACCAATAAAATCATTCCGACAAGTATATTGAGGTAAAAGTATGGCTAATTAACAAAAACACTAAAAATACAAATTTTTCATAAAAATTGAAAGGTGTCACAATTTTTTTATTTTACTTTTTTTACTTTTGTATAGCATGAATGAACTTCAAACCATATGGAATGGTTTAGTGAGTGAAGAAATTAAAAAATACAGTACACTTATACAACTTAATAAAATGAAGATAATTCAAGTATTTTCAAGAATATTCAAGTATTTATTTCATGTAATATTGGATCATATTGATGAGAATAAGTAAACAAACAATAATATATAGTAATAACAAAAATAACAGTCTCTTTTTTGAGGAAAAAAAAGTCAATATTTATTGTGGCCACCCTTTACTTTGATTACAGTATTTAACCTTTCATTTATCCCTCCATCTACTGTCTGTACTGCTTATCAGTCACCATCCTTGGGAAAGCTGGAGTCAATCCCAATCTGCATGATTTCTCCCTAACCGGTTGATGCAAGTTTCTTGCATACAACAGATGTCATGCTGTAGAGTTTGGGCCTGCATCACACACTCCACTAACTTGCTCTCACACTTTGCTGTTTTGACATTTATTGTGCACACGTGTATGTGGTGGTGGTGGTTGCTTGATTTACCTTTTCGGCATCTGCTCTTCATGGCTGCGAGACGACCACTGCAGTGCAAAAAATCTGGTGTTGTTGGAAGGCTGCACACTTACATGACCTCGAAAGGTCCCACACAAAATAATAATTTCTCAAACAAAAAGTATTCTTACATCGAATAATCGCTGAATTTGCCTGCCTTTATACAGATTTAGATTCAACTGGAATAAAAGAGGCTACTTCACATTCCAACCGCCATTGAACTTGGCCGCAAAGCCGAGCTATCCAGGGTGCACCTGTCCTAGTGACGGAGGTGGAGTCTGGCTTGAGTTTGATAGGCGTTTAGGCTTAGCAGGACTTACAATGTCTTCTAAGTCTAGCCGATAATATCTGAGAGTTTTACTTCAACACCCCTTGCATCCCAAACCCTGGACACCCCTTTTCTCCCCTCTCCCCTCCTGAAGAAGATACAGGACACTCAAAGCAACAACTAACACTGTCAAAACAGCTTTTACCCAGAAGCTATTAAATATGCCTCACCCACCGCCACCCATATTCACAACACATAATGACTGCATAATCATCATTCAGACCACCTCCCAGACAGTGCAATAATCATACCCTCCTTTTAGAGCAATACTCATGTTTAGATAAGCTGCTGCCCCCACGACCCGACCCTGGAACAAGCAGAAGAAGATGAAGTATTGAAGTATTACGTAATGCATATGTGTATATGGGTGTATATGCGTTTATATGTGTGAATATGTGGATATACGTATATGTGTGCAGGGACAGTGGTGGCCTGGTGGTAGGGTACTGACCTACTGATCTGAAGGTCAGGGGTACAATCCCCACTATTACTGTGTTGTAACTGCTAACTGGGTTATCAAAGGCCAGCCATGTCTCTCACTGTGTGTGGTGAGAGGCATGTAAAAGAACCATGGCTGTCGTCCATAAAGAGTAGGCCGTGGGATTGCCATCTGCCCTGCCTACTCTGCCCTCGTCCAGAGTTGGCTGGGATGGGCACCAGGCTCTCCGCAATCTTAATTAGGAATAAGCGGTTCAAAAAATAAATGAATGAAAGGATGAATGTATATGTGTATGCATATATATAGGAATATCTGTATGTATATGTGTCTACATGTGTGCATACAGGTAGGTGTGAATATGTGTATGAATGCATATACACTGATAAACGTAGCTTGGTGTATACCTGAATTGACTTTTGTGCACTTTTATAATTGCTGCTAAATTGATTTTCACTGTTCATGCAATAGTTTATAGTTAATAGTTAATTTATAATAAAGATCTCTTATATCTTATGTTATTTATTGTAGGGCTAACACAGACGTAAAAAATCATTCACTCTCACAGTCACACCTATGAGAGATTTAGAGTGTCCGGTTGACCTATTGGCATATCATGGGTTTCGATCCCAGAACCTTTTTGCTGTGAGGCAATATTGCAGATCACTGAGCTGCCATACAACAACTCACTCACTCATTTGTTGAAATGCTTACTCCTACTAAGGTCGCTTTGAGAGTGGAGCCTATCTAAGTCAACTTTGGGCAAAGGCGGGGTACACCATGAACAGTTTGCCAGACCATTGCAGATTCAACACACAAAACCATTCACATTCACACCTAGAGGCAATTTGGAGCTGCCAATTAGCCTAATGTGCATGTCTTCAGACTGTGAGAGGAAACTGGTGTACCCAGAGGAAACCCACACAAGCATCAGGAGAATATGCAAACTCCACACAGAAATGCAGGACTCAAGCCCAAGATCTACTTGCTGTGAGGTGACAGTGCTGGTCACTGACCCTCCATACTACACCCCACTCACTCTCTCAGTCATTCGCTGAACCATTTAGTCCTACCAGGGTCACAGGGAGACTGATACATTTCTCTGCTGTCACTGGGCAAAGGCAGGGTACACAATGAACAGCTCACCAGACCAAAACAGGGCAACACCTACAACCATTCACACTCACGCTTACACCTCGGGGCAATTTGGAAAAGCCAGTTAGCCTAATGTGCATGTCTTTGAACTTTGGGAGGAAACCGAAGTACTTGGAGGAAACCCATATAAGCATGGGGTTGAACATGCAAACATTCAAGTGCAGGACTCAAACCCAGGAGCTTCTTGCAGTGAGGCAACAGTGCTGATCACTGAGCCACCATACAACAACCCATTAAACAAAAACTGAAACGGATGAATTCAGAATTTAATGCTTATAACCTAGCGGAGGTTTCATACTGTTTAATAATGTTGCAATGCATGTAAAATAGCAAACACAACCCGAGTTTGCCCAGTGGCTAAACCGTGACATCAGTGATGAAGTAGCATTCAATTCAGCCAGTCAGTGTGGTGTGCCATCAAACCCTGGAGCTGCTTGCCCCAGAGAAACATTAAAGATTCAACAGAAATTAAACGCACAAATACCAAAGTGCGCCAGGCAGCCGTTTCTCAGATGGCCCCTGAGGCCTCTCTACAGTTATTAAAAAAGTTAACATTACACATTCACATCACAGACAAGCTGGATTGCCGTCTCTCTTATTAGGGCTGTCTGGGCTGATTGGTGAACTCGTGGCTGTCTGACAAACCCTTTCTTTTGTCGCGGTGCTGAAATATTCATAGACTTTTTCATTATTTCAGCATTTGAATGCAAGGGCACCACTGGCTTGTTAGGAAGGAATCAGATGCAAAATGAGAAATGTTTCTCTTCGCTGGAAGCGTCTTATGAGTCGGCGGGGCTGCCTGCGAGCACTGGAGACAAGTTCAGCGAAATGAGAGAGGAGCAATTATATGACTCAGTGGTGGAGGCAAGCAGACCCATAGATGAGTGCCATTCCACTATGTCAAGGTGGCAGTAGAGACTAGAGTCTGCCTCCGCTTTGTCTGCGTCAGGGCTTGCTTTCTATCTGTATTACTTGCCAAAGTACCAATGACTAATAACAGTTAATTAAGTTTGTCTTTTTAAAGTTTCTCAGTGCATCTTAAAATCTGACAGTTACATTTCTTAAGTCACTAATTAAGCTTCAACCCCCCCCCCCCCCCCCCCCCCCCCCCCCCCCCCCCCCCCCCCCCCCCCACACACACACACACACACACACACACAAACCTGTACTAATTTTGCTCAAATAGTTCTAATTTAAGACTGACTGTGTTTAGCACTGGGGGTGGCACGATGGTGTAGTGGATCTCCAACCATGTTTCTGGAAATCTACCTTCCTGCAGGTTTTATCTCCAAATAAAATCTAACACACCTCTTATAGCTGATCAAGAACTTCTTAAGGCAATAATCACATGATCACATGTGCATGATTAGAACTGGAACCAAAGTCTTCAGGCAGGTAGCTTTCCTGGAACATTGCTGGAGATCACTCACGCAAGGCACTCACACACTCACTCATTTACCAAATTGCTTAATCCTACTAGGGTTGTGGGGGACTGGAGCCTACCTCAGCCAACACCGAGCAAAGGCAGGGTAAACCCTGAACAGTTTGCCAAACCACTGCAGTGTAAACACACACACACACACACACACACACACACACAACTATTCACACTCACACCTAGAGGCAATTTGGAACAGCCAATTAGCCTAAAGGTAATTTCTTTTGACTGTGGGAGGAAACCAGAGTACCCGGATGAATCCCACACAAGCATAAAGAGAACATGCAAACCAAAAAACATTTACCAACCCTAGAAATCGAACCCAGGACAGTCTTGCTGTGAGGCAGACATGCTAACCAGTACTCCATGCCGTCCACAAGACAATCATTCACGCCATATTCCTTGTCTATGGTGCTCCGCTTGACATCTGACAGTACAGACTTCATTTTGGAAGGCCAAGCCCACCCAAATATACAGACTCTCTCACACACACACACACACACACACACACACACACACACACACACACACACACACACACACACACAGACCACTCTCAGTTCTGTACAGCAAGGCAAGCCAGATGCCTACATCCCAATCAAAACAACCTTTTTTTTGCTACCACTGGGCTCATTATCCAGACCTGACCGTACCCAAACCACGGAAGCCTGCCACTGTCCACAAAGTTCCCAATCTGTCTGCTTTATTGTTGTCAGATTCCGGCTGTTAAAGACCAGCCTAGTGATACTGTCCATCATGTTGACTGGCAGCTCAGGGATGTATAATTCCAGTAGCTTAAACAAACAGGAACCATCTGTATCCGAATCTTAGCTTCCACTTGGAAGTGAGTCTGACATGAAAGGTACCTAGTTGTATTGTCCAGACCTACACATGGCTGACCACCGCACACATTTCTTTACTGTTTAATATTTGATGCTGTGTGGATTTAAACTTGTTACGCTAACCAAGAAGAAAGTGAGCACAAGATGATTATAAATAATTTTTGCCTTGGAGAGGCAAGTTCAAAAGGAGTTCTACTGCGTCACAGCAAAGCATGTTTGCAAGTAACATTAAAAGTACAGGACACATCCCACAAGCCCTTCAAAGTAGGGTTGGGGAGAATGGGAATGTGTGTTCACTTAAATACAACTGTTCCAAGTCAAAACTGACAAGCTGAGAAATCGTTCAGATCTTACATGCCTGGACCTTCCCCACGGCAGCGCACGTTTGAGTGCTAAGAAAAACAACATTTCAGCGGTCAGACCTTGCTCTAAAGACATAAATTAACCTCAGTAGTGCACTAAGGGTTTTTCAGCAAAGAATCCCTGCTGATAGGGCAATTTAGGAAAACTGGCCATATCCGTGACCGCAGCATGGCCTCAAATTCAGTCAAGTGTGCTTAACAAAAAACTGTCACACAGTTAAACACAGTCATACTGGAGTAGATAGTGTGAGTGTGCACAAATCTCTTCAGAGGAAATACAGAGATATGCATCTGGAGCAATGCTAATTCACTTGTCCCAAACCCCTCTTATCAGCTTGCCCTCAACAAGAGGTCAGTAGCACATGCCAGACTACAAGAGCCCATCCAGAGTTTATAATGCTTGTTTGAGCACAATGCCTCTTATAGCTGTCACTCAAGAACCCTCCATGGCTGATTTGATTGCTGTGCCTTTGACCTACCACCCCCACCTAGTCTCTCCTCTTGAAGAGATGCAGGCTTCAGTGTGAATGTGTGTGTGTGTGTGTGTGTGTGTTTGCTGTACGACTATGCTATGCTTTAAAGAGCCTCACACATGACACTCAGGCCATTTCAAACTGCTTGTTATATAACGTTTTACATTACTGCTGTAATGCTTCATTGCTACTTCAGACAAGAGGCTACATAAATGAGACAAGTTGATGATTGAAGGTAGGAGGTGTATGTCCAGCCAGCTGTTTTGCGATATGGGTATAATTGCAGCAATCTGAGTCTTTTCATAATGCAGACGACATTATCAAGAATGGCATCCAAAATCCAGAGAAATCCACTGAGTACTATTCACCACCATTCTTTTTTTTCCTCCAAAATGAAGAAATGCTACTAAAAAGATCAGCCTGTTATTCTTTTTTCTTCTGAGCCATCCCTCCACTGGATTTTCCTCTAACTGGAACATGGAAAAACATAACCCACTATAATTAAGATGAATTTCACTCATTGTTAAAAGTTCACGAAATGGAAGTTGGCACGAAGCCAGTAATCGACCCGGAATGTAAATGGTTTTCACAGAGCTCCCTTTTCACTGCTTAAGCAGAACTTGGCAGCTGTTAGTTTCAACTCATCAGATATGTTCAGCACTAATGTATCATTCACATTAAGGCCCAGTGTGTAATATTTTCCAAGGATAAATAGTAAAAGTTGTCGTGGACAATATATTGAGTAATACTCTGACTATGAAGCAAGGTTCATGGATTTCATTTAAAAAAGTTTGAACTAGCATGGGATGGCACAACGAAATGTAGACAGATGTAAAGAAGGGTCAAAAACTCCTACTTTATCCTATATAAAGCAGCACAGCAAGAAGGTCCTGGGTTCAAGTTCCAGGGTCGGTGAGGGTGTTTCTGTCTGGAGTTTGCATGTTCTAGCTGTGCTTGTGTGGGTTTCCTCCAGGCACTCTTGTTTCCTCCCACAGTCCAAAGTCATGCACATTAGGCTGTTTCAAATTGCCCATAGGTGTAAGTGTGAATGGATTTGTGTGTGCACTGTCTTTGTCCAGAGTTGGCTGAGCTCCAGCCTGAATAAATGAATGAAGGAATGATTGAATGAATGGTTGTCCTGGGTCTGTCCAGTGTCTGTGTTTGCCCACCACGGGAAACCCAATAAGGCTGAGTTGATGCTGAATGGCTGCTACGTATTGCTGATTTGCATGAAGACAGACAGCAAAAACAACAACAACAAAAACAGACATTATTAATAACTAGAAGTTCTCAGAAGCTTCAGTTTGAAACTCAGTTTAAAGAAATGGAGTGCTGTAAAGGGCAGTTAATCCAAGTCTATATAGTCCAATTGTACGCATTTTGTTTATCTCTCCAGGCCCATTTATTCCTGGATGGAATTGTGAGAACTCTAAAAACCATTGTGAGAACTCTAAAAACTGCGGCGCATGTGCTACCACATAAATTGAGTCGCCCATGGAATTCTGGGAGGGCCACCGAGCCCAACCAAATTGTCAACAGCTCAACCTATAATCGTCCAACGCTGCGCTTGCTTCACAGCAATAAAACTGGTCTCCCCAACCGAATAAATAAAAAAAGGTTCATACACCACCACTCTGACTCAATTAGAATTAAAAAAAATAAATAAAACAATCTTACACAGGTAAGGGAGATAAGGCAGGTAGATAAATGTTCATAGAGCAAACACCAAGATCAAAACCTCGACATAACATGAACTCGTTAAACTTGTTAAAATTAACCTAACAAGACAGGTGCAACAAATGAAAATGAAAATCAGACAGTGAAAGGAAAGTGTAACTGACAGAGGAAGTAGCGCACAGTCCTGTTCACTGCAGAATGGACTGCAGCTGGTATGCTTCCTATTCCACTGTAATGAAAACCTGCAGGCACACTGGCCCTTTGCGGATATGATTGGACACCTAGCCAAATCAGAAAACTAATGAGTTGAAACACAAATCTAAGATTGGCGATGCTTCCATAAGCCAGTGAGGGGCCTATTAGTGCCAGTCTACAATAGCTATAGCACTCAGCTTATTGTGGCTCTGCCAGTGCATGAGCGTGGAATGCAAACAGGCCTTTAATCAGAGAATTGTTTGGGGAGAGCCCCATTTTAATCCGTGAATATAACACCAGATCAACGCAATTCCCACTTCAAGCGGAGTCTAAGATAAAAAGGAGGATTTGTATAAAAAATTCATAAGGAAGCACTTTCTAATAGCCCCTCCATGTCAAGCAGATTTGGGGGCATTATTGTAGGATCCTCTTCTCATCGTCAAAACAAAGTAATTGCGCTGAAAGCCGAGAGACTTGCTGGACTTGTTTAATTACACAGTGGCACAGGTTTATGTTTAGCCCTGATTTCATCAGTCTCTTCCTTTGTTTATTAAAAAAGGGGGAAAATTACAAACGTAATACTTGTAGAAAACAGTGTCTTACCTGATAATTGCATAATTAAAGAATTCAGTTCCATTTGTAAGGTGCTTTTTACAGCTGACATTGCCACGAAGCAGCTTTACATAGTAAAAACAAATTTGCTGAAGAATTCAAACTTGTGATTTGTAACCTTTTTCTATAAACCCTATACATCACTAATGAACAAGCCCATGGCGACGGTGGCAAGGAAAAACTCCTTTAGTCAACACAAGGAAAAAACTTTAAGAGGAACCAGACTCAAATGGGAAACCTATCCTCATTAGGGTGAAACCAGATAAAAATACAAACCATGTAGCAGAAACTTCACTATAGCTTCACATAAAGTGTAGTAGTCTTTATAACTGTAATGGCAACTGTAGTCATAAATCATTTCAGTAAAAGAGTTCATATCACCAGCAGTGAAAAGTCATTATCACAGTTTCTTAGTGTATATTTAGGTCCATATGGATCATCATCAGCAGGAGCAAGGGGCTTCTAAGATGAGAACTCCAACCAGTAGTAGCACATCTAGACAAATCACATGATTCAGACAGCAGAAAGATCAGGATCACTGCTATCTCAGAAGTAGCATGTGTATCTCAATAAAAATAAGACAAGAACGTCTTGTATGTTATATGTTACAATTTTTTACAATATGTTACAATTATTCTATTTCATGTTACAAAACACAAGATCCGCATCTGTTTTTGTAGTGCAATCCATCCCCAGTGTTTACAGTGTAACTCATTTCTGCCACAGTCCTAATAAAGCAGTAAGGGACCAGTTAGTCATTTTGAACAAAAAATATAATCGACACTTATCTGGTATGTTTCTTTCTGCTTACACAGTGATTTCTGGTATTAAGTCATTTAATAGAGAAATATTTCTTCACAGAGATACAGTGTGTGTCAGTGAATTAATCTTGCACACACAAATAAAGCATTACTATTCCTCAAACACTGTGTGGGTGTAAGGATTATAAAATAATTTGACTACGCTGGTCTTAAAATGGCTCGTCAGATCTAGTTAAAGAAATGGTTTGTTTAATTTAATGAATAAAGAAAGATAATAATCTGCTCAAAATGGAAAGAAAATAATACAATTCATATGCAATTACTTATATATCCATATAATATAACCTAATAATTCATATGTAGTAGTAATTAAAACACATTATTATTCAATGAAAAGAGTTTCTCATTTCTGATTGGTTGAAAGCCACCAGTGAGTTATCCATCACTGACATCGAATAAGTTGAATATTGTACTATTAATGCAGGTCAATATTATCATATGTGACCGGCATCAGCATAACACAGACTGGAAGAAGTGGAAGAAGATGAATGAATGAATGAATGACATTGAGATATTCATATTCATTTGAATAAATAGAATTGAATATGCTTTAAAATGAGGTACAATACATAATTATATCATGAAAATGGAATGAGTTACATCACTTCGAATATTGCTAATCAAATGCTACTTTTGAGAAAATAGCAATTACAGTTACAGAACCAGTTTCTGAATGTCCGCATCTGAAACTCCCGAACATCTATACACTAAATTAATCCAGCTTTCAACCAATCAGCGCCATCATACTAGCATCGTTCTGGCAACAGATGAGTTATATTTATATCAAGTGATGTCTGTTTTGTGGCTTCTCTGGGATTCTGTAAGTAGGGAGAGTGTTCTGGTAGTGAATATGAATAAGGAAATATAATAAGCAAATACCCTGAGCAATCATGAAAGCTGTTTAAAAATCGGCAACATAAGTGGATATTTCAATTGTTTTACAACAACTTGGACATGAAACCCTTTATTATAGAAGCATTTTAACAAGGATACATTGTGTTTATGGATATTTGAACTTTGAAGATTATGCTTTGAAGTATGTGTTTTGGCGATATCGCCTTTTCATCCAGGTAAGACATTTTCAAATTACTTTGTTTTTTACGCAAAACCCTACCTTGTGACTTATGCTGGAGCAGGTCACATATAAGAGTAAATCAGCTATGCCCCACGGCAGATGGGTCTGTCTGTCCACCTTATTGGTTAGTTACAGTAAAGCACTGCAGCCCTGATCAGTCAAAACTTCACTTTATTTTCTATATCTATATATATTCACTATATCTTTTTTGTCTAGCAACAAGCGAGGCAGTGACGCAAAGTTCCGCCACCCAACAGTGCTGTTATTAGGGTGTGGCCTATCTTATTGGATATCTATGTTCTTTCTCTCCTCCTTTTCTTAGTGAAAGCTTGAAAAGGGCTGCCTGTTCTCACAATTAGAGACCTACTGTGCACAACAAGTTGACATTCACACAAGTCACATTTGGAGGGAAAAAAATTCATATTCTTTAAAATAAAAACGTTATTACCATCATTATTCCACCACATAATTCCATATTTTGTTCCATATTTTTGTGTAATTCTAGAATAAATCGTTAATGGCGTTAGCGGGGACTTCCAGCTTCCGGCTGACTCGCATCGTTTATGATACGCTTTACTTCGGACTTGAAAATATTAAAAATGAATAATAAAACATTTTTAGCATTGGGGTTTTGTATGATGTGAAAAATTATTCAGCCCTTAGCCGCTGCAGATAAAACTCCCTCCATCTAAATAATTCTCCATATCACACTTTGCCTCATTTAATAATTGCTTATTAGTCTGTTTGTTGTGTGTTTCTTAGGTCTCCTCGGATTAAGATGTAAACATGTTTGCTTTGAGTTCTCTCATGATCTCACGGGATTTTAAAGAGAATTGTCCTTCCCCCCACCTCATCCCCCTCAAAATTACTTTCTTTTATGTCAGTTTGATGTGGGACATAAATAACAACCAATCAAATTCAATTAAAGATTTTAATTTGCTGTAGAATCTGACAGTTTGATGTTGCCCATCTGACAAACTGACCTGAGCTATCCCATCTCACTGACTGATTATAGGTACTTGGGTGCTCAGTAACATTTATATATCATAATTCAGTAGAAATATGAATGAAAAGTAAGAAATTCGGGATTAGATTTTACTGTAGTCCACAGACACTCACTCATTTTCTGGACCACTTAGTGCTACTAGGATCCTGGAGAGGCTGGAGCCTATCTCAGCCAACATGCGCCAAACCACAGGGCAACACACACAACCAATCACACTCAAATCTAGGGTCAATTTGGAACAGCCAGTGAGCTTAATGTGCATGTTTTTGGACTGTGGGAGTAAACCAGACTACCCTGAGGAATCCCAAGTAAATATGGGGAGAAACTCCACACAGAAACACTTGAGCCTGGGAATTGAACCCAAGGCCTTCTTGCTATGAGCTAACCACTACACCACCGTGCTTCCCCATTGTAATTCAATATACTTTTTTTTAGTCATATTCAGCAAATATCTCCTGACAGTCCACTAGCTGTCTGTACTGTGTGTGCACTGTAAATAAAATCTGGTTGTGTACACAGCCCTGACTCTGTAGAGAAACTCAGATCCACACAATTCTACTCCAACCAATCGTTGACAAGGGGCACACCCTGTTGCTGAGTGGTTGAAGGGGAGATGTCATTGTTAGTGTTCTTGTCTCAGTGAAGCGTATCCATGGGCTTGGGGGTGTATTTGTTGGGCTGTTAATTTCAAATATGAACAATCTTTCACTAGAATGAATGACTGTAGTTAAAATATAAAAAAGTCAACACTAATGCTACATATGGTAGAAAACTTGTTTCTATTAAAACTAACATCTCACTTAAATGTCATTCAAATGAATAAAGAGCAAAGACTTTAATGATTCAAGCAAATCTCCAGTAAATAGTCTGGGGTGGCAGATGTTCCAACTAAATTACCCATTTTAAAATAAATCGCCTAATCAGGTTTCAGTCTTCAATCTAACTGAATTACGAGGGAAGACTCTGTAGTTTGTAAATTGTTCCTCCTAACTATCGAACACTTCGTAGTAAAGTTACTCTGATTAATACGCAATCCATGCTAATGAACCTGATTTATCAAAGACTATATGCTAGCCAAAATAAAGCAAGTAGAAAATGAAGAAAGCACATGCTAGGGTCTGTTTAACAGCAGAAGGAACACTTGCAAACTCGAACACAATCCACATGAATAATCTCAGCAATGTTTGATTGTGTCTGCTTGAGAGCCAACGCAACAAGTACATAATTATCAGACTAATTAGGCTGCCAAATCACAAGGCACACTGCAAGAGCACCTTCGGAACAGTGAGTGCACGATTCATTAGCATCTGCTGTAAGCTTATTAATCATCTAGCAGCCAATTAGTGCACTGTTGCCGTTTGCAGTGGATATGTAAATAAATTCCTGGGTTAATTTCTTCCTCTGATAATAAAAGGAACATTATGAAAATTAGCCATGCCGCTGTGTAAATGATCTATGTCGCTAATGGTGTTGCAGCAGATAAATGTTTGTGTTAGGCCACAGACCAGCGTAGCGACACAGCAAAACATTTTAGGATATTGTTATAGGAAGTGAAATAGGCAGCTCACGCTCCACTACAAATAGAATAAGGGCATACTGTGGTTCCAGTGATGATTGACCAAATAAACTTTTCTGTACATTATTGATTTAATATATTTAATAAAAAGGGTCACTTTCCATTAGCAAATTGGCTAAAGAGCAAAAGATGGGCACCAGCCTCCCCACGACCATAATTAGGATTAAGCGTTTCAGAAAATGAATGAATGATTAATAACAATAATGATATATAATATTATTATTATTATTATTATTATTATTATTATTATTATTATTATTCGTATTTGCTGCCCATCCTATATTATCATTATATGCACCGTCCCTTCCCTTTATGGCTGAAGTGCCCTTGAGCAAGGCACCTAACCCCTAACTTATCTCCGGGTGCAGTGATGTGTGTGCTCACTGTTTACATGTGTGTGTTCATTTTGGATGGGTTAAATGCAGAGGCAATAATTTCCCTTGTGGAATTAATACAGCATAGCATAGCTAAACAAACAAACAAATAAATAATAAATATTTATGGGGCAACATGATGGCATAAGGGTGAGCACATTCAACTCACATCAAGAAGGCCCTGGGTTTGAGCCCTGTGCCCAGCGAGAGTGTTTCTGTGTGGAAGTGTGCATGTTCTCCTGGTGCTTGCGTGGGTTTCATCCAGGTACTTCAGTTTCCTGCCACAGTGCAAAGACATGCACATTAAGCTAGTTGGCTTAGCCAGCTACTTGTGAGTGTAAGTGTGAATGGTTGTGTATGTGTTGGCCCTTGCTCTAGACTGGCGAGCTGTTTAGGGTGTACACCGCCTTCGCTCAGTGTTAGCTGAAATAGGCTCCAGCCTCCCCACAACTCTAGTATTATAACTGCTGTATATCCTGCCTTATATCCTGCCTTCTTCTGCTGTATATCCTGCCTTCACCCAGAGTTGGCTGTGATAGGCTCCAGCCTCCCCACAACCCTATTAGGATTAAGCCGTTCAAATGGCATTTAATGGACAGATAATACAACTGCAGTGATTTCATAAATGAAATACTTATGATTTAAGTTTCATGAAGAAATAAAGTGATACCATCTTCAGAAAAAGTGCCATCTTACTCAACTTCTTTCAAAAAACATACCAGCCTTTGTATTAAAAAAACAAATTATTTAAAAATGACATTAAATATGCTGACACTCTCATCTTAAACCTGGTGCAAGACTGACATCACCATTTGCTGTTTTTTTAACTGTACAGAAATCAGCACGTCCTCCAGACTGAATATAATACATCAGTATGAACTGAGATTGTATGAATCATAACTACACATTTCTAGAGGCTTTGTTATTTGGGAGATACAATGATGTGAATAAATCAAAAGTTTCACGGATGAGGAAATTACTTTATTATAACAGTAAGAAACTTCTCATTGATGAATGGCTTTTTTCTAGCTTTGGATGACTTCAACCCCACCTAGAGGAACCTGTTTCAAATCGTGCATGCGGTGCACTTAACCCCAGCTGCCACTTCCCATACATATTGTTGGTCACTTGATGTTATCCTGTGGTTGAAAAATGACATTCAAAGGAATTTATTATTATTTTTGTTTAGTGGAAAGTCACTCCTGGCCTGTCTGTAACTTTGTTGCCCCCAATCTCTGCTGCTTTAAATGTTAAGGATGGAAGCAGCTGGACACTCACTATATCCTACTTACAGATGGACCAGATTCAAACTCTTCTTTTTCTCAGTCAAAAATTTTCTTTTTACCTCTTTTGGTTTGATGAATAGATAATTTTGTATTCCAGTTAAATCAATGTACTAGTAATGCTGTTTTTCCATTCCAAACTGGTCCTATTGCAAGACAATAATGATGACAACTGCAGCGATTTTTATACTTTTCCACATTAAACAATAATCAAGTGATCACCCAAACAGTCTCTTAGCTTTTTCCGTGGCTGTATATGCTGTATGTATCCTCCATTGTATTGTCACCATGTCATGGTATGAAGGCTTGAGGGTCTTGAAGACCCTGAGAGCTATGCCGTTGATTCAGTGTGTAGACCAGGCTATAAATCTTGGTACTCCTGCTTCCGGGTTGGGTGTAGGGATATTTTCTCAACAAAACTCTTTTGGTACACCACCACTTCTGGGTGTGATGGGCTTCTGGATCATTGCAAGAAATTCATATAAATAACAGTGTCAAAAATCCATTATAAAGCCAATGACAGGAGGACGGAAGTTCTAAACGCCAAAACCAGGACAAAGCTGGGATTCTCGAATTTAAGAACAATGTCTGACAGAGGAAAAAAATACTCAGGAAGAGAATACAGCCAGCACCTAATTGAGTAGAAAAAGAGATCAGAAAGAGAAGCAGATCAACACAACCTTCATCCAGTGTTACAGTACAACAAACAAAATGGTTAAAGATGCATTTTATAAACAATTGCAGGCTGAGCTGGAAGTCACACCAATATATGACTTAAAGACTGTGATGGGAGACATCAGAGCCATGGTCAGGGAAAGATACCATGGTACCATAAACTAAAATGGCAAAAGACTCTTGCACCAACTATGACCTTATTATCGGCGATACTTTTTTCAACACACGGACATTCATACGTTGACATGGTGTTCCCCCAAAGGAAGAGCTGGGAATCAGATCACTGTTTGGTGTGTGGGAAAAGTGAGGAGCTGATGTCGGTAGTGACCACCACCTGGTGGCAACAGTACTGAAAATAAAGGTACAAAAAGCAGAAACAAAGAAAAAAGCAAGTAAGAGCTTGACAAAGGGAAATTAGAGACTCTAAAGAGAAGAACGATTTTCCGCTGAGATTAATATTGAGGAATTAGAAATCTATATTGGCTGTCCATTGGCATGGCCTGGCAAATTACTCTCGGCTCATGTGACATTCTGGTTTTCGCTCAGGTGAACATGTACATTCAATATCACTCTAAATTTGTGTCTGTGGACTGAAGTTGTAGCTTTGACTTTGCGTGATTTTATCTGTCAAAACTGGGACCAGAATAGAGATAATATACTGTCCCAGTTCAAAATGAAACACAACCATGACTTTATAGACTGGTAAGAGCTGAATCTGAAGGACATTTTGAATGAGTACACAGACATTGCTTGCAGTGGTAGTAGTGATGCAGACACTGGGCTGGTCGTGAACGGTGAGCTTTCAAGTTTTTCACCTCAGTGTCCACTGACAGCGATTGCTCTGCCGCCATCAAAAATAGTACCAGTGCCCATGCTATTGTTGACATGCTTCATAATGGCACTGCACCTGTACATAGTTTCCAGTACTTTGCCACTGCATTAGTCGTGCACTTCACTGGATTAACAATCAGAAATATGAAATATTTCAGTGTATGTATATTGATTTAAGGTAGGTGGACATTTATTAACACTTGTTCTGAAAACGGACCAAGTTTCATTTCTTTCTAATGATGAGAAGAGTGCTCTTTAATGTCAGGAAATTATTTTTGGGTCCCGGGTTTGCTCTTAAGTATGCTAGTGGCTGCAGATGTAGAGTTTATCACAAAACCTACATAACACATGGACACTGCACAGAATAGCCACCTTATTTTTTTATACTTTCGCAGCCATCTCACTCATTTGCTGAATTGTTTAATCCTATTAGGGTTGCAGGAAGGCTGGAGCCTATCTTAGCCAACACTGGGCAAAGGCAGGGTACACCCTTAAGAGCATGCCAGACTATCACAGGGCCAACACACACACACACACACACACACACACACACACACACACAACCATTCACAATCACACTCACATCTAGGGGCAATTAGGAACAGCCTATTAGCCTAATGTGCTTGTGTTTGGACTGTGGGAGGAAGCCAAAGAACCCAGAGGAAACCCACACAAGCACGTAGAGAACATGCATACTCAACTGCAAACAGCAACTGACTGGAGAGAAAATATCAGAAATCAGATGTTCAACTAGCCAGTTAGTTTGTTCCTTGCAGCTAACACCAGTTCCATTCATGCCAGACCTTTTCAACAAAAAGCACCAACCTTGAGAATGAAAGAATTTGATGGAACTAATGTATTTTTTATTTTCAAGAGTGACAGGTTTTTTTCACTAAACTGACTTTATTGGTCTGCTCCGTGAGTGCTAGCTCTGTGACAGCTGCAAGCTAGCTCTTCCATGGAGTTTTTAACGGTAAAAATATCATGCCATGTCATTTTCCAAACCACTTTATCCTTTATTAGGGTCAGGGGTAGGCTGGGTTGATCTCAGCTAACTCTGGGCAAAAGCAGGGTACCCCCTGAACAGCTCACCAGACCATTGCAGGCCCAACACTCACACAACCATTCACACTCACTCTCATATCTAGGGGCGATTTGTAACAGCAAATGCATGTCTTCTCACTGTGGGAGAAAACCAGACAGTGAATGCTCCCTGCTGCTCAAAGTCTTGGGTTGTCTCGTCACTGAACGTGAATTTGAGACATGTTTAGTTTAATTTAGTTTAGTTTTAATAAGTTAACGTAGTTTTACTTTTTGTGATGGTCACATCTAAGGGGCTGCGGTTGGTACGTCGATAGACTTGCTCATTGGTAATTCGATCCAGATGAGTTATCTTCAAGATTTTCCGAAGACATTTGGTTTGGAAAGCGTTGAGTTTTGACATAATTTTTTGGTCCATCTTCCATGTTTTGCATCCATAAAGTGTGGTGGGCAAGATGATGAACTTAAAGAAAGCTATCTTGAGCTTGATGTTAATTATTCATGCTTTCCATAGGCCGGTCATTCAGTGGAACACTGCAGACGCCTTTCCGATCCGGGAGTTTATGTCTGTTTCCAGGTTCCCTTCATCACTGATGATGTTACCAAGATACGTGAATTGGTGCACGTTTGTGATATGCTGTTGATTTATGCCGCTGCTGTCTTGATTTGGATTGCCGATGTTGATGTTCATCACCTTTGTTTTTTCAATGTTGACTTTCAATCCTAGTTTCATAGCTTCGCTTGCAAGTTTGTTTGTTGTATTTTGGAGCTTTTCTGCAGA
Organism: Neosilurus hyrtlii; assembly: GCA_028564935.1. Classification (NCBI taxonomy): domain Eukaryota; kingdom Metazoa; phylum Chordata; class Actinopteri; order Siluriformes; family Plotosidae; genus Neosilurus; species Neosilurus hyrtlii. The sequence goes on from JAOUQZ010000035.1 coordinate 25,472,610, forward strand.
GCTGGATAACACTGCTAGGTCATCTGCAAAATCAAGGTCTGTGATGCAATATTGATCCCATTGGATTCCTTGATCTGTATCTTCCTGGAGTACTCGCTGCATAGTGTAGTCCAGTGCTAAAAGGAATAGGAGTGGAGAGAGCAGACAACCCTGTCTAACTCCAGAGACAATTCTAAAAAACTCCATGTGGCCTCACTCTGTTCTCACACAACACTTGGAACACTCATACAAGTTCCTAAAACATCACACATACTGGTCTGGAACTCCGTAGCTTCTGACAATTTTCCAAAGTGTGTCTCTGTGGATGCTATCAAAAACCTTCTTGAAGTCCACGAAGTTTACTGCAAGGGTCAACTGAAACTCAAAACATTGATCAACTATGTACCAGAGTGTGAAAATTTGATCAGTACACGGCCTATCTTTCCTGAATCCTGCTTGTTCCTCTTTCAGATGTTCATCAATTGAGTCAAGAAGACTGTTGAGCAGCACTAAACAAAGAATCTTTCCAGGTACAGACAACAGGGTGATACCACTTCAGTTGTCGCAGTCCAGTCCTGTCCAGTCCAGTAACAGGCGTTAACCATTCTGGTGAGCTCTCTAACAATCTCTGGTCCACCGTGTTTGAGTAACTCATCATCATTTGGTCCAAACTGGCTGCCTTGTTATTTTTCAACCGCTTGATGGCCTTTTCAACTTCTATAGCACTGATCTCTTGGACACTAACATCAAGTTCAACAGGGTTCTCATGAATGAATGTTCCATCCATCTCTTGTTTTGACTTTATTGAGGTTACTAATCCCCCTCTATGTTAATCTCAGATCACACACAGCCAGGCACAGATGAATTCAATTCAGTTCAATTCAGATGTATTTGTATAGCGAGTTCTACAGCTGACTGTTAGCACTGTTACTAATGATGGTCGAGCAGAAAGAAAACATTAAACATCAACTCAGCAGATCCAGAAATGCCTTCATAATGCACGACAATGCATTGAAGTGCCAGCAGTGCAGCGTCAAGATCAAACTGAAACTGACCACACTAAAGCTGTGTTCTTTCCACCCTTCCTCAAAGCTCAGGAGATTAGAGGATGACTGAGAAAGAATTCAACAATGTCCATCTTCCACACAAAGAACTTTGGAAGAATCCACAGAATATTCCAAATAAAAGTTCAAATGAAGAGCTGGTACATAGATTGCGAAACCCGGCTGACACTTGGCAGAAAGAAGAGAGGAAGGCCAAAAAACATCTGGCACAAAAAATAGAAGAAGGGATGAAGGCATGGAAAGATGCCTGGGGTACCATCCAGAGACTGGCCCAAAGTAGACGAGAGCGTAGACCCTTCGTTGCTGCCCTTCATGCTATTCAGAATATCGGCAAATGAATATATATATATATACATATA
>JAOUQZ010000035.1:25476871-25496574 GCA_028564935.1 Neosilurus hyrtlii
AAACCGGAGTACCCGGAGGAAACCCACACAAGCACAGGGAGAACATGCAAACTCCACACAGAAACACCCCGAGCTGGGAATTGAACCCAGGACCTTCTTGCTGTGAGGCGGACGTGCAAACCACTATGCCACCATGCCGCCCAGCTGGAAATTTCACAATAAAATTCACATTATCACATTAAATCATTAAAAAAAATTTTTTTTATCAATAAAAAGATGTTTCAGTGTACATGTACCAGTAACATGTTAGATAAAACAATGTGAAATAAGAAGTATAGTAAATATATCACCTTACACAAACCCAAATACACTTTACAGAGAAGGGGAAAAAACAACAAGCATTGAATAAACTCAAATCAAACACTACAGCGCTACAGAGTGCACACTGATAACACAGAGAGCACAAGTTGAGATTTAAGATGAGGCTTAAATTCTGTGCTGAAATAAAATTCCTCTGAGGTTTAGTTTCCTCTGAAGTTTTAGAGCTTCAAACTACTTTCAGGGCGTCTGTGCTCAGTGTAGCCTCAGATTCTTGGTTCACAGGAGTGGAACCTGATATGTGACCCACCGGAACTGAACCAGTCACATGGGTCAACTTTTAAAAAACTGCGATGTTGTGCTTATCTGAAAGTGCATAAATAAGCTCGCAAACTTCTTTTAATGTTTGATAGGAAAAAATTTCACAGAGATATAGATTCATGAAATTTGAACTATAAGGATTACGGAAAAATTAATGAAAAAAATTCCAAAGAAACTCCATAGCAGCAAATGTTTTTGTTAAAGTTCACTCAATCACTCACTCATTCACACACTCATTTGCTGAACCGCTTAATCCTATCAGGGTCACAGGCAGGCTGGAGACTATCTCAGCCCACACTGGGTGAAGGTGGGGTACAGACCATTGCAGGGCAACCCTTCTATAAGTCGCACACATAACCATTCATATTCACACTCGCACCTGGGGGTTGTGCATGTTTTTGTACTGTGGAAAAAAAAAGTACCCCTGACGAAACCCATGTAAGCACAGGGAGAACATTCAAACTCCATTCAGAAATGTCCTCACAGATCCCGGGACTCGAACCAAGGATAGTTTTACTGGGAGACGGACATGCAAACCACTATACCAACTTGTCGCCCTCTCTGAAAGCTGTCAGCATGAATTTTGGATCAAATATTTAAGCCTTCGGAATTTCTATAAATTGTTATGAGTTTATTTTACGTGGAACATTCTCAGTGTATGGCACACAGTGGCGTAGTGGACAGCACGTCTGCCTCACAACAAGAAGGTTCTGGGTTCGAGGATGTTTCTGTGTGGAGTTTGCATGTTCTCCTCATGTTTGTGTGAGTCTCCTCAGGCTACTCCACTTTCTTTTCACAGTTCAGACCCAAAGACATGCACATTAGGATAATTGGTCATTCCAATTTGCCCTTAAGTGTAAGTATGAGTGTAAATGGTTGTGCCTTGACCTTATGATGGACTGGTTCCTGGCTTCAGCCTCCCCATGACTCTGGCAGGATAATTAAGTGGTTTGACAAATAAATGAATGAATGAAGGAATGAAATAAATTAAAACTAAGGGAGGGAGAACATGAATCCTGTCTGAAATAATATTCTGCAGTGTTCTCCTTTTGGCTTTAATGACATTACTGACTGACTTTGGCTCTGGCTTTGTTTTCAGACACAGAAGTAATATCCACTCTGAGTAGTCTGTTTAATCCACAGAAACACTATAAAGCCTTCTCTGCACTGTAGCTTTTGGTTTATATTTAAGATTGATCAATTCAAATGCAAATTCTTCCTCTGTTATCAGTGTGCTCTGATGATCTCACAACCTCCTGTGAAACATCCATTCATTCATTCATTTTCTAAGCCGCTTAGTCCTAGTTAGGGTCGCGGGGAGGCAGGCGCCCATCTCAGCTGACTCTGGGCGAGGGCAGGGCACACCCTGGACATCTTGTCAGGCTATCGCAGGGCCAACACTCACACAACCATTTTCACTCACACCTAGGGGCGATTTGGAACAGCCAATTAGAACTGTGCATGTTTTTGGACTGTGGGAAGAAACAGGAGTACCTGGTGAAAAACCATGCAAGCACGGGGGGAACATGCAAACTCCACACAAGACATTCCTGAAAATACAAACCAAAACAGTTCACTGAAGGAAGCGTAAAGAGAAAATAAAGTAGGTGGCAGTAAAGGGCAAGTTACTCATCAACTCAGCATATTATCAAAAGGGCACATACACTGCCAGGCCAAAAAAGAAAAAAAAGAAATGCAGTACATGCCAATATTTTGTTGGATTACCATTAGCTCATGTCATTTCATTGTTGCTCCAGTTGGTCAGGTCGAAGCTCAGCGACATTAATGTGGCAATAAAATGAAGTCAGCTGATGAGCTGAATGTACTGAATGAGCAGGTTATCACATCAATTGACTTTTTCTTCCTCAAGGCACCAATATAAAATGGGAACTCAGACAATGAATCATGGATCATTTTCACATATGTATTGGCACCCCAGAGCCCTGATCTTAACCCTATTGAAAGTTTTAGAAATGTGCTGGAGAAGACTTTATAGAGTGATTCCGTTTTCCTGTCATCAGGAAAGATGCTGGTCCAATCCAATCCAAGCTACCTTTATTTATAAAGCACTTTAAAAACAACACCAGCTGAACAAAGTGCTGCATACAGAACTAAAAACATAATAAATAAATGAATGAATGAATGAATGAATGATTGCCCTGTGATGGTCTGGGAAGCTGTCCAGGGTGTACCCTGCCTTCGCCGAGAGTCGGCTGAGATGATCGCCAGCATCCCTAATTAGGATTAAGCATTTCAGAAAATGAATAAATGAGATAATAAGATATAAAACACATCTAACATACAAAAGGATATGAATCAATAGACCAATCAACCTGTTAAAGGCTCTTAAATGTCCAAAGGTGAATAATGAACCCAACTCTGGATGCAAATTAATGTTAGTTGAAACAATGGCATTCCGATTATACACTGTAATCAAGACTAAATGGGTACAACAATATATTAGTGTGCTACTTTTAGTAGGTCAGTGAAGAATATAAGACATGAAACAAAATAAAACCCACACAAATGGCATTATATGTGCAAATAAGTCTAGATACATGGATTACAGTATATACAGTATGAATGTAGTTTATAACTCTGGCTTGGCTCTGTAGATATATAATCATCTGAGTCATTCACTTCTTTCTGAATGCATCATTAACCCGAGTTACTTTTAGAGTTTTCTGCCTGTTACTTAATATTCTCAGCAGAGCTGTTTCCACCTTCCCACCAGTCTCCTCCATTCTTGTCGCCCAATCAATTAACATATGAGTAATACCAGTGCAGTAAGAGGCAGCCAGTGATCTAAGGAGAGCTGTCATCCGTTACTGGAGCGATGGCTTAATATAGCAGCGAGGCTCAAAGGAGCACTTACTCAGGGCACAATCCAGTGGAATCAATAAGAACAGCCCTGGCTATATTGTTTCAAACAAGGAAATAGTGGGGAAACAATAAAAGTGCTCAATAGGAGAAACAGGGCCTGAGAGAGTGAGAGAGAAAGAGAGAGAGAGAGAGAAAGAGAGAGAGAGAGACGCTGGCTCAGCTGTAAATAATAGAAGCTGTAACATCTACAACGGCTGTCTCTGATGGGGTGATAAACAGTATGACCTGCACAAAGGGCAGGAGAGGGGATGCAATGTGCAGCAGCATGATGGGAAAAAGGCCAGAGGACACATCGGTGGGCATGTCTGTACACTAACATGGCCCACAGCATAGAGGGAGTGTGGTAGAGAAAGTGTCAGCAGAGAAAGGATTCAGAAGGATGGGCTCAATGAGAGAAGTTTAAAGGGTCAGCCTTAAGACTATTATAGCCGAGATTTAAAACAGAGAGGGCAAAACTGCAAATGCTGGAAACGCCAGTAATTGAAGAAACAAATGTTTAGCATTCAGCAATATTATACAATGCTAAAGCATACCAAGGGAAATATAGTGCGCTGATAAAGTCAAAGAATTATAGCAATGAAGATTTATTTCCTTTGCAGTTGCTCTGGCACCGGTATGCCTTCAAACAAAACAAGATTAATCTCCACAATTAGAATCAAAGAGAGCAATTATGAGGGCATTTGTGTCATTTAATACCTCCTCCACCTCCTCCTCCTTCTCCTCCTCCTCCTCCTACTCTCTGGCTTTTATCACCACTACAACAGTGGAGGCCAGCAGAGTTAATAGGATGGCCATTTCTCACTGAGCAATACTCAGGCACCCCCTCCAGGGCCCAGTCAATGTCACAAATCCAAGCATCGCATCATTCCCCGTGCCAGGAGTGGGAGCGGGGCCAGGTATCGATCAGTCTGTAATCAGACAAGCGCTCTGAAGCGGCGGGCAAAAGTCCTCGATGAAGTGCCGCTTGGCATGGCCGGAGATGGAGAGTGCTTTTTTTGTTACCTTGTCACAGAGGTAAGTAACTGAGTGAGGGGGGAGAGAGAGAGAGTGAGAGAGAGAGAGGAAGAATGAGCGAGACATCACTGATCACTCTGCCACCTTCCATTAACATTTCAATGGCAGGCTACCGTGCTACAAGCTGATCTGAAGCCTGTCTTCCATCACATCATCCAAAAACAAAAGTGAGCCTTGTCAGGAGTAAAATCCCAGAATGCACTGCATTTCTACAAAAGCTACTATAAGATAACCCTCGTCCTGAATCTCCATGCAGTGGAATGAGATAATCAGATGAAATGCATTAAGGATGAATGGTCTGTAATTGGTAAACAGTGGGAAAGTGTGTGTTTGTTCTTCCTGCAAGTGTATGTAGGCGGCACAGAGTCATCTATAGAATGCTCAGTGTGAAAAGCTACAAACCCTGACCTGCAGACAACAGCCGAGGTCAGGGAACAGCGACACTGAGGTGCCATTCAGCCATGAGGAGGCGGACTGAAGCTGTCAGAGTCAGTGAGCTCACATTCCCAGCATTCTGGGAAATGTGCTTTTAGCATAGATATCAGCAGTCCCAATGAAAGAAAATCTACTGCCAAGATATTCTATGCAACGTATCTGAATATGCTATCTGCTATAAATGCATCAGTATGTGCATTTTAAAATGTACAAATCCATAGCACAGTATGCTGAAAGAGATTACTATGCTTGATTTTTAAGTAGCAAAATGGAGTGCAGTGGGTGTGCAGCATCCCTATTTCAACACATCTGCTTTCTAGAGCATTGCTTTGCCATCTGGAACTTTGTTTCTGCTAGAGTGCGCCTGGCAGGCCTCTTACTAGTTCCTTATTTTCAGCTAATGATGTGTTGAGAAGCTGTCAAAAACAAAGCTGTCTTTACGTCCTCTGCCAAAATGCTGCCAACAAATTGGAGCTATAAAAGAATCTCTGCCAAATTAAGTCAAAATGACCCATATTTCCACTTGAAAATGAGTTTCGTGGATGATTGAGTTTGATAAGCTGTGTATTATTCATAGAAAACAGATAGACGAACAGCAGGAAGGAGGGAGTGTAACTGTGAGATGAAGATGGTAAACTGAGTGAATGTTAGTAACAGGTGCAACAAACACTGCGTTAAAACATTTATGAATGAACTCCTACGATATGTGGAATATTACCAGAATGGAATTAAATGTCACACCACTGTGTGGCTGGAGTGAGGAACAGAGGCAAGGACGCAGAACCAAAAGCAGCTTTATTAACTGGCCAGGCAGGCATATCCATAACACACAGTAGAGAGTAAGAAAAAACAAAGACAACACTAAGCGAAACACAGAGAGAACTAGAGACACTGGAGACATAAGGATTGTCTCTGAGGGCAGGAGAATACTGACGTCCGCAATCATCAACCGAGAAGTCCAGAAATAGGGTTGTTAGCTAAATTCAGCACACACACTATTTTCTTTTTATTTCTATAATCCACGGCACATGTGTAGAAATCAGACACTCTCCGCATGCAGAGATTAAATGCATTGTAACTAGCCTCGCCTCTACCGCACTCTACCAAGCTTATCCTGCGAATTACATGAAGAGATTCCTTTGACCTCATCAATCCTGCATTGCTGTACTCCAGTGAATGTGTACAAAAAGTCTGAAGAATCATAAAATAAAGGGTGAACATTGTTGACCATTGTTGAGCCTGTGTTCCCCAGGCCTGATGAGGTAAGGTAATGTCTGAGTATGGGTGGGGGTATCTAAATATTTTTAATATTTCTTTGTTTGAAATGAAATACTATCATGTCTTTTTCTCTTAATGTTCATTCATTCATACATTCTCTGGACCGCATAATCCTAATTAGGGTCGCAGGGCAGCTGGCGCCCATCTCAGCCGACTCGTGGCGAGGGTGGGGTACCCCCCGAACGGCTCGCCATGCCATCACAGGGCCAACATACAACTATACATACTCACCGTGACAACTAAGGGTAATTTGGAACAGCCAATTAACCTACTGTGCATGTTTTTGGACTGTGTTAGAAAAGAGGAGTACCCAGAGGAAACCCACGCAAGCACGGGGAGAACATGTAAACTCCACACAGAAACGCCTTGAGCCCGGGAATCAATCTCAGGCCTTCTTGCTTTGAGGCGGGTGTGCTAACCACCGCACCACTCTTAATATTCAGTGTACACAAATTCCAAAATACAACCTAACAAAGGTGAGTGATGTGTGTGTGTGTGTATGTGTGTGTGTGTGTTAGTGTAATTAAACTGCTTGCTCTTTCTTGTATTTACTGTTTGTTTTAAAGCCTTAAGGGTCAAATATTATAAACATTTTCAGACCATTATTTTGCATTTTGGACACCAGTGGAGCACCAAAGGACGATTTCTAATCCAAAAAACTCCACAGTTCTTCAGGAAGCTTCCCCATCTCCCCCTGAATGTTGATTTTGAGTGCATGCACTGGACAGCCTGTTTGGCTTCCTCCTCCCATTTATGGACATTCCGCTCTCTATGCCTACTCTGCTCTGATTTATCACCTGAAAGCTCCGCGCAGGGAGGCAGACTGGGAAGGCCTACTTGATATAGTAGCCTATATAATAGCCTGAAAAAAATTGGCAAAAACCTTGTGCTTATAGCTAGCTCATACATGCACGTACCTCTTTGTTTGACAGTCTGGCATCGTCTAACATGGCTATTCAACACTGTAACAACAATTATGGAAATAAGTGGAAAAAACCCCATGTCTCCCATTGAAAAAGGAACACAGTTTTAAACATGTACTTTACATAAGGAACATAGATACACGCTGCTGAAAGATCAAAAATCAAAAATGTCTCTGTGTTGGAAAAATAAAACATAATCACTCACATTCATTCGAATTAATTACATTTTTTGAGGTGCTAAAAAAAATCAAGCCAACAAATGAGCAGAGCAGTGAGATGAGAGGCGCCACAAATCAGCTGGAGGAATGACAAGGCAGACGAGGCAAACAGGCCTGGAGCATCACACCCACCGAGGGGGTAGTGCTGTGTGAGAACATGCAAATGAACTTGAGGCAAAAAAAAAGCACACAGACATATACGAGAAAAGAAATAGAGCTTAATAAACACACCACCCCAGGTCAACCAGCTCAGGGTTGGGGGTTGAGGGGGTTTAAAATGATTGAGAGATAAAAAAAAAAAGAGCCTCTGTGCATCTGAGTGTGTGTTTGTGCATATTAGAGAGAGAGAGAGAGAGAGAGTAAGGATGGGTGGGTGGGGGTTGTCCATCTCCATCACACCGCTCACCATGACTCCCTGCTAAAGCGAAGTACCTGCACGCATGGTTGCTATGGTGATACAGCGTGGCGTAAGAACAGAGGGACCAACCGCAGAACTCATTGTGACTGAACCCGAAGAAAGAAAAATACACACCAACAAAGGGAATGATATATTAAGGACACTGTATTCTAAGCTCCATTATCCAAGCCATCTAAAACCTGCTAGCATTTCAACTGATCTGATTCATGTCAAAAGTAATCATTCAGGACACTTTCCCTTTCCAAGATGGCTGATTATCATCCTCTGTTCAGCTTGGCTGGGCTGGATAGAAAAAATATTGCAAGCCAAAGTATTAGCATGAGCAAAGGAGCTGGATGGTAGAGCAGACCAGACAATTAATTTTTTTTAGTTTTTTTTTTTTTTTTGTTTTAGTCAGGGGGGGACGAACACAATTTGCTTATAAATAATTGACTCTCCCATGTTAAAATCTCCAGAGAGACTTTGGGGCTTTATTTGTGAGAGGCCACTGCGGCATGCACTGCAAATTAGCCTTTCACTGACGTTTCGTTTGCCTGCTGCCGAACAATGCGCAGAGAGGCTCTTTCTCCTTCCTTTATTTCTGTCCCCAAGTAATAACCTTCAACTAACCTTTAAACCTTGGTGAATAATTCAAAGCCTATTTTCATATCAATGGGGAGAGTCAAGCTAGGCAATTATCTTTTATCCGTATACTTTGCTGTCAGAGGGAGGCATAATAAAGTTTTCCCATGTGATGAGGAGAGAGAGAGAGAGAGAGAGAGAGAGAGAGAGAGAGAGTGCAGGAAGTAAAGAATAGAGAAAAAGGCAGAGTAACGAGAGCTGGAGATGCTATCTGAAGACATTAATGCAGGCATGAATTATTCAGTAATGACTACAAGATCTGTCATAAAAAATGCTGCTAACATCTGCAGCACGTTCAGGAGGGGGGCTGAGAGGAGCGGGCCAGCCACCGAGGAGAGGCGCCGAAGATAAACATGACAAATTGGCAGATCATCTGTTCAATTAGGACAACGGAGCAGGTGCACCCGGTGAGCCAAGCTGTGCCACACGGTGACACACTTACCATCCAAAAACCAAGGGCATGATGGGAAATACCTTGTTTGCATGACAGTGATTTAGAGCACCGTACCATACGGATATCCAGACAGAAAGAGAGAAAGAGTGGAGGGGGGGGCATGATATTCCCCTTGGTGTTCATTAAAATTCGACTGCAGCCTCCACCCTCTGTTTTTCTCTCTCTCTTTCTGCTCTCCGTCTCCCGCTATGTTCTCCCTCCTTCTTCTTCATTCCCTCAGCTGCCTCCCCCTTCCAGGATCATCTCTTATTAATTCATAAAACATAGTGCTCCAGTGATTGGACCAAGGGAGCAATGGAGCAGCAAAACATGAGATAAGGGAAAATATCACACATATCTGCAGCCAAGCTCAAGAGAGAGAGAGAGAAAGAGAGAGAGAGAGAGAGAGAGAGAGAGAGAGAGAGAGAGAGAGAGAGAGACGCAAAGTGGTGAACAGGGAACCGGGTGTGTGGAAGTGAGACACTGGAGGGAGAGAAAGTGAGGGAGGAAGAGGGGGGGTGAGGAACATGTTTTGAAATATTAATCCATGGCTCTGGCTGTAGGCTGGTACACAGAGATGAAAAAAAATCTGAGTAGCTTTGAAGCAGAGAATGTTTCGTCTCAAGGCGGAGTGTGTGGTCAGCCATGTTGATGCTGCACAGATGAAAGGAGTGGGAGGTAAGGAGTAAATCAGTCAGGGGATAATATCGTCGAACATGAACAGCTTCTTACTGGTATATACTACATGGTGCAATCTGATTGGTTCGCTATCTTGGGACTATAAACATTATTCCGAGTGGATATTGCTTGAATTAAAACAAACATTCACAGTTTGTCACTGTTTGTCATTATCCTCAGTGTCATGCTTTGAAATGAAAAAAAAAAAAACATAAAAATCTTGTTTTAGTTTGTTTTTCTTGTATTTATGTGTAGTATATACTAATATATTGTATTAGTGTGCAAACCCTAAATTGTGTGTCTGTGTAGTAGTACTATGCTCTGAATGAGTATGCTTAAAGTACTCCATTAGCACCACAGTGCCATTAGCTCCACTCCACACTCCACATTCCGCTCACCGGAACAGTCCCTGTCTCTATTAAAAGTCTTGTTCAGGCACCGTTACACAGCTTTAAGGTTCTGCACCTGCTTAAGTGTCACTTCTGGGCAGAGCAGTGGCGTAGTGGTTAGCATGTCTGCCTCACAGCATGTAGGTCCTGGGTTTGAGTTGTGGGCTCAGCGAGGGTGTTTCTCTGCATGTTCTTTACATGTTCTCCCCATGCTTGTCTGGGTTTCCTCCACATACTCCGGTTTTCTCCCACAGTCCAAAGACATGCACATTAGGCTAATTGGCTTTTCCTAGGTATGAGTGTGAATGTACATGGTCCATGACATGAACTGGCGAGCTGTTCAGGGTGTACCCTGCCTTCACACAGAGTCAGCTTAGATAGGTTCCAGCCTCCAGTGAACCCTAATAGGATTAAACGGTTTGGCAAATGAGGGTATTTCTTTTCTGCTTAGGTTCCCATGTAGTATACACTAAAACAATTATGCATCTCAGACTGGGTGGACGTCACTGAATTGAATAGTCAGACGGAACGTCTCAGGAATATTAGGCAACATCCACCACACCTTAGTTAACTACCACATTACCTTTCATAAATGTTAATTAGTATCTGCCCACATGGGATTTTAGCTTGTCCTCTCTACTCATAAGAAATGTTCCCTCGTGGACCCTACACTATTGAGTACACTCTGTACACCCTTAACATGGCATCAGCTGTAAGGTAGCAGAGATTTTAAAGCTGGTGCTCATGCTTCATGGATGTTCGTGTTCTCTGTGGAGAAAACAATAGCACTATTTTGAAAGACCAAAATATTTTAAAGTGCTGTAATTGATTCAGAGGGGTCTGGTCCTATTAAAAAGACTTTGGCAGCGTGCCTGAATGTGCGTGAATTGCTTTAATCCAAATATTGCCTCGTAAATTTCCATTGCAAATGGGCGCTCTTCAAAAACAAATGTACTTAATCACTTTGAAACGATCGTATTGAGAAAAGTAATTATCATTAAGACACACTTTGCCGAAGCATCCTGATGAATATGCTGCTCTGTATAAAAGAAGAAGCAGGAATAACACTGAAAGGGCATCCTTTCTTCCTTCCTTTTCTTTTTTTCTGCCGGCACCCTGCTGGGGAAACTCTAAATTACCCTCAGTCTGGTTATTCTCTACTCATAATAATGATGAAGTTTCTCTTTTCTAATTATGCAAAGAACACTCAATTAGCATAACTCGTCCTCTGTGTCACTACAAACAGCAGTTCGCCCACGGGGGGTGCCATGGTTTCGTTATGGCATTGCTGCTGTTGTTATTTTCCCTCCCTCGCTCCCCTGCCTTTTGTGCGTGTTAATGAAGATATGTGTTAATGAAAATAGCACGCTTGCCTTTCCCCGTTCTCCTCGTCTGCAGGTGGAGTGTACACTCTGAGTATCAGTAAAATCAAATCAAATAAAAATTGCAGGGCCACAAAAAAATAAATAAATAAAAAGGATTAAAGGTCCTCATCTTAGGGCTGATCAAGAAACAGGCAACTGTAAAATACATGAAGCTCACACAGAGGCAGAGGGAAGGATGATACAGAGGGAAACTGCTTAAAAAAAAGGACGCAGCATGACTGGAAATCCTGCTGGTACCTCTGTTCTGGAGGTGATAACGTCCATCACACAGAGGTACATCTTCAGAAGATAAACACATTCACTCCCTTTTTCATTTCTCTCTCTCTCTCTCTCACACACACACACACACACACACACACACACACACAAATAGAATGGAATGATTTCCTCTCACAGTGGCTGTGTGCAAGAGAAAATGTCTCTCTGGATTGTGCAGCTGATAAAGTAGATAGATAGAGGGAGAGAGGGAGAGAGAGAGAGAGAGAGATGAAAAGAGTGAGAGAGGCAGAAGGAGAGAATATGATTGAGGGGGAGTGAGTGAAAAACAACTCAACAGAGCTTGTAAGATTTTGCTGTTGCAGTGCTAATGAGTACACACCGAACTCTGGGGCTGTTTTGGAAAGCTATCTGGTACCTGTGCCACTGGAGGCCTTCACAACCCCCCACACACATACACACACAAACACACACAAAACTAAGAAAGCCAAAGTGAAAGAGGACCATGAAATCAGTGCAGCATACGATATATACAGTACATGGTAAGAGGAAGAGCATTAAAAAGAACAAAATGCTGCGTGTGTAGCTATTTATTGCATGTGGTATTAAAATGAGGAGAAAACCTCAGGTTCATGACGCACTGAGGCAAACTCGGTAAACACATACGCCCCTAGTGAACGCTCTCTCTCCCACATCCTCTCCTCTGAGACACCTGTATTCCACTCTTCACAGGAAGCATCTGCTCTCTCTCTCTCTCTCTCTCTCTCTCTCTCTCTAACTTTATCTCTATCTCTCAATGCTCTCGTGAGCCTGGAGGTGTACACCTCAAGAGAGCCATGGAAGAGCAAGCAGTACCAAAAGCTACTACACACCAGGTGCCATGCAACCCACGTGTGGCCCATTTTCCACTACAGGGGTGGCCAGTCATCATGTTGAGGGTTTGCCCATCGGATCTAATTTAGTGCAAAGCTCCTAATTAGTATCATTAAGATCCTGACAAGTTTAATCAGGTGGTTAAGAGCCTCAGAAGAGATGTTAGAGCCAGCCTCTAGGGCTAGAACAGATCTTACAGCGTACCAAACTATAACACAGCTTTCAGATACTGCCTTAACAACTCTCAGAGATGCATTAGAGGACATGTTTCTCTCTGTTTGTCTTTCTGCCTCTCTCTCTCTCACACACACACACACACACTGATGGCTTCATTTGAGGTGAACCTTGTGAGCATCATGAAACCCACTCTTCTCCACTTACCATCGCCTGGAGCAGTGAAAGAAGGGAGGGGGGGAGAAACACTGAGAGTGTAAGTGTTTGTGCATGTGCAAGGAAAAAGAGCGTGTGAGAGACAGAGAGAATTTCACAAACGCCTCCACCGTTTAAATGGTTGTACTATCGCTGAAGCACGCCATGAATTATTCAGTGAGACGTCTCCTTCTTCAAACAGACAAATAGAACAGAATTATGCCTCCACCGAGCAAATGGTAAACATGACAATCAAAACAACAGAATTAATTAGGTAATTAGGGAGACAAAATAAATGTGAAATAATGATGAACTCTTCCGAGAGTACATCTGCAGCGCTGCTACTGTATGCATATATGCAGATTATGAGGCTGTGTATGCATAATTAGTTCTCACTGTCAAGTCGAGTGGTTGGCATCCAGTTTGTTTCTTAAGCACAGGGATTTAAAAGCTCTTCAGAGCTTCCAGTTCTTAGTGCTAAGAGCAACTTCAAGAGGTATTTATCTTAGATTGTAGCTCATGTGATGAGTTAATAAACAATCTACCATTTCCTCCTTTTAGCCCAACTTTAGGCTCCAATAAACCTGACCCGAAGGCGGCACGGTGGCGTATAGATTAGACGTCTGTCTTACTGCAAAAGGTCCTTGGTTCAAGTCTGGGGCTCTGCGAGGGCGTTTCTGTGTGGAGTTTCTATGTTCTCCCTGTGCTTGAATGGGTTTCCTCCAGATACTCCGGTGTTCTCCCACAGTCCAAAGACATGCACATTAGGCTAATTGGCTTTTCCTAGTTTGAGCGTTAGTGTTTGTTGGTCCTGACATAGACTGGCGAGCTGTTCAGGGTATACCCAACCTTCACCCAGAGTCGGCTTAGATAGAATCCCGCTTCCACGCGACCCTAATAGGATTAATGGCGAGTGAGTGAATGTATTTCTTATTGCTTAGGTTGCCATGTAGTATATATTAAAACAATTATGCACCTCAGACTTGGTGGACATCACTGAATTGATTAGTCATACGGCGGGAGTGTTTCAGTGTGGAGTTTGCATGTTCTCCCTCTGTTTGTGTGGGTTTCCTCCAGGTACTCCGGTTTCCTCATACAGTCCAAAGACATGTGCATGCAGGTTAATTGGCTGTTAACAATTGCCCTTAGGTGTGAGCGTGAATGTTGGCCTTGTGATGGTCTGGGTGAGCTGCTCAGGGTGTACCCTGCTTTCGCCCGGAGTCGGCTGAGATAGGCTCCAGCCTCCCTGTGATCCTAGAGGGATTGAGTGGTTTAGTGAATGAGGATGAGGTCTATTATAAAATAATGGGTCACAGAAAGATGATCAGCGCCTCTTTTTAGCTATTTGGAGTAGCGCTAACAGCGCAATCTCAGTCACATCTTTTGAGAAATGAGAATGAGATAATCCACTCCACTCAGATAGGACAGCACTCCACCACTCCACCACTCTGAGTCTCGGAAAGCACGGAACCGATTAAATGAGTTGCTGCTTCAAATCCAGTTCCAGGGAAAGCACATCTGTTCGCTCAATAACCCAAAAATACACATGGAAGTAAAAAATAAATAAATAAAGAGATAACAAGGAACAAGGAGTATTAACCTTGGAAGAAATTTGTTTGCTCCATGACTTTGAAAAGGTCAAGAAAAATCCTTTCAGCTCAGGCAATTAACAGGATTCTACTCATTTTTGCATAAGTATAGCTGGTAGTGGAAATCTCTCTCTCTCTCTCTTTCTCCACCTGACAGCACAGTCTCTGGGCTTACGTGAATATAAAGTATCCATTTCAAGCTGTATTTAAGTCCCATTTCCAATTTACAGCCCTTGAAGACTGGCTCAGTGCACGCCAGTGAGGCCAAGGCCTAATGATGACTTCTCCAGGGGCTTACGGAGAATGATGAACAGGTGGGAGGGGGGGACACGCCTGGGGTTTTTTTTTTTCATGACTACCCATGAATTAAAAGCAGATTATTTAACCTGGGATCAAATTAAATTCATACTCCACCTTTCATCGTGGGTGCCATTGTTCAAAGCCAAAAATGCAACCTAAAGTCTGCATACATTTATATATTTCAAATAAAGGTAAATAATTTTATTTAAATTCAGAAAATTACACATGGCAAAACTAATTCCTAAACCACAACAAATTAAAATTATGTGCAATTTATGATCCTGTCTAATATAAAAATATATAAAATAAATGAATTATGCAGTAGTGTACTTGTCAGCTTTTTATTCCATTTTGAGAACCAGTTTTGAAACATCACTCATTCACTCATTTGACAAACGGCTTAATCCTATAGGGCCATGTGGAGACTGGAGCCTATGTCAGCCAACACTGAGCTAAGGTGGAGTACACCCTAAACAGCTCACCATACCATTACAGGGCCAAAACACACAACCATTCAAACTCACACTTAGGCACAATTTGAAACCGCTGATTAGCCTAATGTAAATGTCTATGGACAGTAGGAGGAAACTGTAGTACCCAGAGGAAACCCACAGTCACACGAAAAGAACATGCAAACTCCACACAGAAACACCCGAGCCCAGGACGCGAACCCAGGACCTTCTTGCAGTGAGGCGGATGTGCCAAACACTACGTTACCATGTCGCCCTGTTTTGAAACATAACAATACTGTATTTTAACATTGTGGCACAGTGATTAGCACATTAGTCTCACAGCAAGAAGGTCCTGGGTTTGAGTCCCTGGCTCAGCAAGAGCATTTATGTGTGGTGTGTACATGTTTTGCCATGTTTGTGTGGGTTTCCTCTGGGTACTCTGGTTTCCTCCCACAGTCCAAAGACATCCACATTAGACTGACTGGCTGTTCCAAATTGCCTCTAGGTATGAGTATGAATGGCTGTGTGTGTGATGGCCCTACGATGAATTAGCTAGCTGTTCAGGGTGTACTTTGCCTTCGCCCAGAATTGGCTGAGATAGACTCCAGCTTCCTTGTGCAAAACCACAACACCTGGAAAAAAAAAGAAGAGAAAGAAAAACATACAGAAGATTAATCCACACCCCAAACTAAGAGCTTTGAAGGCCCTAACATCAAGAGAACATCTACAACCAATCATCAAAGAGCCTTAATTTGGGTTTTCTGAGAAAGACACAGTAGTGTGTAAAATTGCACAGAATTAAAAAATGAAGAAATGATTCAAAAAAAGTAAAAAAAAAAAAAAAAAAGATATCAGGGACATTAAAAGAACTATTCCCAGTGATTTAGTGAAATGGCTTCTTCAAATGGAATAGCCAATGAGGCGAAGCAGTCCTGCAGGAACGCTGCTGTTGTGCACAGCCCTCTATTAGACTGTGTGCCAGTGTTGATTTGAAAATCTCATTAATGCGCTCACACACAAAATGAGAGAGAACGAGAGTGAGCAGGGGGGGGGGTTTAAACACAGCCCACTCCTCTTACCTCTCCATCTCTCTTCATCCCGTCCCTGTATGGGACCTGCAGAGCTCCTGTGTGCGCTCCCTCTCTCTCTCCCTCTCTCTCTTTCTCTCATACACACACACACACACACACACACACACACACACATCTCAGTAATTGGGCACAGCTCATTGTTATTCAAAACCCTGTAGAAGCAATTAGAAGCGGACCTGGTGACCCCACCACTGCTCTGGAATGGACCCAACTAAAAGACTCTAAAGTGAAGAAGCCAGGGGCAAAAGGTCCAGAAATTTCTTTTAGTTTCCTGATTAATAATCCTGTCAGAGCTATGAGAGACATTAAAGAGGAACACTGCTTCCCACTCTCTTTGTCCCCTGGTACTCCTTCCGCTCATTTTTACCCACTCTTTATTAAAGCTTAATGATGGTCCAGGTGTTTCAGTCCTACTCTCTTGTCTCATAAATGTACAGTTAACAGAATAATGAGGACTCTTGATCTTCTAGGCTGTCTACAGCAACAAGGACCTCTCACCTCCTTACAGAAGAACATATGACAGTAGGATGGACAGATGGATGACTGGATATGAGAAGTAAGAAGAGTGGCATCTGGGGCCTAGAGAGAGAGAGGGAAGAGGGGAGAGAAAGAGAGAGACTGTGTGGGATATAAGTTACTACTCCAGATACTGAGAACTGTGTGAACAGAGCCAGACATACACAGTGGCAGTGGGTGGTGAAAGAACCTGAAACTGAACAGTGGAGAAAAAAAAGCTGATCTAAAGTTAGTGACGAAAGAGAGAGACTCAACGGTGAGAGCATTTTTGGAACAGCTGATGCAATTGGACTATAAGGGTGCAACATACCTGGTTAGCTTTGCTGGACAATGCTGGAATACTCCCTAACACCACAATTTAGGTTGATATCTTTGCAGCGGATGGCACCGTGGTGTATTGGTTAGCATGTCTGCCTCACAGCAAGAACATCCTGGGTTCAAGTCCTGGGCTCAGCAAGGGAGCTTCTGTGTGGAGTTTGCAGTTCTTGCGTGGGTTTCCTCCTGGTACTCTAGTTTCCTCCCACAGTCCAAAGACATGCATATTAAGCTAATTAGGCATAATTGCCCCTAGTGTGAATGGTTGTATCTGTGTTGGCGAGCTGTTCAGCCTATACCGCACCTTCACCCAGAGTTGGCTGAGATATGCTCCAGGAACAGACTTGCTTGTTTGTTCCAAATTGCCCCTACATGTAAGTGTGAATAGGTGTTTGTGTGTTGGCCCTGCAATGGATTGGTGAGCTGGACAGTGTACGAACCACCTTTGAAAAGAGTTGGCTGAGATAGGCTCTAGCCTCCCCGTGACAACATACTAATTAGCTTTTCCAGAGTACTGTGAATAGTTGTTTGTGTGTCAGCCCTGCGATGAACTGGCAAGCTGTTCAGGGTATACCCTGCCTCCACCCAGAGTTGGCTGAGATAGGCTGCAAGGACATTAGACTACTTGGATGTTCCAAATTGCCCCTAGTTGTGTGTGAATAGTTATTGGTGTGTTGGCCCTGTGATGGATTGGTGAGCTGTACAATGTACACCATTCCTTCACCCAAATTTGGCTGAGATAGGCGCCAGCCTCCCCATGACATTAGACTACTTGGTTGTTCCAAATTGCCATGAATGGCTGTTTGTGTGTTGGCCCTGTGTTGGGCTAGCAAGTTGCTCAGGGTATACCCTGCCTTCATCAGAAGTCGGCTGTGATAGGCTCCAGCCTCCTGGCCACATAAGACTAATTGGTTGTTGCAAATTACCCCTAGGTATGAGTGTGAATATTTATTGGTATGTTGGCCCTACAGTGGACTGGCGAGCTGTTCGGGAAGTACCTGTCTTCGCTCAAAGTCGGCTGAGATGGGCTACAGCCTATGTTTTCAGTGTCATATTTTACACGTGTTTAATAATTGTGGGATGTCCCATGTAATGGGACCAGAATCCTCTGTCTCTCTGTTACAATGTCCTGCCAGTGTGTCACATGACCTAGGCACTGTGTGATTATGCCACTGAGAGGGGTGCAACCACCCTGGGCCATCCCACCCGCAGAGTTTTGCACACTGCTTCTAGTAAGTGGAAGAGGTGTTACCAATGATATCAAAGCCAATCAGGTGTCTTCAGTGTCATGTGGCAGGGTCGCACGTATTCTACTCTCCACTCAGAGCACCGAGGACATCATCAACAGTTTGAGACGTATCTACTGTACATCATAGGATGTGAGTATACTTCACATCTTCAGAGTTGGTCCTGAAGTATATTGTCCTAATATACAAAATATTCTAAAAATATGAGAGAAACAGGTAGAAATCAATAAAAAAAGAGGGCGAAAGGAGTGACTGACAACCCAATTAACTAGTACGAGGAAAAGGTAAGGAGAATGTAAATGGATGTGGTGCTGATGGAATATGACTACACCGACCTCAAGCTCCCTCACCAATAAGTGCCCTCCCTGGAGCCTGGGCTAACACAAGCTTCTGTTTACAGCGTAGACATGCACATATTAAAATGATAAATCTCTTTCATTATGTGATGTCTGCCTGAGATAGGATCTGATGTAATCTAAAGCCTCATCTTCAGACAGCTCAATAATTCATATTTCCTGATATCAAAGACTAGCCTTAGTCCCTCTTTTATTATGCTACTGTCTGACAAACTGACAGGGAAAGCAGAGTGGGGTTTGAGCTGTATGGCCGGATATTGCAGTGGCAGTTGTCTGAAGTGTTCGGTTTATTTAGTTTTAACATAGTTACAATCCTCCAGATGCACAGAGTGACAGAATAACCAAATTTGGAGGTCAAATTGATTTCCTTAATGGACAAATTTATGTGATTTGATGTGATATTTGCAGAAAATGTGTTTTTTATCAGTAGTAGTAGTGGTAGTAGTAGTAGTAGTTATGAAGGTACTGTATATCAGACTGTCCAGTCCATTGCTGTAGTGGTTAGCATGTTCGCCTCACAGCAAGAAGGTCCTGGCTTCGAGTCTTTGGCTTGGCGAGGACGTTTCTGTATGAAGTTTGCATGACTCTGCCTCCAGGTATTCCGCTTTCCTCCTACATTTCAAAGACAAGCAAATTAGTATAATTAGCTGTTCCAAAATTTTCCCTAGGTGTGAGCGTGAATGGTTGTTATTGTGTTGCCTTGTTAGCTGTTCAGAGTGTACCCCGTATTTGCTCAGTGTCCGCTGAGGTAGGCTCCAACCTCCCCACGACCAAATAAGTGAGTGAGCAAGTGAGTAATTTTATTCTTACTTTTTTCAAAGACAATTTCCGCTGTGACATAAAATAAAGATATTTAATACAGTTAATGAGGTGGTGAGGTGCTGTAGTGGTTAGCACATCCACATCACAGCAAGAACCTCCTAGATTCCGAGGGTTTGTCTGTGTGGAGTTTGCATATTTTCCCCATGCTGAGGTGGCTGTCCTCCGGGTACTCCGATTTCCTCCCATAGTCCAAACACATGCCCATTAGGCTAACTGGATATTCTTGATTGCCCCTAGGTGTGAGTGTGAATGGTTGTGTGTGTGTGTGTGTGTGTGTGTGTGTGTGTGTGTGTGTGTGTGTGT
>JAOUQZ010000035.1:25496674-25506716 GCA_028564935.1 Neosilurus hyrtlii
GTGTGTGTGTGTGTGTGTGTGTGTGTGTGTGTGTGTGTGTGTGTGTGTGTGTGTGTGTTGGCTCTGTGATGATCTGGGAGTTGTTCACGGTGTACCCTGCATTCACTCAGAGTCGGCTGGGATGGGCTCCAGCCTCCTCGTGACCCTAATAAAAGATAAAGTGGTATAAAAAATAAAATGAAAATGAAATAATGTACAATAAAAATTTAAATGATGTATTTGAGGGTTAATGGGGCATAAAAATCTGAATGATTTATAATGTTTAAAAAATTTGCATAGCTCTTGTATATACAGTAAGACATCATCATCCGACATCATCCGACACAAAAGCTACTGTATGTTCAAGATATACACCTACCAATGAAGATAGGATAGCCTCCCGATTACCCTAATAGGGTTAGGTGTTTCAGCAAATGAATGAATGAATAAATGAAAAATGTGCTATTATTGGATGTACGATGAGTTTTGATATGAGGAAAGCCCTTCAAAGACTTTCCATTCCCAAATAAGACCATTCATTCATTTTCTGAACCATTCATTCATTCGTTCATTTTCTGAACCCCTTAATCCTAATTAGGGTCACGGGGAGGCTGGCGCCCATCTCAGCCCACTCTGGGCGAGGGCAGAGTACACCCTGGATAGCTCGCCAGGCCATCACAGGGCAGAAACACTCTTGACGAAAATCAGCAATGGTTCTTTTACATGCCTCTCAGCATAGACAGTGAGAGACATGGCCAGCATTCGATAACCCAGTTAGCTGCACTGGGGGGACAGCAGTGACAACCCTCTGATAGTGGGGGCCCCTACCACCGGGCCACCGGGCCACCACTGACCCCCCCCAAAATAAGACCAGGAGCTTCCTATTAGATTTCACTGGGTGCAGAACATAATGCACACTGCAGTAAACTACTGACGATGCACATAGAAGGCAGATGATTGCTGCGTTGTCCTAATAAGGCCTCAAACACTGATGTGTAATGCATACCAGCACGGAATTCCTCCTACAGCAGGTAAAGAGCCTTTTATTAGCTTACACCTGTTTTGTGAATGTCTGGTGCTGGCCAGATGTGCAGGTTTTTGTTATTGGTGCTTAAAGTGCTTATTTAGATCAGTCCCCTCTAGGACTCTCTGATTTTACACCATCAATAGACATGTGTCACCCCCCTCCTCCCCCTCCCCGTTACTTCCTTCGCAAGTCTGGCCGAATTTGCAGCCTGCTATAAATCGTTTTACAACAAACTCCATAAACCTCTTTTGGTGCCTAAATATTTATGGATGCCTGCGCTTCTCTCGAGGGCCTGGTTTGTGTCAGAGACTCTGTCCGGAGTTAATTCATCTGGAGCTGATCCAGGCCTCTTATCTGCCTCTCGGAGTGAAGAGGCTAGTCCGAGAGCTTTGGTGGTCTGCCCCGTGCAAACTTCACTACCACAGCCAGCGACTCCCTAGGAAAGACCAAGGGAACACACACGAGGAAGACGAGTGATAAATGCTGCAATGATCGAGGGGGCTGAGCCAGGCCCTGCAGCTGTGCTCATCTTTTTCGCTCCTTGACCCTCCCAGTCTCCCTCCTTCAGTCGATTGACCTGGCAAACACACATCTCGCTGAGTGAATTCTGCTGGCCAAACAAACAAACAGGCTGCTCCTCATAAAAAGGGCCCAAGGCCACTGCCAAGGTAAGCGATGTAGTCTAGAGAGCCGTGTTTTCAGCTTCATGGCTTGTGCAGAGCTGGAGTGAAATGTTGGATGATTTTATTTTGCTTGGCCAAGTCAAACCAGGAGAAAATAATACCACCCAAGAAGACAGAAGAAAAAATTCTACTATATATACAGTATATTATATATACTATATACTGTGATATAAATGCAAGTGGAAATTACATCTTAAAAAGCCAGCTCCAAACACAGCGAATGTACGAAAATAACATCCAAACTGAATTTATCCAAGTCTCAGCACCCCCTCAGAGGCGTGTGATGCAAAGGTGTGGGTTATATTTCATGTAAGAATGCATCTTGTGTCTCTATCTGGCCTCACAAACAAAGTTTCCCCTAGGCTCCTTCTCCATTATAGTGGTAGGGCTGGGCTAATATGTGGCGTGACATCGAATCTGGATGAACAACATGGCAGAATACCAGCAAACATGCATGAAATATGATAATATTTTTGGATGAAAGCAGGATTGTTCTGAAGATGATGTGACAGAAGAAGAGAACAGGAGTTTAATAATCAGAACTGTAAGGAAAGATTCCACTGCAACCAAGCCCCTGTATCAATCCAGCCATACGGGAGGCTCAACGGCGAACAGCAACTGACTGGAGTGAAAAAATGGCAGAAACCGCAAAGCAATTAGCAAGGTAGTGCGGCTAACACCAGTTCCATGATGGACGCCAGTTCCATCCAATCAGAAAGCAACAACATCTAAAATGAAAGTATTTTATGTGTTCTTTACTTTCAAGGCCTGCTCCATATAATACTAGCTCTTTGGCAACTGCTAACTTGCTCTTCCATGGAGTATTTATTGGTAAGAATATCATATACGTCTGATGGGCTTTTTACACTTAAGCCTACTGGCTCATCAGAGCTGGAGATTATCCCTTGTTCTATTGCATGAAGTGATTGAGAGTTCATGTCCTCCTGGATGGAACGTGGATGAATTTTTACTGGTACCAGCTGGACAGAGGTACACTTATGGTTAAGACCTGGCCCAATGGCTTTTTAACACGGTGGGGGTCTGACAGGATTCAAACTCATGACCTTTTGATCTTGAGCCCAGCACCCTTACCACTACACCACCGACCGGCTGGAGCCTATCCCAGCCAACTCTGGGTGAGGACGGGGTACACCCTGAACAGCTCGCCAGACCATCGCAGGGCCAACACACACAACCGTTTATACTCACATCCACACCTAAAGGCAATTTGTTATTCGTTCATTTTCTGATCCACTTAATCCTAATTAGTGTCGCGGGGAGGCTGGCACCCATGGCAGTGAATTTTCTTGCTTATATTTTACGCTATACTAACATTCACTCATTCATTCACTAAACTGCTGAACTACTTAACCCTATCAGTGTCGTGGGAACACTTGAGCCTATCTCAGCCGGCCCTTGCAAGGGATGATACACCCTGAAACGCTCACAATCACAGAGCCAACACAAACACAACCATTCACACTTACACTCGCACCTAGAGTTAATTTGGCAAGCCAATTGGAACAGCCAAGTAGCCTAATATGCATGCCTTTGGACTGTGAGAGGAAACCAGAGTACCCGAAGGGTTCCCATAGGCTCCAGCCTCCCTGCGACCCTAGTAGGATTAAGCAGTTCGGCAAATGAATGAATAAATTTGTTAAACATCTCATTACTGTCTGCCTCCACCTCGTCAGCCACTACTGTTGCACAGGTATTACATTATACTTCATTATTCTTTATTTTAAATATACTGCTGCTATGCATTATGGGTGGCTTGATGAACTACCTCTCTATGGAGAAGCTAGGACATCATTTTAACAGTAGAGTGATGTGTGTGGAAATGAATAGCAATGCTTTCATTTGTACTTTGCACAGTCAACCACACACTTTGAGTAGGCTGAAGACTCCTCCAGCCGCATCCCCAAGCTGTGATTACAGCCGTTTACTCTCTTTAATATGTGTAATTCTCCTTTTCTCTGACTGGTGAGTAAGAGGCCTCAGGGGAAAGGCAATCTGTGGCAGTCTGCCAAAAGCCTCCTCAAGAAACAGCTCTAGTCATTTCACTCCCTACTAAAATCACAACCGGCGTGTTCGCACGTCACTGTCTGGATACGTTACTTGTGATAATTGTGCTTTTTATGTTTACTAGCCATGAGTTGATTACACCACGATCATTGTTATGGCGTTCACACATCCCATCAGTGTGACATTTGCTAAAGGTTAAGGTCCTGACAGTGACAAAATGGCTGTAGATCTGCACAGAATCACAGAGCAAAGGTCACTATGGGCATAACATACTGAAGAGTTAGGCAGTTTACATTGCATAACAAACGCCCAGCAGGATGAGATGCCACAATAAATAAAAAACTACTCCATCTGACCGCTAGCCAGAATAAACCATATAGACATTTGAGATTAATATGGATGGATAGAGTACTTCTCACTGTCTCATTGGGGGGGAGAAAAAAAACAGCAGTAGAATAAACTGATGGCTGTTTCCTTCATATGACACACATTTTCCACATTTCACCCATAATTGGGAGCATGTGGTTCGCAAATGTGGAATGCTCTGAAACACAAAGGTCTGACCCATCATCCATTTTATGGCAATCTTTTAACACCAGTAAAATGTGGTGAATTTCGATTTATAGCATTAATAGTGATGCTGATTTTCTTTTAGCACATGACGCTTCGACTGCAGTTTAGAGTTTCTAGGAATGTTATCTACACAATCATTCACCCATCTCACTCATTTGCCAAACTGATTAATCATACTATTAGGGTCGCAGGGAGGCTGGAGCCTATCTCAGCTGACAATGGGCGAAAGTGGGGTACACCCTGAAAAGCTCGACAGTCCATATGGCCAACATACACCTGGGGGCAATTTTGAACAGCCAATTAACCTGCATGTGCATGCCTTTGAACTGTAGGTAGAAACCGGAG
The DNA here is from genome assembly GCA_028564935.1 of Neosilurus hyrtlii. Classification (NCBI taxonomy): domain Eukaryota; kingdom Metazoa; phylum Chordata; class Actinopteri; order Siluriformes; family Plotosidae; genus Neosilurus; species Neosilurus hyrtlii. Next base: position 25,501,307 of record JAOUQZ010000035.1, read on the forward strand.
TACCTGGAGGAAACCCATGCAAAACAGAGGGAAAACATGCAACCTCCACACTGAACAACCATTCACACTTACACTCACACCTAGGGTTGATTTGTACCAGCCAATTAGCCTACTGTGAATGTTTTTGGACTGTGGGAGGAAACTGTTGTACCTGGAGGAAACCCACGCAAGCACAGAGAGAGTATGCAAACTCCACACTGAGACGCCCAAGCTCAGGACTCAAACCCATTACTTTCATGCTGTGAGGCAAATGTGCCGTCCACTACGACATGATGCAGCCCTCGCCTAAACTTTTTTTTTATTTGCCATGAAAGGCAGTTTGTATGAGATGGTATTTTAATTCCTCTTCCCCGCCTTGGTGTGTTTGAGCTGAGGTTTAAATTATAGCCGGTACAGAGCCTAGAACGTCAAACAGCAAAGCAAAGCAGTGCGATGACAGAGCCGCCAAGAATGTTGACCTGGCTGCCGTCTGTAATGTTTCACTGGAGTTCCCTTAATAAGGGAGTGAAATAATTTCCACCAATGTGGTTAGAGGTGATGACAGCTGAGATGAACACTTGCTGTAAAACAGCCAGAATAACAACTGCTCCTGCGTGAATCATGAAAAAAAAAGGTGGAATAAATACCAAAGGTAGCTTGGCAGGAGTGTGGAACCGCCAGGTCTACAGACCTTTGCATATTAGCGTCTGTGAACATCTGCCAGTGCTAATAATTCACATCACACACTCCTTCCCTCTGCTGCCCCTCTCTTCTCCCTTTTTTTCTTGCTCACGGGCTGTAAAAAAAAGAGTCTGCTCTAAATTAAAAGTCACCTGCACAACACAAACATACAAATCATAAGGATATATACAGTACAAGCACATGCAAGTAACAATATCAGACAAGCACACATAAGCACTAATCGATTATGACTACATTACTATGATTGCACACATTATGTGTTGTATATATACAGTACTGTGCAAAAGTTTTAGTCACCCTTTAAGAAATGCTGTAGCACAAAGTTACCTTTGAAAATAATAAAACGAAATGTTTCTACATGAAAACAGTTCCTCGGTTTCCTCTGAGTACTCCAGTTTCCTCGCACAGACCAAAGACATGCACATTACACTAATTGACTGTTTCAAATTGCCCCTAGGTGTGAGTGTGAATGATGTGAATGGTTGTGTGTGTGTATGTCTTGGCTCTGCGATGCTCTGGCAAGCTGGTCAGGTTGTACCCCGATCCTAGTAGGATTAAGTGATTCAGCAAATGAGTGAGTGAGTATTTTCCGGTAGAATATATGTAGTTATACACACATAGATTTATGTGTGACATAAGTCAGAAAGAGACACAATTCTTCTGGAGGTTTTGACTGTCACACTTATTTGTGCAGCAAAATTCAGTTTCCTATTGAAATCACTTCACACACTCACTCACTCACTCATCTAACAAACCACTTCATCCCAAATTAGGGTCGCAGGGAGGCTGGTGCCTATCTCAGCCGACTCTGGGTGAGGGCAGGGTAAACCCTGAACAGCTCACCAGGCCATCACAAGGCCAACACACATACAACCAGGCACACACACACTCCTACCTAGGGGCGATTTGTAACATCCAATTAGCCTAGTGTTCATGTTTTTGGACTGTGGGAGGAAACCAGAGTACCCACACAAGCACAGGGAGAACATGCAAACTCCACACTAAAATGCCCCGAACCCGTAAATCGAACCTAGGACCTTCTTGCTGTGAGGCAGACGTTCTGACTACTACAACACCATGCCACCAATGCAAAATCCATAAAATATAAAACTATAACAAAGCTTATGCTTAAAAAAACAGGGTGCCTAAAACTTATGCATACAGGTTACCTGGGTGTAAGCGAGCAGATATTATGTTTGAAAGACAAAGAAAGGCCATTTTAATTAACAGAAATATGATCCAGGAAATTTATAAAGTCACAGTGGTTTAATCTGGTCTATTAGGGGTTTTTTTGTCTGTATTTTTGGAAGCAGAGCCATACTAGCTAAGATAATATGTCTAACACTAATTAACCCTCCATCCATCCATCCATCTGCCATCTCAGCCGTCTCTAGGCAAAGGCAGGGTGCACCCTATACAGCTTGCCAATCCATCATAGGACCAACGCACATACAACGATTTACACTCATACCTAAGGGCAGTGGAACAGCCAGTGAGCCTAAGGTGCATGTCTTTGGATTGTGGAAGAAAACCGAGGAGTACTGTGAGGAAACCCACGTCTTGTTGTGAGGCGGACGTGCTAACCACTATGCCACTGTGCCACCCCACTAATAAACATGAATAATAGTATATATATATATATATATATATATATATATATAATTTTTTAATTACACTTATGACAATCGTCTTCAGTATACTGGCTGCTGAGAGATGTTACGTATGACTTTACGTGTATTCTTACCTGGGGAACTCCTAACTGTCTCCGCTAACCTCCACAGACTTGCTGTTTCATGCTGTCTGGCTGTGCAGAGGTTAGCACATCTGCAGTGGGTCATATACCCCGCGCAGAACTAATGAATCTTGAACCACAGAATGTACTCTGCAGGTTAAGCAACCTCACCTAGGGGCCCATCTGTCCCCTAACACCACACGCTTCACCAGGAGAAATTAAACACACCTTCACAAACTGCAGGAGTCCCAGTTTCTGGGCAGGCTTGTTGTTGCAATCCAAAGGCATCTGATGATTAAATATCTCATGGGGATATACTATTCCAAACATCTCTAACGGCGAACAGGAAATAGGAAATAACAGGTATAAATCATAGGTAATATCCTCTGCCTTAATGCCTAGTGATGCATCAGATCGTGCAGGAATTTCATGGAGCATGGGGCTGCAATAACATACGGGAACATGGCAAAACAAGACCAACCACTGCAGAGGGCCTTCCAGTGACCACATCTGCTATAATCCAACTAGTCTACAGTGCTATGAGTTAAAGAGCAGGACAGTCCTCAAACTGCCCAAGGGCACCTTCGTAATTCCATCGTGACTAAACAAGCCACCATTATTGGGAACATCTGGACAATTCCTAGCTTGGTGGTGGTGGTGGTGATGGTGGTGGAGGGAAATTTGAAAACAATACATCTAGCAGATGTTGTGGGGCGAAAGTAAATATTTGTAAAGACATCAGTGATTTCCAGACAAGCTCTCCTGGCAAGCTGCAGAGGAAGGCACATACCGTATTACTGCTCTCCGGTTAATAACCTGTTATCCTGACCTAAGCTGCTCAATAAATCTGAGCTACAGCAACAGCCCTTCTAACAAAAGCTTGTATATTCATACAGCACACAAGCAAAAGGAAAACAATGCCGAAAATAAATTGTGTAAAAGTGTGTTTAATTTAATAGCCTTTTATTGGAAGCATACTTGGATGTCTCGCAGATGTTTACCCTGCCTCCCTAACCACATGTTTATTAATCTCTGATGCTCTCAACACATTCATTAGATCCCAGCTGCAGTCTTTAACAAGTTCACTGGAAATCAGTGGGAGGGAAATCTCAGCACGGAGATGAAATGTTGCACTGAGGCTAACTGACAAACTGTCATCTGCTCCAAAACTATCCTAATCAGGCCACAGGTCAACTCTGGGCCAAACCCATGGGGGACCGGAGTCTGCGAGAGAGCAGAGCGACAGTGCTGAGGTCTGTGGTTTCTACCGGGGTCATGCTGCTGACTCATACAGCCTTGCTGCTAACGATCAGCTCTTTCAGTCATTTGCACATGGTGGCAGAATGAGTTCAGAGCTCAGTCATCCAGTAGAATTGCTGTATATCATACATAATAATCAGGTGGTTTTAATGCTTGGAAGGAATTTCCATAATATTATGTTAGCAGCAGTGTGGAGTTTTATACGTGCTCTTTCCAGATAATGTAAAGGTTTTACTGTAAATTTAGAACGGTGAGGTTTACAAGTGACACGTTGTTTGAATTCAGTGATCAGTCAGAGCAACAACATAATTAAATGCAGTATTTGTTCAAAGCAGAGCCAAAAAAAAAAAAATTCCAGAGTTTTCCAAAGCGCCATCTGTTGGCTTTCCAGTTGCAGGCAGTCAAAACCTTTAAATATCTACCTGAAGTACAAGCCTGCTCTCTGTTGGACACAGACAGGGAATAGCAAGAAAAGCTGTAAGCAATCTATAATTCAATAAAGTTTTAATAAAATATAATATTAAAAAAATATTTACCAAAACATAATACACCATATGGCAATAATCATTCATTCATGCATTCATTTTCTAAACTGCTTCATTCTAATTATTGTCGCAGGGAGGCTGACGCCTATCTCAGCCAACTCTGGACGAGGGGCGGAGTACACCCTGGACAGCTCACCAGGCCATCACAGGGCTAACACACATGCAACCATTCATATTCACACTCACACCTAGGGGCCATTCGTAACATCCAATTAGCTTACTGTGCATGTTTTTGGACTTTGGGAGGAAACCAGAGTACACAGGGGAAACCCACACTAGCACAAGGAGAACATGCAAATTCCACACAGAAACGCCTGAGCCCGGGAATCGAACCCAGGCCTTCTTGCTGTGAGGCTGACATGCTAACCACTGCGCCACCATTATTTTTATACTGTTCATTGATTTATTATGGGGCCAGTGGTGTAGTGGTTAGGGTGCTGGGCTCATGATTGAGAGGTTGTGGGTTCGAATCCCCATTGGACTCCCACCAGGCTAAAACCCCTGGGCAAGATGTCAAACAAAACCGTGCCTCCATCTCCGCAGCAATATAAATGGGTACCAATAAAAATACTGGGAAGGTAACATGCAATGAACTAGCATCCCATCCAGGAGGAGTTGAGCTCCGAGTCGCATCACGCTACAGAAACTGGGGATAAGCTCCGGCTCTGATGAGCCAGTAGGCTCGGGTGTAAAATCCCAACAAATTTTACCTACGTTTTTTTACCTATTATTAACTTATTATTCTCTAGCAGCACCCTGCCTCACAGCAAGAGGGTCCTGGGTTCGATCCCTGTGCTTGTGGGTGTTTCCTCCAGTTACTCTGATTTCCTCCAACAGTCCAAAAACATGCACATTAGGCTAATTGGCTCTCCAAATTGCTTCTAGGTGTGAGTGTGAATGGTTGTGTGTGTGCTGGGCCTGTGATACTTCAGTAGAGAGCTGTGCAGGTTGTACCCCGTCTTTGCCGAGTGTTGGCTGAGATAGACTCCAGCCTTCTCAAGACCCTAAGAGGATGCTTCGGCAAATGAGTGAGTGATTTCAGTAGGAATCTGAGTCATTATTACTGAGCCTTTTATATCTCCAGTAGAGCTAGTCAAGTCAAGTCAGTTTTATAAGTATAGCGCTTTTTACAATTGACATTGTCACAAAGCAGCTTTACATAGTAAATTAAATTAGGGAGGAATCTAAAAAT
>JAOUQZ010000035.1:25506816-25514316 GCA_028564935.1 Neosilurus hyrtlii
CCTAGATAACTGCAACAAGAGAGTCTATATCACCAGCAGTGTAAAGTCATCAAGCTCATATGGGTCTTCATCAGTAGGACGAGAGGCTTCCAAGATGATGAGAACATTAATATATAGAAGAATAGCTACTAGCTACTCATAATTATTTTTCACATCAGATCCTCAAAGGCTGTTTCCTTCCTTTTAAAAACTACAAGCAGATTCTTTAGCAATATACAGTATATGTCCTTTATTATAACAAAAATAAAAATAGACCACAGAGGTCCAGACGCTCCAGTATAGGACAAGTTTGGCGGGAGCTAAAAAAGGTATGCAGAAAGGAGGTCCACCCACCCCGTGTTCCTCACTGCTCCTTCTGAACTCTCTTTGAGCATTTAGTTGTGGTCACATGACTCAATTTGTACACTAATATACAAATGAGACTACTGCTAAATTACTGGTGTCTAATAGAATAAATTTCTTATGTATCTTCATTCTTTTGTGCAAAACTGTGTCTTGTGTTTATTCTTGATCATCACCAATCACAATCATTAAGAGCTTCAGTTCACATCAGTACATCCCTCTGTGTATGTGTGTGTGTGTGAGAGAGAGAGAGAGAGAGAGAGGTCTTTTCACAGAATAATTAGTGATTGTCTATAATGATTTGATTTAATTTCATTTGCTGAGCCTCTTCATCCTACTCAGGTCAGGTTACTCAGCGTAACCTGGGTAAAGGTGGGATTCACAGTAAACAGTTCACCAGTTCATCACAAGGCCAACACACTTACACCCATTCACACCCACACTCACACCAGGGGCAATTTGGAGCAGCTAATTAGACTAATGTGTGTGTCTTTTGGAGGAAACCGGAGCACCCAAAGAAAACCCACACAAGAACAGGGAGCACATGCAAACACAGGAAAACTGTGTCTTCAAATAATTTTTTTAAAGTGGGTTTCAGGAAGTTATTAACTGGGGAATTTGCATTTCAATGTACTGATCATTCTGATGCATGAAGGTGCAATCAAAGGTACAAGCTCACAATGGTGATCATAGTGCTCAAAATCTCTGAAGGAGCCGAGATAAAAGAGAGCAGAGGACACATGCTTCAAACGCCGACATTACGTGCTGTTTTACCTCTATATTCACAGAGAGACAGGGAGAGAGAGGTGGGGGGAAGGGGGTTGATACAGCAGAGCAGGTTTCTCTCTTCACTTGTTCACATCCACCTTCACGAAGACTTTTTCACCTCACTTACCAATCAGCAGACACCGTTCCCCATGCTGATTAGGAGATTCTTCTGCATATTTGTAGCCTCAGTGGGTACAGTTGCAAATATTGCAATGCTTGCCCAGGGCCACCAATGTTTTAATTCAGTGTAACCTGTGTACCTCCCATGCGCACGTTAAATTTTAAAGGTGTCCATTCCATTCCCAGGTATATGAAATAAACATGAGCACAGTTTAATCTCTTGGAGATAAAATGAAATCAGAGGCAGTGTCTTTCTGAAACCCTTTGCTTACTCCTGTACACAAACGTCACTTTTACCAGCCCAGTGATATTAGTAAACTTGGCCATTTTGAGGCAAGCGAGAGCATGGAACACTTGACTTCTGACTTTTCCATCCATCCATCTGCTGAAAGCTTAATACTACTAGGGCTGCAGGGAGGCTGAAGTCTATCTCAGTGAAGGCTGTATACACCCTGAACAGCTCGCCAGTCTATCACAGGGACAACAATAACTTAACTGTTCCCTATCACACTCACACCTATGGAGCAATTTGGAACAGCTTAGTCTAATTTATATGTCTTTGGACTGTGGGAGGAAACCAGAAAACCACACAACCATGGGGAAAGCATGCAAACTCCACTGAGAAACGCCCTCGACGAGCCAGAAACTCGAACCCAAGTCATGCTTGCTATGAGGCGGACGTGCTAACCAGTACGTCACTGTGCCGCACTCAAACTTTTCCAATTTTTACAAATCGGTGTTGCACAGCCAAGTCATCGCTCATAGACAATATCGTTCCTTCAGTCACACGGTCTTGTTTTTGTTATTGTTATTTGAAGGGCTGAGAGCCACAGTGGTCCCCAAAAAAACTGAAAAATGAGATAAGGTGATATTTTGACAGATGTGGGTAAGGTCTATACATGACAGAATGGTCCTTTCATCTTCCTTATGACCTTGAATCATATGGTGAGCATTATCCCTGATTTTTTTATACTGCAAAAACTTTCATGTAATTTTTCTCAAAACACTTTGGTTCTGGGCCCTTCATTTGTAACCAGACACAGAACCAAAACAAGATGTAAAACAGGTGAATAAAAGATACTAAGCACTTGAGCTGGCGTGTTTTCACCAGGAAGCCAGAATGAACCGATAATGAAAAATAAATCATTTAGGCTATTCACTCCTGAATGGGTACCTTTACATTCTCAAATTCGCCCATAATATTTCCACGGCTTGAATGATAGCCAACCCTTCTTTCCACATGGAATTTCCCAGAAGGTCAGAGTAAGGTTTCAAATAGTTTCCCTCATTCAGCTCTCCATACAGAGCCGGCAATAAGGGCAGGGAACAGGATTGGGCTGTGGGGACACAAAACATTCCACACAACATGGATTTCATTAAGCCCACATGTCTTTGAAAAGTCTGCATAAACATTCATCAGAGAAGGACGTGATGCAAGGCCCATGAGAGCTAAACATCTATGAAGTGTGATGAGGCTTCGGAGTGTTCACATCTGATCACTCTTTCACCACTGATGCATATCCCTCATGGCTCCAAAGCGCCACTGGAAACAGATGAGCAACCTTAACTCCCCCTTCTGTAAATGTCCCGATCCAAGCAATTGGAAGGAATTTTCAGTAAGGACTGCCAAATGTGGCCATCTCACATGGGACAAATGAATGCAGATGTCATTTTCCATTTTACAGGCTGTTTATGTCTGGTGGGTTCCTCTCCCCAGAGACTCGAGGTTTGTTCTTTCATGTTTTTAATAGATGGAAGAAACCGCAGCCTCTTTTTTGTGGCCAATGCATTTTCCAATACTAATGATCAACTGTCACAAACATACACACAAGCAGGGCTGCATGCTCTCCCATTGCAGAACATGGGCTCAGTGCCGACTGTGTAATTACGCTACCGCTAATTCCTGCTCTGGGGAAACATTCCGAGCCACATTAAAAACCTCCCAACACTTCTGGAAGCCCCGTGCGGCCCAGCAGCTGGTGCGGCTCTTCAGAAACCATTTAAAGGAAGTGTATGTACCAGGGTGATCAGAGAGAGAGGCAGTCTCATACAGTTAAGACTCTACACTTAATCTTCCTGTGGGATGCTGTGTGACTGTGTGTGTGGGGGGTGCCAGGATCATTTCTGACAGGATGCTGACTGAGGTTTGGTCTGAGGTCGGCTGCTTCAGCTTGATGGTTAGAAATGTCACGCCGACTGTCTGAAAGTCTGTTCACATCGTATAATCTTCATAAACATGCGCTCCTGACTCTTTTCAATAACCAACTTAAAGGGTGTTGAAAGGTTTTGAGCCTAGTAGTAAGATAGCCATAGTGGGAAGGTCTGTCTCACAGCAAGAAGGTCCTGGGTTCGATTTCCAGGCTAAGGCTTTTCTGTGTGGAGTTTGCATGCTCTCCCCGTGCTTGCACTGGTTTTCTCTGGGTACTCCTGTTTCCTCCAACAGTCCAAAGACATGCACATTAGGCTAACATTAGTTTACACCCTGAATAGCCACCAGAAAACAAATAAATGAATATATAAAATATATATATGGTGATGTTGAGGGAAGCATTGGCACTCACAGCTCCAGGGTTCCTGACTTTAACCTGAGTTTGGGTTACTGTGTAAAAGCTTTCTTTGTCCATATGGGTTTCCTCTGCGTTCCCCATTATCCTTCCCAAAAACATGCCAATAGGTGGTTCGGCTACTTTAAACTACCCTTAATTGTGCGCTGTGATTGACTAGCATCCCATCCAAGAGTATTTCCCCTCTTTGCATTCCTGAGATACCATATATTATAAAGATTTAGGCATAATTACTGCTTTTATTTGTGTCACCTATCTTTTCATCTAAATTATCCCTTTAACTAATTCATGTTATATCAAGGTTCTGATTTCGGCATTTGTTCCAGGAACATTTATTTAACTGCAAGTTTGTCTGCCTCCCTGAGTTTGATTGAGTTTTTTATTCCATGCGGATAGTGGTGGAGGTGGTGGTGGTGTATGAGCCTCCATTAATGGTGGTTTCAGTTTCGCTATTAATAATAAATCTGTTACTTTATTTTATTGCTGCCTGTCATCATGTAAGTCAGCATGCCTGGCAACATAGTAACCTTGATGTGTTTCCTGTGGTGGGCATGCACAGACACAGGATGGACACAGGACAACCATCCAAGCCATATTCCATCATTATGCAGACAGGGACAAATATCCAAAATTAAGTTGGTGGGTTATTAATTCTATGTGCAGGCAGCCTTATAGGGTTTCCGGTGTTGGGCACGCAAAGACACCAGTTGGACACAGGAAAACCATCCAAGCCATATTCCATCATTATGAGTACACGGGACAAATATCCAGAAAAAAAGGTGATGGGTTATTAGTTTTATATACAGGCATTCTTACTGGGTTTCCTGTAGTGGGCATGCATAGACACCGGACAGATATGGGACAAACATATCCACTATGAATAAATAAATAAACTACATTTTTTGTGGGACAAACAAGTCACAATTCTTCACAGAAAGACATTTTGGTGTTGGTTTTTTAAATGATTCAAATTGCCCTCAGGGACACTCTTGCTGTAAGGCTTAACAATAAGAACAATAAAAACAGACTGAAGACAGATATCCTGCTGTTAATGTGTTAAAGCAGGAAATAGGAGAGTTGCTTCCAACCTGGTGACAGTCTAATAGGACTAAACATCCAGCGGGAATGGAACAATACCTTGTGTTTTTAAACCTTTAAAGCATTCTGAAGAAACCTCGTTTAATAAAGCAGTCAGATGAACTGACAGACCGATAATCAGTGCACTGCATGGGTACTGCAGGGACTCTGGCACATAGAGCAACAAGCTGTGAATGTGGTTTCTGGCAGTGTTCCACTAAGCTCTCTAATCGTCTTTTTAAGATTCTTTCATATCTACTTTTACACAGCGTGGCTCAGCACTTTGTGAAAAATGAGGAGAGTTAACCACAAGGCCATGTTCATTTGAGCTGGAGGTTGACCGCCACAGGGACAGAGACAAGATGCACTAATAAGCAGAGACAAAGACTAATAGTGGGATGAGACTCTGTCCTATGTGTGTATGAGGTGAAATAAGGAGAATTAAAGAACTCTGGGGCTCACACATGATACTGAGATGTTTTGTAAGTGCTGTGTTGAACACAAAGTACAAGAAACAAAGCACGCGATTATTCCGCTGCAATATCTCCGCATCATCATTACGTCACTGCCAGCAATGTTGTGACCGGTCACAGCATGTTAATCCAATCGCTCCAATTCCCACTTGAGCCATGGAAAAAGATTACGTTAATGTTACAAGGTCACCAGGGGTAATGTTTAAACTTTACCTATTTGCTACTGTAAGCATGACTGCAATATGACTTGTAACCCCACGCACCCTCTATATTAGTCTAATGTGCACATCATACTAAGATTTCAAATTCAAAATCTTTCCTTTTGTCCTAATTTTTTAAAAGTTCTCTCTCTCTCTCTCTCTCTCTCTCTCTTGCCAAACTGATTAATTCTATTAGGGTCGTGCGGAGGCTGGAGCCTATCTCAGCCGACATTGGGTGAAGCCAGCATACACCCTGAACAGCTCACTAGACCATTGCAGGGCCAACACACACACACACACAAAACCATTTACACTCACACCTAGGGGCAATTTGGAACAGCCAAGTAGCCTACTGTGCATGTCTTTGGACTGTGGGAGGAAACCGGAGTACCCGGAGGAAACCCTCACAAGCAGTGGGAGAACACGCAAACTCCTCACAGTAACACCTGAGCCTGGGACCCGAACCCAGGGCCTTCCGGCTGTGAGGCTAACGTGCTAACTACTATGCCACCATAACTCCATCTTTTAAATAATCATCTGGGCATGATTAATGAGGTGCCTGACAGGTATGGGTACGATGACTGACAGCTATAACTGACACTGACCTTGCATCAGGGTTGCACAGGCACTTCTAATCACCTGTCCTGATGATTCCTTCATCTCTAATACTGTATACTGCATATCTGGGTGGCATGGTGGTGTAGTGGTTAGCATGTCTTCCAAACAGCCTGAATGTCCTGGGTTCAAGTCCTGGGCTCGGCTCGGGCGTTTCTGTGTGGAGTTTGCATGTCCTCCCGGTGCTTGCATGGGTTTCCTCCAGATACTCCGGTTTTCTCCCACAGTCCAAAGACATGCACATTAGGCTAATTGGCTGTTCCAAATTGCCCCTAGGTGTGTGTGAGTGTAAATGGTTGTGTGCATGTTGGTGCACTGATGGTCTGGGTAGCTGTTCAGGGTGTACCCCACCTTCACAGAGAGTAGGCTGAGATAAGCTCCAGCCTCCAACCCAATGAATGAATGTACAAATGAATATTGCATAGGTGATATCTACAGATTTTTATTCAAGAAAAACAAAACATTTCCTCAAGCGTCACATGATAAAGCATGAAATGTCTGGAGTTGTTCAAGCATGATGGTTTATGGGGTTTAAATCACAAGGAAAATGTCCCTCCTTTAAAGTGATCTGATTACAGCGGCTGTTCCGAAGGGCGGGGCCTGATGAAGCCAGCACTTGTTAGGAGGCTGTTAAATGCCATGTTATGATCTTTAAGAGCACTAAAGAATATGAGCAAAACCAAACCAAAAGCAGTCATCTGGTTCTGGTTAGAGAACTGGAAATCTGATTAAAGGCAAATCTCCTGGCACTCCGAAAGGCGTTCACCATAATTACCGAGAACAGCTTTGACAGATCAGGCCGCAAAGAGCTAAACTAGAAACCAATGTTGTGGTTTGGGCTCCTTTTAAATATAAACCAGAACTCACAATAATGGCCAGAGCATGGAAGTGGATTTCAATTGAACAAATTGAGGTGAAGGGGTGGAGGTGGGGAATGTGGCTGGCTTGGCTTCAAAGTTAAATGGCGTATTAAGTTTCTTTCTCCGGCAGAAAATCTTCAGCCTTCTGTGGAAAAAAAAAAAACACATCGTCCTCATGCCAAAAGGTTCTTTTCTTTTACAAAATAGTTCTGCTTTCAGCAAGTGCAGCTGCAGTACAGCCACCCAGGCCGAGAAAGTGAATACAGCCACACTGGCCACAATAAGTCTGTTCAGCCACGGAATGGAAAACACACAAATGGAGGTGTGAGTGTGAGCACGGGGATTAGTGCAATCCCTAAAAAAATAAATCGTATTAATAGAAATAAGAAAGCAAATGGATGACTGCGCTGAGGTGAAGACGAGGCTACAGGAATCATTTCTCGGGTTACTGCTTAAATGAAGGCCATATGAGAAGAGGTTC
>JAOUQZ010000035.1:25519316-25521032 GCA_028564935.1 Neosilurus hyrtlii
GTATGTAAATGAGTGAGAGTGAGTGTGTAAGTGAGTAAGAGTGAGTGTGTAAGTGAGTGAGCGTGTGAGTGAGTGTGTGTGTGTGTATGTAAGTGAGTGAGAGTGATTGAGTGAGTGAGTGTGTGAGTGAGTGTGTGAGTGAGTGATTAAGTGGGTGAGTGAGTGAGTGATTAAGTGAGTGAGTGTGTGAGTGAGTGATTAAGTGGGTGAGTGGGTGAGTGAGTGAGTGGGTGAGTGAGTGATTGAGTGAGTGAGTGTGTGAGTGAGTGATTAAGTGGGTGAGTGAGTGAGTAATTGAGTGAGTGAGTGTGTGAGTGAGTGTGTGAGTGAGTGATTAAGTGGGTGTGTGAGTGAGTGAGTGATTAAGTGGGTGAGTGAGTGAGTGATTGAGTGAGTGAGTGTGTGAGTGAGTGTGTGATTAAATGGGTGAGTGAGTGAGTGGGTGAGTGAGTGATTAAGTGGGTGAGTGAGTGATTGAGTGAGTGAGTGTGTGAGTGAGTGATTAAGTGGGTGAGTGGGTGAGTGATTGAGTGAGTGAGTGTGTGAGTGAGTGATTAAGTGGGTGAGTGAGTGAGTGATTGAGTGAGTGAGTGTGTGAGTGAGTGTGTGATTAAATGGGTGAGTGAGTGAGTGGGTGAGTGAGTGATTAAGTGGGTGAGTGAGTGATTGAGTGAGTGAGTGTGTGAGTGAGTGATTAAGTGGGTGAGTGGGTGAGTGATTGAGTGAGTGAGTGTGTGAGTGATTGAGTGAGTGGGTGAGTGAGTGATTGAGTGAGTGAGTGTGTGAGTGAGTGAGTGATTGAGTGAGTGAGTGTGTGAGTGAGTGATTAAGTGGGTGAGTAAGTGAGTGAGTGAGTGTGTGAGTAAGTGAGTGAGTGGGTGAGTGAGTGAGTGATTGAGTGAGTGGGTGAGTGATTGAGTGAGTGAGTGAGTGTGTGAGTGAGTGATTAAGTGGGTGAGTGAGTGATTGAGTGAGTGAGTGTGTGAGTAAGTGATTAAGTGGGTGAGTGAGTGTGTGAGTGAGTGATTAGGTGGGTGAGTGAGTGAGTGATTGAGTGAGTGAGTGTGTGAGTGAGTGATTGAGTGGGTGAGTGAGTGTGTGAGTGAGTGATTAAGTGGGTGAGTTAGTGAGTGAGTGAGTGATTGAGTGAGTGAGTGAGTGTGTGAGTGAGTGATTAAGTGGGTAAGTGAGTGATTGATTGAGTGAGTGAGTGAGTGTGTGAGTGAGTGATTAAGTGGGTGTGTGAGTGTGTGAGTGAGTGTGTGAGTGAGTGTGTGAGTGAGTGATTAAGTGGGTGAGTGATTGATTGAGTGAGTGAGTGTGTGAGTGAGTGATTAAGTGGGTAAGTGAGTGATTGATTGAGTGAGTGAGTGAGTGTGTGAGTGAGTGATTAAGTGGGTGTGTGAGTGTGTGAGTGAGTGTGTGAGTGAGTGTGTGAGTGAGTGATTAAGTGGGTGAGTGATTGATTGAGTGAGTGAGTGAGTGTGTGAGTGATTAAGTGGGTGAGTGAGTGATTGATTAAGTGGGTGAGTGAGTGATTGAGTGAGTCAGTGAGTGTGTGAGTGAATTTGTATATGAGTGATTGAGTGTGTGATTAAGTGAGTGTGAGTATGTGAGAGTGTTTGAGTGTGTGTGTCTGTGTGTCTGTGTGTGTGTGTGTCTGTGTGTGTGTGTGTGTGTGTGTGTGTGTGTGTGTGTGTGTGTGTGTGTGTGTGT
>JAOUQZ010000035.1:25521132-25531426 GCA_028564935.1 Neosilurus hyrtlii
TGTGTGTGTGTGTGTGTGTGTGTGTGTGTGTGTGTGTGTGTGTGTGTGTGTGTGTGTGTGTGTGTGAGAGTGAGAGTGTGTGAGAGTTCACATGCATTTATAACTTTATGACACAAGTTATCTTGTTCTCACGTATTATTTTTTTCACTGATGTCACCTTGCAGGCTCTGGAGATTCTTGCTGAATGGTCAGTGTTTTTGTCTGCTGTTGACTCTGGTAAAGCAGAACTGCTGATTATTTCGATGCAGTGTAACTAACTCAGCTTCCAACTGAATTATTTCAGACTCAACGACAGATTGGGTTAACTGTCTCTTCAGCAGAAATAAACAGATAACGAAGAAAACTTGACCATGAGCATGCAGACACAAATACTCCTGCACATATTACCAGGCGTGTAACAGCATGAGAAACAGGAAGTGTTTGTGAGGATTGAGAGCCTGTGAGATTCGGCTGGACAGAATTACAGGGTAGAAACACCACTGATCTCTCTGATATGAATACTAATGGAACTTGATCCCAACCTCACACCACAGTCGTGACGTGTGTGTGTACATACCAGAATAAACATCTCAACCACATGTTTTCTTCCTTTTTTTTTTTTTTATTTTTTTTTATTTTGCTATACTGTATTAATCCTGCAAGGAAAATTTAGCTTCTGCATTTAACCCATCCAAAGTGAGTACACACATGTAAACAGTGAGCAGCCACACAATGGGGTGCCCGGAGAGCAGTTGGGGGTTAGGTGACTTGCTCAAGGGCACTTCAGCCATGAAGGTGGAGGAAGAGAAGGTGCTGCTCACCACCCCAACAACAATCATTTTTCCTGCTGGTTCAGGAATTGAACCAGCGAACTTTCTGTCCCAAACCAGCCTCTTCAATGATTAGGCCACGGCTATCCCCATGAAGCCCCCATTCCTTGCACCATGATAAGAAATATTAAGATCCAGTGTAAGGAATTACGTGTGAAGTCATTTAAGTGGCACAGGTTTTGTGGAAGTGATTTCATCTCAGTGAGCACTTGAAGAAAAGTAATTTAATTCAAGATGCCTCAAATCACCTGATAACATGAGACAATTTCATGGAAAACTCCAGCAGGTGGATAAAATAGCAAAAATGCTGGTCAGTAAGAATCTGTGCATAATTTACTAAAGTGAGGATCTCCATGGACACCTGGGTTGTGTATACAAGTGGGTGTGATGTGGCTTTCATTTTATGCAGCTTGAAAAAAGCACGACTTAGTGTTGAAACACAGTGCTGGCTCATTTCCAGCATCATAAAGCAGAACAAAATGTGTGCTTACATGTAATAAGAATATGCACCTATCTATTAACAGCATAAGATCGCTATCACGTACTATACCTGGTTTCTTTCATTTCCTTTGTGTCACTAGTTATTTCTGCTGAGAGCATGCTGGTTTAGTGTGACAGGTTATGAAATCTATTACTCATAAACAGAAACAATGGCCTGAGTTATTGTGGTTTGTGTTGGAAAGGTCAAACGGGTTTCAATCCAAACACTCGCAGACAATTCATTAAAACAATACAAACTGTGCAGCTGTAAAATATTATGGATGGAATTTCAGACACAATCGAAGCAGAATTAGAGCTGGTATGTGCTGAGAGCAGAGCAACATGGAGGGTTTTTTCTTTTTTTGAATGATTTAGTTTGTAGGGGGTGACTGACCTCAAGCTGCTGCTGCAGGCTCTTAATGTGTGCCTGCAGGATGGTGCTGTCTGAGTGCACAAGGCTGCGGACACTGCTGGGTGTTGATGAGCTGTTCTGAGCCTCTGTCTGGCCTTTTGTCTCCTCTATTATCACTGAACCCTGGAACGGAAATCACAACACTGCATTAACTATCACATATACAGTCCTGTGAAAATGTGTCCCTTTCTGATTTCCTCTATTTTTATTTATTCATAGCCCTTCATTGTTTCTGATCTCCAAACAAATTTAGTATAATATAAAATACATCATGCTTGTGTGGGTTTTCTTTCGGGGACTCCAGTTTCCTCCAACAATCCAAAAACATGCACAGTAGGCTGATTGGCGGCAACTCAAGTTGCCACTCAGGTGTGAGTGTGAATCGTTGTATGTGTGTTGGTCCTGCGATGGCCTGGCGAGCTGTTCAGGGTGTTCGCCCAGTCGGCTGAGATGGGTGTCAGCCTCCCCACGAATGAATGAATAATAAAACACATAATTAACACCTTTCGAATGACTTGACAAAAACACAACATCAGTATTACCCACGTGAAAAAGTAAATGCGCCCCAAACTCAATACTTGGTTGCCCTGAACAGCAAAAACTGTAAATAAAACACCTTTGGTAACAGGAGATGTGTCTTTGGCATCCCTGTGGAGAAATTTTGGTTCCTACTCTTTACAAAATACTTTTAATTCAGTCACACTGTAGGCTTCCCAACAATAAATTGTGATACCTGATTAGAATGCCTCCTGGTTGTCTCCCTTTAGAGGTGATCCAGGCACATTCAAAAGGAACTCCGTGGGGAGGACACAGAATTTGCTGGAGAGATTACATATCACGTCAGGCTTGGGAATACTGTGGAAAAAGCTAGAGAGTGTCACTGGAAAGAGGGATGCCAGGGTTTCCCTCCTACACCTGTTGCCTGTGACACAACCTTGGATAAGCAAAAGAAAATGGATGGAAGGATGGATGGATGGATGGATGGATGGATGGATAGAGGTGCAATCACATTTCATGCACTTTTTTTGTATAATCCAATTTTGCCATTTTTGGTAGTTAGCTGAATTCCCCACACCATCACAATACCACCACCACGTTTGATTGTTTTTATTGTGGAAGGCTGTATTAGCTATACACCATATGTTACAGGAACCATGTCTACCAAAAATTATTCCTTTTTACTCACCAGTGCAGAGGACATGGTCCTAACCTTTTTTTTTTCCTCAAGGTTCCTTAGCCACTCTCCCATGGATACCAGTTAACCAGATACCAGATACCAGTTTCTTTCTAAAGGTGGAATCATTGAATTAACTAAGCTGAGAGATCAGCATGTGATATCCCTGATGGGTTTTCTATGAGCTCTTGCTGTAGTTTCGGTAGTTCATCCACTCTCGGGCACATTTAGCACTGTTTTATGTTTTCTTGATTTGGAGATGATGGCTCTCACAATTGTTTGCTGGAGTCTCAAGAGTTTGAGTGATTAAATCGTAGCCCTTTCCTTACTTTCTTATAATAAATAACTTAATAACTTCTGGAATTTCTTTTAATTGAATCATAATATGCTGTAGGCTGAGACCTTTTAGGAAACAGCACTGCTGAAGAGGTTGTTGTATTGAAGTGATATTTTGATTTAATAGGTCTGGTGGCCAATTGGGCATGTCAGTCTAATTTAATTATTTTTCAGTGAAATTTAGTTCACTGGCAGTTGTACGCCCCACATCTAGTATGTTCTGGGTTCAAGTCCCAGGCATGGGCATTTCTGTGTGGGGTGTGCATGTTCTCCCTGTGCTTGTGTGTGTTTCCTCCAGGTACTCTGGTTTTCTCCCAAAGTCCACAGACATGCACATTAGGCTAAATGGCTGTTCCAAATTTCGCACAAGTGTGAGTGTGTATGGTTGTGTGTGTGTTGTCCTGCGATGGTTAGGTGAGCAGTTCAGAGTGTACCCTACCTTTGCCCAGTGTCGGCTGAAATATGCTCCAGTCTCCCCATAACCCTAATGGAATTAAGCTGTTCAGCAGGTGGATTACAAACTGAATAAGACGGCAATTACTTTTTTTTCATGGGTGATATTGGTGTTTGTCAAGTTTTTTAATCCTTCTCTAAATCACAAGATCATATGAAAAACATGTATTTTTTTCATTGTGTGTTTTTTTTATTATAATAAATTTGTTTGCAGATCAGAAACAATAAGTGTTATGAATAAAACTAAACAGAGGAAATCAGAAGCAAGCCGGGGGGGTCGGGGGATTATATTTGTCCAGAGCATTGAATACTGCTGTCAGAAATAATATACTTTAAATAGTAATGGAGTTTGAATTATGAGAATATGTTCTTCAAACCTTATTTTGTCCTTCAGCAGTAGTGACAGAAGTGGTTCTCTCTTCTGGAGTCCCCCCAGTCTGTGCTGGGCCAAGGAGAGCCTGCTCCTGCAATTCAGCACTACTAGCCTTCATTCCTTCCTCCTCCTCCCTCTTCTTTCTCTCCTCCATCTGTTTCAGAGCCAGCCTAAGCTCAGCTAGCTCATTCTCCTTCATCTCTAACATAGCCACAGGCACAAACCGGGCCTGTAGGGCCTCCTGCAGGGTGTCCAGCTCTGTCTTCTGCTCCTGCAGCTCTCTAATAAGACTCTGATTTTCCTCATTGGTTTTCTGCTGCCTCAGCAGTGCCTCCTGAGCCTGGCTTTGTGCCTGTTGAAGCGCAGCACTGAGGGAGATTTGTATAGACTCATGCTCCTCTACGCTGATGTAGCTCTTCTTATCCATCTCTCGCTGAAGACTCTTGCTCGTCAGATCTGTCATGGTGGATTTTGGAGAACCAGGCTTCCATTCTGAAGGGGTTTGTGTTTCCTTACATGCAGATTCGGTTCTCTGTGTCTCCTGACTTGCCAACACTGGCTGCAGTGCGTTTGCGTCCTCTTTCTTCAGCAGTTCCTCAGTGAGTTTGTGAACCTCGTGTAGGAGCATGTCGTTCTTCTCTTTCTGCTGCTTAGTTTCCCTCCTGTTGTGGCCAAGCTCCTCATGTGCTCGTTGCACCTCTGTTCTGGCCTCAAGCAATTGTACTCTCAGCTCATCCACTAGATTCTCACGCACTGCTACCAAATGTGTCTGCATTTGCCTCACCCTGGCCTCTGAGCCGACCATTCTACGCTGTACCTCGCCGAGTGCCTCCTGCAGCTCCCAAGCATGGTTATGAGCCTGCTGGAGTGCTCGCTCACTGCTTCTCCTCAGCTCCTCATAGTCTCGAGTACGCAGGACTAGAACAGCGTCCAGCCTGAGCAGCTCTTCCTGGGCAGCATCATGCCTCTGCCTCATCTCCCAGAGCTCCCTCTTAAGGAGCTCGGCCTCACCAGCCTGCATGAATGAGGCTGGAGCTGCTGAATAAGGGGCGTGATGTCGAACCTTAGGCAGAAATGTTCAAGAAGTAGACATACTTACATACTCTCAGTTAAGACTGCATAACATATCTAAAAGGAAATTGCCTACATTACAGAAATGTGCTTGCTGATCGTCATCAAATTGACAGATAAGGGTAGAGACGGTATACAAATGTCATGCTCATCATGTTCTAATCAACAAAGTATCAATAAGTGAGTCACGGTGATGTAGTGTTTAGCACTTCCACCTCGCAGCAAGAAGGGCCTGGGTTTCTCTGTACAATTTGCATGTTCTCCCTGTGCTTGCATGGGTTTCTTCCAGGTACTCCATTTTCCTCCCACAGTCCAAAGACATGCACATTGGGCTATTTGGCTGTTCCAAATTACCCCAGGTGTGAGTGTGAATGGTTTTGTATATCAGCCCTGCAATGGTCAGGCGAATTATTCATGGTGCACCACGCCTTTGCCCAGTGTCAGATGAGCTCCAGTCTCCCAGCGACCCAAGTAGGATTAAACGGTTTGGGAAATAAGTAAGTGAGTGAGAAAGAGAGAGAACTGAAAAAAGCTATATACCTGTACACTATCCACATGATAACCCTGAACCTGAAGGTTACCTTTTCCTTAAGGACACAAAAAATGAAGGTCAAAACAAAATGCCAAACATTACATACTTCTGATTACAACTGTAAAGTCCAACGCTTACCATTGTCTGAGCGGCTGCCATACTCCTGTAATTTAGAGAACAATCATTAATGAAAGGTTATTCACAACGAAGCATCACAGAGATAAAACCTGCTGGTGCAGTGGAGAGAAAGCAGCTGTTCAAAGGGCTCAGTCTCCATTAGCCACCATTCACTTATAGCGAGTCACTCACTGTATGCTGCTGTGGCAGTGCTGTGTTAGGACCACTGACACCTGAAGATGGGCCTTTAACAGGAGCCTTTAAAGAGAGATTAATAATGACAGTTTTGCTATAAAAGCATTTTTATTTCATTTCATTTCTTTTTCGGACCACATTAATGGGTCGCAGAGAGGCTGGTGCCCATCCAGCCAAGTCCAAGCAAGGGCAGGGTACACCGCACAGACAAAATACAAACACATACAGACCGTGCTTACTCACACCTGCACCTAGGGGCAATCTGGAATAGCCAATTAGCCTAATGTGCATGTCTTTGCATTGTGGGTGGAAACTGAAGTACACAAAGGTAACCCATGCATGCACAGGGAGAAACATGGAAACTCCACACAGAAACGCCCTCGCTCAGCACTGAGCTCAAACTCAAGACCTTCTTGCTGTGAGGCGGAAATGCTAACCACTAAACCACCATGCCACCTGAATAGGATAGAATTGTGTGAAAAATTATCCATCAGTGAGTGTTATATATTATATGCCACATAGGAACCGCATGGTCTTCTACCTGGGCATTCTGATGATATTAGACTGTATGTGATAACATATTTAAAGTCGTCACTATTTTACGTTAAGGAACATTAATTCATTCATTTTCTAATCCGCTTAATCCTACTTAGGGTCGTGAGGGGGCTGGCGCCCATCTCAGCTGAATCTGGGCTCGGGCAAGGCACACCCTAAACAGATTGCCAGGCCACTGCAGTGCAAACATACATACAACCATTCACACTGACTCCCACACCCCAGGGGCAACTTGGAACAGCCAATTTACCTACTGAGCATATTTCTGGACTGTGGGAGGAAACTGAAGTACGGAAAACCACACAAGCACGTGGTGTACCTCACTTTCGGTCAGCTGAAGGATAGTATTATTAAGCGGTGCGGCGAAAAAATGAATCAATGAATCACTAATGCTGATGAAGGGCAATATTATGCTTACCTTCACACTCATCTTCCTCATATGTGCATGTGTTTCATTATTCACTGACCTCTGAAAAGAAAATGCATACATTTATTTTAGTTGATTGATTTTAACAAGGCAGAGTCTGTACATCACCCCTTCATACCCACCTCTGGGTTACAGTAAGATTAACAGACACAAGTAGGAGAAGCAGGAGTAAAGCATTTGTTTAGATTCTGGTGGGGAGCCAAAGCAAATCCAAGCAGCTCAGTGAGTGGAAGGAGAAGTCAAGTATTCAGTTTGTCTTGTAACATTGTTTAATTGTTTAAAACGTGACTCATAAAAAAACAATTGAACCTTTGAGATCTAGTTTTCCATTCCATTTTTACCTGCTGCTGTAATTTCGAACCAGTCTTAGAAGACTCTATAAAAGAAAAGAAAAATAAAAGAGTAATATATTTATCCCTCACTCACACAGATACTGCTCAATGTTTTAGTATGTTTATTCACAGATGTATTTTTCTTTATTTTATTTATAATGTGAACAGCAGGGCCGAGGGCTAGTCCTCGAGCCAGGGTCATAACACAGTCCTTGTCATTTGTGTCTGTGGCTCAATAATCTCCACAGAGGCTTTGTTTTACGGTGTAGTAAATTTCACAGCAGTCAGAACTTCCATCAAAAATACATCAGAGTACTGCTGGAGAAGAGAAACTACTTCTTTAATGTATTCAGTAGGGGCCTGCATCCAAAATCCAGAGTGTTGAAACATTGATTCATCTCACAGTGTTTTTTTTAAATAAGCTCATTCATAGACAAGTGCAAACAGCATCTAACAGAATACAGCATGTGCCCTGTGCACACCCATAAAGGCTCCAAGAAAGCAGGCAGAGGAGGTAAACCAAGACCAGTCATCTGTAATGAATATCACTTCTCACCAAAATTTTTTTATTTGTATTTTTAAGCACTGACGCGATGTGATGTAGTGAGAAAACTAACCCCAAACGCCATGAAGGTGTGATTTATAAATTCCTAAGGAACTACTGACTACATTTTTCAGTATTCATCACCTATCTCTGCTATCTCCCTGCAATACCTGTAATCTGCAAAACAATGTACTAAAAGTGCTACATGTACAGCTATGTTTCAGAGGAACACGACTGGGCAGGATTACAACAATATTACTTCTCACCAAATCCTGCCAAGTACAATAGACTTTGGGCAACTGCTGGGCAATGCCCTGACAGACGCGCCCTGGGAAGTTACACTCCATAATAAGGGAAAGTGATGATGACAATGATTGTACAACATTTCTTCCCTGCTGCTTGCTTTTTCATGACTTGCCTTTGCTGGCTGCATCCCACGCTTGTTTGATCATGGTAATCAAGGCTTGGTCTCCACTAAGCCGGGCATAGTGGAATGAGTCATGGCCATGCAGGTCCTCAGCAGTAACATCTGCCTTATGTTTCAGCAAGACCTCCACTACTTCACGGCAAACGTGCTCACAAGCCAAGATGAGTGCAGTCCTACACACACACACACACACACAACTCCAGTGAGAACAGCACTTGTCATTAAGGCCTTATATCAGATCCTCAGAACACTTTCTGGTAGCATTAACTGTGGTTCATCTCTATTCCCATTACATAAAAGAGTATAAAAGTTCATTCAATGTTTGCAAGTCATTCTCTTAGTCAGGAGAGCAACAGATAACAGTGCCTCGACTCTGTGCTTGTTTATTACATTTCCTCTGTGCAAAGATTTCACATAAAAACAAACTTTCATTAATAAAAGTTTACAATGTTATTTTATATATAAATTGTGGTTGGTACAGTGGTGTACTGGTGAGCACGTCTGCTTCACAGCAAGAAGGCCATAGGTTCGAGTGCAACAGGCAATAGTCTACCCCAGTCCTGACTATGGGGCCGGTGGTGTAGTAGTTAGGGTGCTGGGCTCATGATCAGGTTTGAATCCTCATTAGACCCGGACTATGCTAAGAGCCCTGGGCAAGGTCTTAACCACAAGTGTGCTTCTGTCCACCCAGCAGTAAAAAGGGGTACCAGTAAAAATTACTGGGGAGGTAACCTGAGATGGACTAGCATCCCATCCAGGAGGAGTTGAACTCCTAGTCGCTTCACACTACAGAAATCCAGATAAGCATTGGCCTGATGAGCCACTAGCCTCGGGTGTAAAAGTCCAACAGACTTACCTTACCAGTCCAGACTATACCCAGGGTTAAAGCAACCTAGGCTAGAATTTACCCTGGGTATATTATGGTCTAGGCCAATTCATACCCCCAGGCCAAAATTATACTTCCCCACCCCCATGATATCTGCAGTGTTATGTGTTTTGTGACATAATTTTTCAACATTCTATTGGGGTTTCAGCTTTCTCAGATAAGTGAGAAAGCTAACTAACTTCATACTTAAAATAAGACCATAACTCTGAACACAGAGTTTTATTACTTCAACCAGAAACACCATAATCAGTAAAAAAATATTTAACTCCACAAACACCAGAGATTACTGCCACACTTCTCAGTACTGTGTACACATTAAAATTAAACCACATACCCAAAACAACAAAATGCACTTGTAACATAATGTTCAATTAACTTGACTGTTCATAATGTGAGGCTTACAATCAAAACCTCTTTACACAAGAAGAGTGTACAATCTGGCCTGGAGGGGTATATTCTGGCCTAGGCTATTTTATACCCTGGGTATAGTTTGACCTAGAAGAGTTTATTCCCTGGGGTATACCCTGGTCTGAGCCAAACTATACCTGGGTTTAATCTGTGCAGGAGTAAATTTGGCCTGTTACACCTGGCTCAGCAAGAGTGTTTCAGTTTGCATGTTCTCCCCGTGTTTGTGTGAGTTTCCTCTGGGTACTCTGGTTTCATTCCACAATCCAAAAACATGCACACTCTTGGCTGTTCCAGATTGCTGCTAGCTGTGAGTGTGAGTGTGAATGATGCCCTGCGATGGACTGGCGAGCTGTCATCTTTGCCCAGAGTCAGCAGGGATAGGCTTCAACCTTCTTGTGACACTGGTAGAATTACGTGGTAGCAGTGTTTGAGGCCCTGGGTTACTGATCCAAAGGACAGCCGTTCAAGTCCCAGTACCACTAAATTGCTACTGTTGGGACTTTGAGCAAGGCCCTTAACCCTCAGCTATTCAGTTGTACAAATGAGATAAAAATGTAAGTCGCTCTCGATAAAGGTGTCTGCTGTGTATGTGTACTTTTGAATAAAAGAATATATAAATTGTCTCCATTTACCCTTTTTTAAAGCCCATTCAACATTTCAGCAATGTGTATATAACCCATCCAGAGCAGTGAACACACACACACACACACACACACACACACACACACACACACACACACACACACACACACACACACACACA
>JAOUQZ010000035.1:25546377-25564143 GCA_028564935.1 Neosilurus hyrtlii
CGTTTGGTGAGAAAAATATTCCTAATAGTGATACAGCCTCATCGTCTTACATAAATATATCAGCTAGAAAACAAGTCGTTCATGAGTGACTCATGTCATCACTTCCGGCATTTGGCACATTCCCTTTCCGTAAAAAGGCAGTCGCTTGTAAAGTTGCTTTCTGAAAATGGATTTTTGTTTACTAAAAATGTATATTTGTTTTCTGAAAATGTATTTTTGTTTTGCACTTCCCGGCCACCGTAGTTATGACTTACATGAAGTTGCAATTTGTTGAAATCCGTTTGCATTAGTCTATTTAAAAGGGCTGTCAACTGCAATCCGTTTCAGAGTGTGATATTGCGAGAACAAGATGTGTATTCGTCAGTTCATATAAGGCAAGATAACGGGAAAAATAACAGTACACAGACAATAAACTAACAAGTAAGCTAGAAACTAGTGAACTGAAGAAAATAAAACTAGGCACATAATACAAGCTTCCAGTTACAAAAATCTAAAAAGCTACATACATCACACAAGCCTGTGCCGCTTTATGGAAATGAATGATATGTCCCGCCCTTCATTCATATGTAAATTACTTACGTATTTATCTTCACATTTATTACTTAATTTATTTATTAAACAAAAAAGCTTGTAATAACAATAGAGTTATTACAAAGACTGCAAAGACGTATACGATGTATGCAAGGTTTTAAGTTTGGATTTAATTTCCCCTTAAAGCTGGGGTTGCAATATTTTCAGCTGTACAAAAAAAAGTCATCTGTGGCCACTGTAATCTTGTAAAAACGTTAACCAATCATTATCAGTCCACAGGGAAATGCACCCTTGCCTCCCTGCTCATGGGTGACTTTACCATGCACAAACCTGCAGCCAGTGCACATGTGGAGGGACATAGCTTTGGAAGGGTCTCTGAGGGCAGAGGAGGTTCAGCCCTGAAGAGATGTTGCTTTCAAATTTTGCTAGGTTTCCAGATTACCAATCACAGCTCTAAAGAAGGAATCTCAAACTACTTCTGAAATTTATGCTTGAGGTGTCCATGACCCTTTCTGTACAAATTCCACAATCCAATTAGTTCAGCGGCTGTTTACAAAGACGAAGTCATATAAATCCTGGATACACTCAATCACTCATACTAATGGGAGTCTAAGGCAGAGGCAGACTGACGATCAAGCCAAAAACTACTTTATGCCCCCTGGTGGCAGAGGAATAAATAAAAGAGTTGGTTAGGAAATCCCGGTTTATTGCTGTTACAAAATTACTGATAACAGACACATTTTCCTGATGTTCCCCAGCATTAAAAACAGAGGAAAAAAATCTATACAGTGCTGCTCTTTATGAAATAAAATCATTGCACTGGCAAATTAGCAGATCAGCATTTCTGTCACCCTGCTGGCAAAATACTGGATTATGAATTATTTTCCTATAAGAGCATGCCCGTTTTAGTGCTCACTGGTGTGAAAGCATTTGTGGCAGTGTCTGTAAAACTCTGGAAAGCATCAAAGACTTATTTTCTGGTTGTGCTTTTATGGTCGTTTATGAATAAGGCTGGGGGCAGCAAGGTGGCATAGTGGCTAGCATGCCGCGTACAGCAAGAAGTTTCAGGGTTTGATTCCCGGGCAAAGGAATTTGCATGTTTTCCCTGTGCTAATGTGGGCTTCCTCTGAGTACTCCGGTTTCCTCCTACAGTCAAAAGACATGTCCATTAGGCTAACTGGCTGTTCCAAATTGCCCCTAGGTGTGAGTGAATGGTTGTCTGTGTTGCCCTGTAAGGGTATGACGAGGTGTTCAGGGTGTACCCTGCCTTCGTCCAGTGTTGACTGAGATAGGCTCCAGCCTCCCCGCGACCATAACAGGTTTAAGCGTTTCAGCAAATGAGTGAGTGGATAAGACTAAGTTATGAGCTATTTCTCAAATAAAAAATGTAATGCAAACACATTATTCGAACGGATAGTATCAAAACATATTGGTTTCATTCTTGCACAGATTTACCAGTATCTTGTTTACTCTGTCTCACATCCCCACTGTGACTCTGGAGGCCAACAAAGATCTAAAGGTTATAAATGATGCTCCATAGTGCACCAGTGGGAATCTCCTTCCAACTTAATAGTCAACTCAGAACTCGTGATCCAATTAAAGTAGCAATGCACTCACAGTGATGCATTCTCCACTGGCTCTATAACTCAATATTCAATTACACTCTCCCGGAGTCCCATTCATCTGTTTACTGCTCGTTAATCTCATTTTTACTAGAGACAACACACTGCAAACCTTACTTGTAAGTAGAACATTGTTAAAGCTTCAGTAGTAGTAGTAATGCATACTTACTTTAAGAAGTCCTGCAGGTAACTGAGGAGCAGAGCGAGGCTTTTCTCATCCAGCGGTGTGTACGCCAGCATGGCCCCAATCCTCACTATCATACGTTAAAAAAAAGAAAGGTATGTGAGTAAGATGCAAACACTATTTTATCTACTACTTTCCTGCTTGAGGTTTTTAAATATCTTACATTAGAGTTTTGGTTACAATCTAGAGACTCAGTCGCTTTGTCAATACACAAATCATGTGATTTTGGATTACGAAGCAGGGCGTGTTTTTAGTGTATATTTTAGTATACCAGGGCCAACTACTGGTGTTTCCTCCCCCCTTATTGGCTATGATGTGGTGATTATGCGCCAAATGACAAAGAATCTCTTTACACAGGGAGCGACAAGCAAGAAACGGAACTTTCTCAAGCAGCACAAAGTTCAACACAGCTGAATTTCACACAAGCGATAACCAATCAGAAGTAAAAGATCCTGTTGATTGATAGATGCCACAAAACATGGAGCTCCCAAACCTTTTCCTATTCGCCTCCATAGACCGAGTAACAGAGGTGATTTCATGTGCATTTCAATGATTCCGTAGCGTGTTGCTTCCTATATGAATGTGGCTTTATGAATCCAGTTATGAAATATAGCTTAATAAGGACATCCATGTAATCCATTCTGACAATACTGACTTTAAACTCAGACCTTTTAAATCTCTCAGAAATTCTGACTTTCGACTCAAACATCCCCCTGTGCATTTGGGGAGAGAAAGAAGAAACAGAAAAAAGCGAAAAAAAGCAAACCTATTCAGTGTCCCAATTATTTTAAAAACCACCGAGACATTCCTCAAAGACGAACGAAATTTTAGGTTTAGTACGTCAAGCTCCTCCTGCAACTTAGTTTTTCGGGAGCAAAGGATGATTATCTTAATCAGTAAAAATGAAGTTAAAAATGTGGAAACGTTTAAAAGACATGATTTCAATGAAGACCAGTGCATACCAAAAAGCCTCAGCAGGTGTGGAGCACCATAAATCTGTGACATTGATGTGTCTGGGTAGTTAGCCAGGATCTCTGCGTACTGCGGCCTCTCAAACTTGTAGAGGAGCTGTGTGCCCAACATAACGTTGAAGTACTCGCGGATGCCAGCAACCACTTCATTCACAGCGTATTCCCTAAATAGAGACATCATGGTGCACTTCATCACAAAAAGAACACATCTCACACAAAATTGTTATTTATATCTCATAGCTGATATATAAATGAGATCAGACAGTTAGATTAAATCAGATTACATTTGAAGGCTGACACTTATATTAAACAGATATAAAACTAATCCTTCAATTTATTTGCTGCATCAGGCTAAATTTCCATTTTGAAAGAAACATAAGCTGCCTGTTTTAAACTGAATTATTGATCCTAAAGAATTGAACAGTCAAAATTACCAAGAGAAACATGAATTTTAACAAGAATTAAAGCTTCTTTAAGCTTTAAGCCAACCCAGCTCCTCATGCGTGATATAAATACAAGTCATTCCATTTCAAATCATCAGATTTTCAGAAAACTTTCCGCCACCTTGTCGCAGTCTTTCCTCACAATATATATATTTAAATGTACATCATAAAAAACGCGTAACTTGAAAATTTCAACAAAAGCAGACAATTATTGACTGTTGAAAAAGAGTCATTTTCAGATTAAGCTTTTTTTCATGATGTAAAATCAAATTTGTTTTTGAAGAAAATCTGAGACTAGATGGTGGACACAGTGACATGGAATGTCCCAGGTGTGACTTACATTAAAGGTGCAGTGTGTAACATTTTGGAGGATCTATTATCAGAAAGTATATCACCACTCAATAAGCTTTCATTATTCAATAATCATTAAAAAATAAATCTTAGAATAAGTTGTTTATATCTACTTGGGGAGCAGGTCCTCTCTTGTGGAGGCCGCCATCTTGCACTGCCATATTTCTACAGTATCCCAGAATCTTACAGGCTTCAAGGGTGAGGGAATGAAATTTCAGTGGGTTGCAAATTGAAACCTCACTGCTAGCTGCTGCCCTGTACCTCCACACTGACCCTTGAACTACCTGCTCCATGCATTACCCCTTATTAATCATGCATACTTATTATCAGAGGTCCCTCTTGATTTCTTGTAATTTGCATAGTCCTCCAAGATTGTGTCTACATTCTTCTTGGCAGGCAGGTGGAATAGCTACAGAAATAAAAAATATTACACAATCACAAATTAAACAAACATTTACAAAGCTATATGCAGGAGTTATATAGCACACAGCCATATATGATATGACAGCATATGATTAATCTCTCGACTCATACAACTAATCAAACTTTATTTATGTACATTATGACAAGGTCACGTTTCCATGAGGCATTTCTAAGCAGCAGCATTAGGTAAAACATCAGATCATTAGGTAAAACATCAGATTTTACAGCATCACCTGCTTTTGTCTAGTGATCAGGTCCCAGTCGTCGACCAGCCATGGCTTTAACTCCTCAGGAATCTTCACCTTTACTTCTACACGATTGATAAAGGTCTCCTCCTACACCAACACAGTTCCCACAAACAGCCAGTTATAAACCTAGAGGATTGTTAAAACTGCCTAATTTTCAAAAGGTAAAAATCACAGCTTAACCGTGGGGAAAAAAAACTATAGATAATCACAGTTTAAAGCATCTCAAAACTGGCAGGACTTAAAATGAAACATTTGCCAAATTCAAATAAAAAGCATGCAGATTTTAAAAAACGCTACACTTCGTAAGTCAGCCGTCTTGTTTGTTTTGCACATGAAAGACAAGGTTAATTCTGCTATTTAAAGGCAGCTACATGACCTCACAGACACGTGTGATTGGGTAGTGTTTGCCTCAAGCGACAGTAACATGAGCGTATGCCCTTCCTCCCCGAGACATCTGAAAATTAGCTCCCTCATTACAGGTGTGCTTTAACCTGGCTCAAACACACCGATAACAGTGGCACAACTTACCACAAACACCAAACTGCCAAAAGTTGTGGGTTGTGAAAGGGTTCATCTTATGCAATGCATTAATAACACTCTTTATAAGAGTGGAAATAAGAATAAAGTACTCATTTTTGCCACGAGTACAGTTTGCTTATATCATTCATTCACTTTTTAAGCCACTTAATCCCATGTTTTTGAACTGTAGGAGGAAACTGGAGTACCCAGAGGAAACCCATGCAAGCACGGGAAGAACACGCCCATGGCTTATAAGGTTTGGGGAAAATTATTACATAGAGACCTGCTGATTGTTTATAGAAGTTGGTGAGGGTAATGAAAAAAAAAATACACTCCTGGGAAAAAACAAGAGTCATAAGGAGATAACACGCCCCTGCAGCCTCCATATGTCAGAAAATAATGATAATTCTAAAATAGCCATAAAATACTTTGAAAAATACTGCTTAGTAAGTTTAATTTGCAAAAAAAACAAAAAAATCGAAAGTATACATAAAATAAAAGATTTAGATAATATCACTAATGTCCCAAACGTGATGTAAACAGAGCAATGAGGCGTGTACACACAAACATGAAGTAGGAATGTATACACATACTTAAAACTAACATTAGATTTGTTTACTTTTTTTAACAAGTTTCAAGGCTTAGAGCAGGGACAAAGCTGCCTGAAGTCTCCTGATATAAATGACAGATATACAAATATATTTTTATTATCTCTGCTGTAGCTAAAATGCTATAAATAGTATAACCATGTATAGTTACAGCAGGCAGCACATTACAAAAGTTACCGTTAGATAAGGAATCAATAGATAGGCTGTAGTAATTGGCTTCGTATTAGTTTCTGACTGTTATAGGGGCAATTTAAGAATGACTGCATAATGTAGATATTAAACCACATTCTTGATAGTTTTAAAAATATTTGGAAGAAACTTACCTGCTTTAAAGTTACTGAAATGTTCATGCACAAGTCACAGAATTTGATCGAGTCGTTGAAATTCCCAGGGCTCTTCTGTTAGGGAGACTAACTACTTGTTTCAATGTGCAAAGATATTTAAAGGGACGGTGGAATAGATTATACACGCAAGACCGGTTGTTTGTCTCTTGTCGAGATAAACCTGTTTCACGACGAATTGGGTCTTTAGGGAATCTAAATAAACTATAACCACCCTCTCTAGTGTTTGAGCAAAATCCTGCCACACAACGATCTGGCATGTCATCGACAAAGTGGAAAACTTTGAAACACTGCCACAGCAAACAATCAAACTGCAAGTGCGGCTTCGCGAGACTGGACTTCCGCCAGGGACATCATTTCTGCCTTCTTCCTCAGTGCACTTTCGGTACAGAAGTTATATATTTTTTTCAGTGGCGCGAGATTCAAAGTTTCCATGCATGTGCTCTATGCCGATTTTAAAGAAATAAACATAAAAAATAGTGTCATGCCCCCATAAATAACTGCACTCATGACCCAATAGACAAAACAGGAATTAACATACACTTTCCACAGTTGGGTCAACACGTGCCCTCTTCTTGCGTGGAGGGTGAGCAAGTTCTCCAGTGCTGGTACCTTCTCCAGCTCCGGGTGCTGGAAGAGTACAAAAAAATAAAACCCAGTGAACTTTATTATAATCGTTTTATTCATCCCTATTATGTACGTCACTGCCTTAAGCCTGTTTCTAATGGAGCGCTGACGAATTTTGGATTCAAACTTTTCTGATGAATGTTGACAAAAATCAGGGTTCACCTCTCTCATTTTTTGACATTTAGCAACAATTAGCAACACTTGCGCATGTTTGTGAAAGACAGCTGGAAAACTTTAGCAACTGTTAGCGACCGTATTTGCGACAATTGCTACCCATATTAAGAACATTTGGGACCATTTACCAAGTAAAACACTAGACGAATGTCAGGCAAATCTTGGAATTAAACCATCCAACCCTAAAAAAGGTGAGCAAACCCTCCCCAGATATAGAAGATGGACTTCCAGAACACAGAAATGGATTTTTCTGTCAGGAAGAAGCTCAACGTGCTGCTGCACCAGAGGAAGAATTGCTTTATCTGGCTGCTGCTGCAGTTATCCTTCAGCACAAAACAAGAAGAAGAAAAAGAATGATTAATGGACCCAACCCTATAAAAACGGCAAGCAAACCCTCTCCAGCAATGTGTTCACTACATGGCGAACCAAAAAGAACTTGAGACCGTTCGCAGAAAATAAATTTGCAATAAAACATGTTATTACAGGAAAAACTGTTACCCTGAGTTTACACTGGGGCCACGGCATCCATGATTTGAGAGAATCATGACGAGTGTGTGTGGTTGTGAGATCAAATCGTAAGGACTCTGAGGGAACCTGGCGGAATCGTGAGGATTTTGCGGGAACCTGGTTATGACTGGAGGGGTATTGTCATTGGCTTGGCAGCCGGGTGGGCGTGACAAATGGTTTGTCAAGGCTACTGCTTGGCTCATGCACATGCCAGCTTTCTGAACTTTTTCATAGGCACTCCCTATAACTTAAACCTGTGCGTGGGGTAGCTATTTTGCATATGTGACCTTTGACCTTGAACATATAAAGTCTGTCCTGTGCTTCAGGTGTCCTGGCTGAGGAGTCACGAAGTTCTACAGAACAGCTATTTTTGAAATGTGGAGATTGTGGCCCCAGTGTGAGCCCAGGGTTAGGGAACTGTTCAGCAACCTTTCACAAACCCTGATGAAACCCCAAATTCGTCAGCATTCACCACTCTGTGAGGTACTAGCTTTAGACTTCAACTGCTAATTATGAACCTGTTATTTAACAAAAAAATTAAAAGAGTAAAAACACTGAACTAACAGGAGAGAGAAATTTTACACTTACTTTTTTGTTTGTTCTTCTTTGTTTTCCTGACAAAAATAAATAACTTGTATTAGGAAATGTTACACTGATTAAATCTTTGTAGTTAATCGCATTCAAAGATGGTACTGAGGCAAAAAAATCAAAATTCAAGTTAGTCATACTCACACATCAACATTTTTTTGCTGCACAGCAGCTATCTTCTTGTTCGGTGCAACTCCCCTCATCCTTCCCTCAACATAATGGTCTCTAAAAAACACCAACACATTTTATCTTAACACAAGAACATGAACTTTATTTTTAAATATGTTTTCCATTTAAACATCAGACGTATCAGGTATCGTTGTTGTTGTGGACAGTTGGCTCTAAAAGACTGGAATCACACGAAACTTTGCTGGCTTATAACAGATGACCTGCAGAGCAATTTTATGGAGCTGAATTTTAGGGTGCCAGCTACGCAGGCAAATCCGAATGCATCACAGATATACACCATATACAAATTCATTTATTTCATTTATATATTCATTATAAATTTGTCACATACAAATTATACACAGTACAATATGTAGTGAAATGCTATATGAACACTATACACTATACAAACAAAAGTTTATGGACACTTGACCAAAACACTCATACGTGATTGGACTCCAGGTTTCGTTCCTCTTTGCTGTTATAATGAATTTCTCTGTTCTGGGAAGGCTCTCCACTAGATTTTGGAGTGTGTCTGTGGGGATTTGTGATCTTCATCCACAAGAGCATTATTAAGGTCAGGCACAGATGTCAGACGGGGACACCTGGGGCAGTTGGTATTCCAGTTCATCCCAAAAGTGTTCAGTGGGGTTGCGGTCGGTGCTCTGTGCAAGCGACTCACATTCTCCCACTCCAACCTTGGCGAGGCATGTCTTCATGGAGCTTAGTGTGTGTGCAGGGGGGACAGTCATGCTGGAACAGGTTTGAGCCTCTTAGCTCAAGTGAAGGGAAACTGTAACAACAGCAGTCGAAGACATTCTGCACAAGTGTGTGTTTTCAACTTTGTGGCACTTTTGGGAAGAAGCTACATATGGGTCTGATGATAAAGTGTCCATAAACTTTTGTCCATATAGTGCATGGTGTGTAGCTCAATTAAGCTTGATTTACAAGGTATAAAAACGTCCAGTCACTCTATTAACGGCAAACTGAGTGTGTAATAACCCTAAAAAATTTGTGAAAGAAATATACATACGAGTAAAAGGGAGAATAATTATTTAAAAAAAAACTAAAAAATATACAAAGAAAGGAAAGTATGAAAAAGTAAAATGCTTCCAGTGAGACTTTCCTCTCCTCATTGGTTGAGAATGAAATGAGAGGACTCACTGATTTGCCTTTTGAAGCTCTTTCTGTTTCTGCAGATTGCTGTCCACATATTTGAGTACACGACTTTCAGGAACCCATTCGTCCCAGCTAACAAGAAAAAGAAAACGGTTTAAAACATTTATACACTGACAGAATAAACCAAAAATACAGAAATCACTGGTGATCATGTGATTCAATTTATAAGCAAATGACGCTAGAGGTAGAAAACGTGTATCATACATGACTGGAGTTCATCAGCAACACGTCACTGAAAGAACAGCAGTGTGCTCCAATATAAACTTACTTCTTATTCCATCCACTATAATGAATGAAGTATTTGACTTGCTTGTCCTTGATACTGATTTTTACACACTGCAAACGAACACAGACAGGTGAGGGAGCACCGAATAAATGGTCAGAGAAAGTACGTATTTATTACCTTGTGTACACATGTAAAATAAAGAAAGAAAGAAAGAAATACACCTACTGATATTATTATAATCATTATTGCATAATATCTGTTTAAATTATACAGTAGCTTTCTGACTTTTCATAATCAGCTTCAACAAACATCCTGATAAATTGAGATTAGATACCTTAGCTTCGTATAGTAGCGGCCCATGAAAACACAGCACTCGTTCACCTGGAACACAGGATAACAAAGGGGAATATAAGAGTGCTATTACTGTTACCAGTTCCGCAATCCAGAATTATGGACTTTTATATAAAAACACAGTTCAAATTTACCATCAAAACTTCCTGATGCATGAAAGTGAGCTCCACTAGAGTCTTAAAATACCCCCACAGAGAAATTTCACATGCAGACTTTAATCATTTACATTTAAAGCATTACAAGTTAAGCTCGTGTTTGTCTATAAAATCCCAGTACTGGCAGTACAGGATCCTCATGAACAATTCAGAAAGCGTAAGCATCCCCATTGTGGTGTAATGGTTTGCACATCCACCTCACAGCAGGAAGGTCCTGGGTTCGATTCCCAGGTTCAGGTGTTTCTGTGTGAGGTTTGAATTTTTTTCCCCGTTCTTGCGTGGGTTTCCTACGGGTACTCCAGTTTCCTCCCACAATCCAAAAACATGCACATTAGGCTAACCAGCTGTTCCAAATTGACCATAGGTGTAGGTGTGAAAAGTTGCGTGTGTTGCCCAGCGATGGTCTGTTGTGCTGTTTCGGGTGTACCCTGCCTTCACCCATTGTCGACTGAGATAGGCAAAGCATCCCTGTGACCCGAGTAGGATTAAGCGGTTGAGTAAATGAGTGTGTATTCTCATGTAACATCAAGCTAAAAGGAATAGTCTTCAGGTTGAAATGATTATTCACTTCAGGCTAGGTGGATATCACTGAACAGTTCCTGAGCCTGTAGCCTGTTCTTTTAGTTAATACTACACTAGATTATAAGAAAATCAAATTAAACCAATATTTTTTATGGTTAAAGCATGATTGTGGTCAGGTTAGCGTTCATTATAACATTATGACAACATGATCTGTTGTCATGATCCTGACCTGGACACTATATACAGCAAGCGGTACCGGACCAAGGCCAGGAAGATAACGAAGGACCTCAGCCATCCAAACAATGGACTCTTCTCTCTGTTGCAGTCAGGGAAACGTTTCCGTTCCTTGAAAGCAAACAAAGCGAATGAGGAGGAGCTACCTCCAGCAGGCCATTCGGAACCTCAACAAGAACACTAGTACCTGGACTTTCTAGACCTACCTACTAAGGATGTGAATCGAACAACAACTCATGATTCAATTCCATTCCGATTCTTGGGGTAACAATTCAATTCAGAATTGATTCTTGATTCAAACCGATGTTTGATTCATAACCATTACAAACAAAGGGAGCCAATTTCACAAGTAACTACATTCTTCTTTAAGCTAGGAACAACTATTCTATAAGAAAGAAAGAAATGATATTACTACACAACTGGTTTTGTAGATGTACTGATCCGCTTTGCTCGTTCAGAGTTGGTTGGGAGTTTAGTGAAGTGATGGAGTGTGTGTTGGTCAGGAGTTGGTCGTGCTGCTGCTCCGGTTCCTTTAGCTCCGGGTGATGGTGTGAGATGTGGGCTCTGGGATTTGAAGTGTTCCCGAAACACTTGACTTATTTTGCGCACCGCATGTGTCATGTAAAGCATCTTCTTACCCGGAAAAATGTAAAATCTGAAGTGCAAGCATTTTTTTTTCAGCGAAGACGGTGCTGGCTGTATTTCTTTTTCCTCACGCATGTCAAAGCTAGGCTAAAAGCTAGTTCTGGAGCCGCCACTCACTGGAACAATTCACTACTGAGGCCGTGAGTGGACAAACGGTACACGTTGTGAGTAAGGTTGGAAATGCTCAAAAAAAGTGTTCTTAAAAATCGATTCTTGAAAATTTGAATCGATTCAGAATGCTAATAAATATGAATAGCAATTCAGATGTGAATCGATTTTTTTCTGGCACTCCTTTTACCTACACGTGATCATTACATTCTATCTCAGCTGACTGTTGCACACACAAGTGCACTCCCTGTACACCCTGCACTACACTGCACACACAATAACCACATTCACTGGACATCTGTGTGTGCATACTGCACCGACACTTTACATACCGTATTATTTATAAAATCATGTCTACATTTATATTCCACCTTTAACTATTGGTTTGTCCTTCAAATAGTTTTTTTTCCTTCATGATATTGACAAGTTTTTTTCCTTCTTCAAATATAGGACAGTCATAACAAGCATTTCACTACACTGTACTGTGTATGATTTTGTACAAGAAAAATAAATCTGAAATTTGATCGCCTGTTCCTCCTTGTGTACATGCGGCTTTTAAGAGACGCTGTTCCACAGCTCTTGCACCGTTTGAGCGTGCACTCTGACCTTACCTGTCTCTCATGATTTTTTAATGTAAACTTTAAGCCATTAAAGCCCGTGTAGTATATACTAAACCCATGATTTGCCTCGGGTGCAGATCGGACCAATCAGATTGCGCCACTACCGTGATGTGTTTACTAAACTTTTATACGCAGTGAGGAAGAAAAACAAACATTTCTGACATAAAAAGGAAATAAATAGCATGAAAGAAGGCAAGCGGAAGCATTTAGGGTTTGGTTGGAAAATAAACCATGCATTAAAATGAGCCATGCATTAAACCATGCTGTTATGGAAGTGCGGCATGAAATGCGCATGCGCAGAAACCATTGAACAGCAGAACGAGAAATAAACATACAGTCAGTGACAAACACATACTCGAGAATCAAAAATAACACAACCAGGATAACATAGTGTTATTACTGTGAAGTTACACTGGACAACAGTGACAGAGAGGTGATAGAAATATGGCTAGATATACAAAAAGCTACTAGCCTTCACGAGCTAGCTAGCATGGCTAGCTAAACACATCCTTCATACAGACGGCAGGACAGGGGTTTTCTGCATTTTTCAGCTATTTTGCGACGAATAAAAACAACACTACTGCCATTAAATTAGAAGACAGTGTTTCCTGTGTAATATTGTTTTGCTAGCCCCGACACCCCCCTCTCTCTGACTTTGTATACAACAGATTAGCCTGTGCGCGCGCGCGCGCCATTGTGCTAGCTGCACCGGAGATCTCCCCGGCTCCTCTCCAACCGACACACTGCATTTCCAAAGCGCTCACCTTCTTGAAATTTAGGTTTAGGGTCCTGTTTAGGCGCCATTCACAGCTTAAGCACTAAAAATAACTGGAAAATCAAATCCAGGCATCGCCAGCTCCGATTCCGTTCAGACACGGTGAAGGCGCCGCACTACGTCTCCTCTCCTGACGCAGTAATTTAGCGCCCGTGTCACGTGACTTAATCCAACGCGCCTGGTGTCCGCAGGGTGTTTCCCACCTGTTTTCCGAAGGAGTGTTTGCCACCCGTTTTCAGATTCCTACTGAAACAATAACTGCAATAACAGTCAGTGACAAAACAGATGTAGAACTCTGAATACCAAAGCACAAATGAATGATTACCTGCTCTCACCTTTACAAAATTAAATAAACAATAATTAATTAAATAATGATAATAATAATAATAACAATAATAATAAATAATAAATAATGATAATATAAAATACTTGAAGGTCTCAGTCTTATGTATTTATGTATATTTCTCCTGTAGTATATATCCACCGGTCATAATGATACTGTGTGCTGTATGGAATGAAAAACAATGTGTCCAGTAAGTGGCGGTACTGTGTTTACATACTCTGTATTTTCTTCACTGTAGTTACATTTCTGACCCCATAATGACAAACAAACAACACAATACAAAATGTAGGCAACAGGACACGATTTCGGAAACACTCACCGAATAGGGTCACAGACGAAGTAAAGCTTGAGGACTGAGGACTTTCTCACTCTGAGGAGGATGTGCTAACCACTGCACCAGCAGATGTTGGACACACTTTAGATTTAATCAAATATGCATATGCATTTTTTCTATTTGAGCTAATTACATTTTTTTTTATAAAAAATAGAAATCTATTTTGAAAAAAAATTCTAGTACATCAATAACTCAATAAATTCTGGTTTATTATTATTCAGAATCAGAATGAGAATACTTTATTGATCCTGGAGGAAATTGTGTGCACACAGTTGTTTCACACCAAATAAAGAAAAGGACAAGATAAGGATAAAGCCCCCCAGCATGCAACAGCATAGAGGATGTCTGTCCACAACAGACTCATAAAACATCCTGAGCAGTGTTCGGCAGATGTTAACCGACCTTAGCCGTCTCAAAAAATAGAGACGGCTCTGTCCCTCCTTGTAAAGTGCGGTAGTGTTCTTAACCCAGTCCGGTTTATTGTCAACATGAACTCCAACGTATTTGTAATCCTTCACCATTTCCACATTGACACCCTGGATGGAAACAGGGACCGCTGGTGTTTTGGATCTCCTAAAATCCACAATCAGTACCTTGGTCTGTGTCACATTAAGCTGCAGATGATTCTGCTCACACCATGTGATGTAGGAATCCACAGCAGCTCCAGCAATTTTATCACCTCCACCACCTTATTGTTATTATTATTATTATTATTATTATTATTATTATTATTTCATGTTTTTAACTTGTGTCTTTTTTGTCATTTGTATTTTATATGCTGCAGTGTTGCTGTTTACTGCACTGTCCTAATCTTAGTATAGTAAAAATACAGTGGACTATCAGTATTAGTTGACTTCACCCATAATGTATTATTAACATCTTTGAAGTGGATGCTGGAGCTGTGACCACTGCCACTCAGGACCACTAGATGGTGCAGAGCTGACTGAAGGCCTAAGAAACTGTTGCAATAGATATCATGCACATAGACATCACTATAGAGCTAAAAATAGATTCGAGTGGACACAGAAGGGGTTTGCAAAAGGCATAGACGCTGCATTCCCTTTGTTGCCTCGTAGAAACGATATGTCAGAGCTTCCGCCATATTGCTTGTGGCAAGTTTGCCCCCAGTCAATGGCACGAACCAATGGGTGATATCACAGTAGGCTAGGTCCATTTCTTTTTTACAGTTAGTGAATCCATCTTTGGGAGCAGCATCTCCTCAGGGCTTCAGTTAAACCCTTCCCTGCCACCAGAGGTCCTTCCAAAGCCAGGACCACGACCACTATCCCCACTCTGATCAACACTCATGAGCTCCACTCTGTCTGCTGGTTTGCGCACTGTAGGGTAATGCACATGTATATTAGTGCAGTGCTGTGCTGCCGAGGCCCCTAAGCAGCAGATTTCACACACCGCAACATCCTGCATTAAATGTCCTATTTCATTCCAAAGAGACGAAGACAATGTTATATTATGTGATATTATATTCTATATATTCACTCACTCGTTTTCCAAACTGCTTAATCCTTAATCCCATCTCAGCCAACTCTGGGTTAAGACAGGATACACCCTGAATAGCTTGCCAGACGATTGCAGGGCTACCACCACATACAGACAAACTCAGGCCTTGGGGCAATATGGAACAGCCAATTAGCCTAATGTGCGTGGCTTTGGACTGTGGGAGGAAACCGGGGAACCCAGAGGAAACCCACACAACCATAGGTTGAATTCTGCTACAGTGGCTCAAACATCAGGTACATGTGGAGTGGGTAAAGACCATCACTGACTACAAGGGAAAGAGCTAAATCGTGGGGGAGGTGACTGCTTCTCTACCTGAGGAGCTGAACACCTTCTATGCCCGCTTTGAGAACCACAGCAAGCTTCTGTCAGAGGAGGGCACCTATCCTTTTCAGATCACATAGGCAGATGTGAGTAAATACTTTAAAAAAGTAAACACATGGAAACGGACAACATCCCACTGACTATATCTTATCCAACTGACTACAGCTCTGCTTTCAACTCCATAATCTCATTCCATGATTCTTCAGGATCTACACATCAGTGTCTCCTTATGCAACTGGATCCTGGACTTCCTGATGGGCAGACCTCAGGTGGAGCAAATCGGCAGTGTCACGTCATCCACACTGGCGCTCAGCACCGGTGCCCCCCAGGGATGTGTGCTGAGTCCCCCTGCTGTACACCTGTTCACCCACAATTGTACGGCCACACACAGTTCCAACACCCTCATCAAATTTGCAGACAACACCACCATCATTGGCTGCATTTCAGATGGAGACGAGTCTGCTTACAGAGTAGAGGTGGGTTCCCTGACATCATGGTGCTTGGACAACAAACTGCTGCTTCACGTTAGCAAGACCAAGGAGCTCATCGGGGACAACAGGAGACTGCAGGGTGGAGGGCAAACCCCTATCCACATCGAGGGGACAGAGGTCGAGAGAGTCAGTTTCTTCAGGATCTGAGCTGGTCACATCACGGGGGTGTGATCACAAAAGCAGCAAGATAATGGCTCTTCTTTCAACAGTGGCTATGGAGGTTTGGCAAGGACTCCAGAATAGTCACCAACTTCTACCGATGCACCATCAAGAGTATTTTGTACGGCTGCATCACAACCTGGTACAGCAGTTTAATGCTAGGGACCGCAAAGCTCTACCTAGGGTGGTCAGATCAGCACAAAGCATCACCAGGACTGAACTGGCAGCCATGCAGGACCTCTACACATAACGCTGTAGGAGAAAGGCCCAGCAGATCCTCTCTGATCCCAGCAACCCCAGCCACACACTCTTCACACTCCTGCCCTTCACCCTCTGGTACAGGAGCATCCAGACCCGCACCAGCAGATTCAGTGACAGTCTCTACCCACAAGCCATCAGGCTACTGAACTGCTGAAATACTGGACAATCCGCATACAAGAGTTTGCACAGGACAACTTGCACACTCATTGTACACACTATACATGTACACACCATTACCTCTGCACTCCAACCACTACTGTATTTATTCAGTTTTTATATTTATATTT
Source organism: Neosilurus hyrtlii (assembly GCA_028564935.1). Lineage (NCBI taxonomy): Eukaryota > Metazoa > Chordata > Actinopteri > Siluriformes > Plotosidae > Neosilurus > Neosilurus hyrtlii. Next base: position 25,563,212 of record JAOUQZ010000035.1, read on the forward strand.
TTCAACTTTTATATTTTAGTTTTAAATTCAGTTTTTATTTTATATTTTATATTTGATCTAAATGCTACTCTAGGCAATATTAGTTTTTTATGTGCAATATCGAAGTGTCTCTCAGTCGTAGAATTTCATTGCTGGTAATGATGTTCTACTGTTACCTGTATATGACAATAAAACTTGAAAGTCAGAACATGCAAACTCCACACAGAAACACCTCAGCCAGGAATTGAACCCAGAACCTTCTAGCTGTGAGGTGGACGTGCTAACTACTGCGCCAATGTTCCGCCATATGATACATTACATAGTATGATTATTATGCGATATTATGATGGCCATAGACATCCATAAACAATTGTTCCCCAAGCAGCACACAACAGGAATCTTAATTGAGAAGTTTTAATTAGGCGTTGGTCTTGGTAGTGCAGCAGATAAATGCAAATACGGCAAGAACCGTTCAAATAGTGATACAAGCAAGAAATTTGGTACATGTACTGTTCAAATCCCACTCTTTTCGAAAATACCGCTGACCATGCAAAAATCCAAGATGGCGACCCCAAGATCCAAGATGTCTACCCAAAAATTGTGTTCCCTTTATAACTCAAAATGCATTGATTTTAAGGCCCATAAATGTATCAAAGGTGAATATAACGTTGCATATTGTGGACATTTTGGTACCACATTCATGTCTGTATCTCCTATGGTTCTTGAGATACACCACCCCAGTACCTCTACAGACTTCGGAAAACAAAACATTTGTACCATCCATTGTTGATAAGTGTATCCCGCAAGGGCGGGGTACACCCTGGACAGCTTGCCAGGCCATCGCAGGGCCATCAGTCACACAACCACTCACACTCTCACTCACACCTATGAGTGATTTGGAACAGCCAATTAGCCTACTGTGCATGTTTTTGGACTGTGGGAGGAAACCGGAG
>JAOUQZ010000035.1:25574516-25588682 GCA_028564935.1 Neosilurus hyrtlii
TATACACACACACACACATATATATATACACACACACACAAAATATACAATACACAGATACAATCACCAAGGCCTCATTTTCTTACTGTTTTTCCTTACTGTTTAACAAGCTTGCATGGTTTAACTGTTACACAATCAATTATATGTGTATTATGTTAAAACAGCAGAAAGTAGGGCTTGTTTAAAATATAAGGAGCAGAACGCTTGTATTTTGGTATAGTTGTATGTTGGTATTATGTATATTGGTATAAGCGCCTTATGGCTTGACCACTAATATAACACCTGGAAAAAATCACCACACTCACAGGATGCTTACACAGCATCTTTACTTCATAGCAAATACACAGATCTTACATATAACAACATTCTGGTTTTGGGAAAAATTCCTGAAACAAACTAAACTATTTCAATTAATTGCACACTTTGGTCCAGATCAATAGGGCGACAATTTTAAGCTCCTGAGAGGCGCATCAACAAGGTGTACAACTATCAACCAGCCAATTATGGCCATCTGAAAGATCATTTGTTCTAGGGGCAGATAACCTCAGTGTTAATATCAATATGGGTTGCCTGCCAGGTAAAGGACCATGGGAGATGGTAATCATTACCACTAAACTCAGGGCATGCTTTTTTATTTCTCCAGTAAAAAAAAAAAAAAAAAAAAAGGTTTGGTAATAAAGGAAACATTTTCAGTTGATGCTGTATCTTACTTGGACCTTCTGGACAGTTTGGTTGTCAAAGCAAAACTTTTTTTCCCCATTTTATAAAATGCATAAACAAAGAAGTTAATCCAAGGCACGTATCTAGCATAAGAAATGTTTATTAGTAAAAGCTAACAGAATTGAAAAAATATTGTCATTCTCCAAGTGTGGTAATTCCATAATTTTTGCCAGCAGTTCTATTTAATAATTACAGATTTTATAGCTATTTATATGTACATCAAACAACAACCAAGACAGCAAGCCTACCGGACAGAGAAGCGAGACTCTCAGACTAGTGGTAGCAATCTCACTGTCAGGGTCAGCCGTCAACTTCTCTTTGACTGTTGGAATTTCAACAAAACAATGCTTATGATTATATAACAATAATACAGCATCTTTGGCCATACATCATTTAAAATACTCACTGAGTGCTCTTGAGTGGTCTGGGTTCCTGATGCCTTTCGACCGTAGTCTCTGTAGCAATACTGAAGAGGACTGCTGTCGGACGAGGTACACTGCCATGGAATAACTCTGAACAGACCACAGAAAAGATCTCTTGGGATACAGATTCCATATGAAAGGGCTTTCAAACTAGAGCTGAACTCGAGTGTGGACCAGAGTCCGCTTCAGCCGAAAGATACATTTCATTAACGTGAGCACTCATTTCCGAATTCAGGTGTTCACCAATTCCTCTAGAAGCTGTTAGTCTATGAGTTTGATTCGCTTGAACTCCAGTGCAGCCCATAGCGAGGACACCATCTTATCTAAAAACCTGAAACACTGGTTCAACAGTCCTTATGTAAGAATGGCGTAAATGAACCAGAGTACGCAACTCAAAATATAATATGAGACCTGGTGGAGGTGGACACACCAACAAAAGGGACAAAATTTGAAAGTACCCTAAGACAGCATCTGGATATCTTTATAGAGCTTTAGAGAGCTATCACTTATAGGATAAAACAAAAAAATACCAACTCCATCACATTCTCAATACTTACCCTGCCGATTTCTGATGTCCAAGATACCACAATGGTGTTGGGGACTGTTGTGGACAAACGGACCAGAGAGGTAATGTTGATGGGTCTGCTTGGTCGTTTTGGCTCTACTCCATTTTTAGTTGGAGGAAGATAGCCCTGAAGACAATAAGAAAAATAACAACTGTATGAAAAAACACAAATTTAAACACTGTATACACGCGCTACTGCAAAACCATTTTTTAAAAATTTAACAGTCTCATCAACTGTTGCATTTCCTGGTTGAAGAGCCAATAAATATTTGAAGTCACATCAAATTCCTCTGAACCTCAATTAAGAACAATGGGCCTCATTCACCAATATCTTAAGTCTTTTCATAAATTTGTTCTTAAATAAAATCCGCAAGAATAGTCCGAGTTTTGTTCTTAGGGTTGCTGAATCTCAGTGCGTTTGTAAACAGTGCTCAAATTAGAATAGGTGAACGCCATTTAAATCCCCATAAAACGACATGGGGGCGTGCACACACAAATATTCATGAACATTAAAACCTGACCTGTGGTGTCAGGGTCACATCCTAACAGAGAACCAGAAGCTACTACTTTGTTCAATTCAGGTTTTAATATTTCACTCTAGCTTTAAAGTAAAAGTAGTAGCTGTAAAACAATGGCTCTTCCGTACTTCTAGTGAACTACTTGAAAATTCTTAGCTTGTATTACATCTTTAGACATTTGCTTCTGCAGCGATATCCACATATTGTGGGGGTAAATAAGGAAAACATCAAAAACAAACGATCACAAGGACGACTTCAAACAGATACAATTTATTTACAGATTCCTTGCCTGAGTCAACATTCACTGTAGTAAAATATCACATTCAGACCCCACCATGCCCCGAGGTCCCTTTCCCCTTGCATAATAAGCAGTCTTGGACAAAAATAAAAAATAAAAAAATTTACAAAACACTCAAAAACCAGCACAAAGAGCAGCAAATTTTACAAACAGTCAATTCTTGCCTAATTTGGACTTAATGCACACATGTGTACAGTCTATTGCTCTGATAATGTTGTGTAGAGCAGCAACAGGAACTAAATGCATTCTTGAGCTGTTTATCTTCACTACAGGGGAATTTAATATACAGTGCTCAGCATAAATGAGTACACCCCCTTTAAAAAGTACAAATTTAGTCAGTAGCTCAATGAGCAAAAGAACAATTTCCAAAGTTTTCACAAGGCTGAGCTTTACTTAACACTTATTTAACTCCATAACATGAAATTAAGGTTAATAATCTAACTTAGATCACAAAATCCTCAGTTCTACTCAAATTGGTTGAAGCAATAATGAATTCACCCCACAACAAAAACTACTACATCTAGTATTTTGTATGAGCAACGTGATTTTTAAGGACAGCACCAAGTATTCTAGGCATGGAATGAACAAGTTGGCGACATACTCAACATCCATCTTTTTCCATTCTTCAGGAATAACCTCTTTTAGAGCCTGGATGCTGGATGGAGAGTGATGCTCAACTTGTCACTTCAGAATTCCCTACAGGTGTTCGATTGGGTTTAGATCAGGAGACATACTTGGCCATTCAATCACCTTCACTGATGGCAGCATCTTCTCCTTCAGTATAGAGCAGCACATTGTTGAGTTCATGATACCACCAATGAAATGCAGCTCCCCAACACCTGCAGCACTCATGCAGCCCCACATAAGGACACTGCCACCACCATGTTTCACTGTAGACACCATGCATTTTTCTTTGAAATCCTCACCATTACGATGCCATACAGTTTTATAACCATTAGTTCCAAAAACAGTAATCTTTGTCTCATCACTCCAGAGTATAGAGTTCCAGTAGTCTTCATCTTTTTCAGCATGGGCCCTAGCAAATTCTAGGCGTGCTTTTTTTGTGCATGGGCTTTAGGAGAGGCTTCCTTCGTGGACGATACCCATGCATGCCATTCCTCTGCAGTGTGTGCCGTATGGTGTCACGGGAAACGGTCACCCCAGTTTTGCTTTCTACTACTTTAGCTAACTGCAGTGAACTTGCATGGCAATTTTCTTCCACCCTTCTCATCAGAAGATGCTCCTGTCGAGTTATTAACTTCCGTGGACGGCCTGGACGTCTCTGTAAGATGGTTGCACTTCTATCTTTCTTAAATTTTCGGATTACTTTTGCTAGGGTATTTTGACTGATATGTAAAGCTTTGCTGATCTTGTAGCCCTCACCTTTTTTGTGTAAAGAAATGATTTCCTTCCTCAGATTTTGTGACATTTCTCTTCCATGAGGAGCCATTGCTAACAGCATGAAATGGGCAGGGCTTTTCTTTGTTAATTAATGCCCTGTCATAGTCACCTGTCTGCTGGACACCTCTTAAATGATTCATTAGACTCACCTGTGGTTGAATGCCTGTTAATTAGAGTTTTGTAGTCTTAAGTGTGGCTTTTCTCCTAAGACTATAATTGGGGTGTACTCATTTTTGCAACATGGGCTTGAATGAATTTGTTAGGAAAATCACTTTTTTGTGTGTGCAAATTAACAAATCTTGTTTGCAATCAATGGCCAACATTTGTGGGAGTATTTTGTAGTCTCACAGAAAATGTTGATTCTGAAAGGAAACTAAAGGATTTCTGACAAATGTAGTGGGGTGTACTCATTTATGCTGAGCACTGTATTGTCTGATTAGGAGATTTATACTCTCCAGGACTCGTGGGAGGACGCAGCGGATGTTTGTGATATTATATACACCCAGTCTCTGAGCTCCCTCTGAAATGTCCCTGTGGCCAAAAAGCCCAGGGTAGTCAGTACCTGAGCATCTGGTAACACCAGCTTGGAGTGTCAGGTATAGAACCGCAGTACCGGTGTTACACAGCTCCCTGAGAAAAGCTCTTTGTAATCGTAAGATATTCATTGGTGCAAATAATTCTACATGAACTTCAATGATAGGTTATCTCCTAAGTGCATGACAGTCTTGAAAGACTTGGTCTATAATCGCCCTGTAAATTAGCGTTATCAATTATCATATGAGCCCATGGTTTCCAATGAACGTAAATGATACATGAAAAGTTTGCAAGTAAGAGTTAAGAATAAATTTCTTGGTAAGAATGGATCATGATTGAGGCCCATTGTGTTTCACTGAATTGAAGTCCAGTTCATAATAAGTCTTTTTATAAGTGAGCGTGACAAGTTTGGACTCACAGGGAGGTTACAGGGCTTTCCGTTCACTTTCACACAAAGGTTTGGTGGGAAATGGTCTTCCTGAGGACAACTCGTCTCTGATAAGCAAAACCTGAAAAAGATAAAGCAGGTAGGAACTGCATGTGATTGTGTGTTTTGGGACCAACTAAGAAATGTGTGGGAACAATCTTTTCTAGCAAACGAAAAACAAAAACTGAACTGTTGCAGTGTAAAAACAACTTTAAAAAAAACCAGCAGCAAATTGAAAAAACCTGTAAGTTTTAAGTATGTTCTATAACTAAAAAGAAAACGAAGCCTTTTGTTTTGACTGTATTCGTCTCATTTGATGTCTTACAGCAAAATTATGGAATTCATTCACCTTTATTACTTGTGTTTCTCTGTGAATGAAAGAGACGGGTGATTATTATACCTTAACTGAACTTGTACTGAAAAGTCACATTTGGTCCCAGAGATGTCCCTACAAAAAAAGAGAGAAAGAGAAGGAGAGAGAGACATGTATGTTATACCCAACAATTGAAAGACTGCTAAAGCAAGCAGAAGACAACATTTAGTCTGACTGGTTAAAAGAAATACACATCCGGTTTCCTATTCACAGTAGGCATTTACAAGTATCTATACTAGTTTGCAAACTTGTACCGCTATTACTAACCATGGTAAGCAAACTAACACTCCTTCCCAGACTTACATTGAGCTGCTGATCTGTTGGACTTGCTGTGGCGTCAACGCAAATGCAAAGCAAGTTTCCTGAAACCTCTGATTGTTGTCTGAGGCTGAAAGGAATTAGGAAGGCAATTAGGAAGATAAATCAGGAGAATTAAACTGAAAAGGTAGTTGTAGTGTGAAGGTTATATTTTATAGACTTTTTTTTTTTTACAGTTACATGGGGAAGTATTTCGAAAGATTCTTAGAATTGAACATATTTAACATTTTTTTTCCCACCAATATTACAAATACAAGAACCAAATGCACTCTTCTGTGGCATACCAGTCTAAATGTAATTCATACTGTACATGTTCAAAAAGAACTTACTCAATTTAATCTGCTTATAGTAAGGAAGAACTTGAAGGAAAGAGAGACAAAGAGAAAATTATTCACTTATACATTCATTAGAGATTGAAATGTTCAACTCCGAGGTAGAGAAGATGCATGTCTGTAAAAAGGTAGTTTCCTGGATATAGCAATAATGTGGGGCTAAAAACACTGGAATAGCTCTTTATACTAGAGCAGTCCAATATTATAATATTATAGTAATGCTGAAACTTGCATGATATCGTGTTTAATTAACTCTTGTTAAAAGCAGTCATAACAGGTATACAGTAAACCCTTAAAATTTTAAGTTCATTTAAGTTACACTAATATAGCAAAAGTGTTTTGACAGCATCACTTCATTTTCTTTTATTAAACGAAGGCTTGTTTATGCTTGTTTACGTTTATTTCTTGGTGCTGGTTGTTTTCCTAACTCTGTTCAAGCACTGGAACTCCCACAAACTAAATTTTTACAACCATGTTATCACTCTCACTCATTAACCGAACCGTTTAATCATATTAGGGTCGTGGGGAGGCTCTCTCAGCCGATACTAAACAAACAGCTCGCCAGACCATCTCAGGGCAACACACACACCACACCGAATAATTAATACTCACACATAGGGGAAATGTGGATCAGCCAATCAGCCTAATGTACACATCTATGGACTGTCAGAGGAAACTGGAGTACCCAGAGGAAGCCCATGCAAGCACAAAGAGAACATGCAAACTCCATACAAAAACACCCAAGCCCGGGAATCGAACCCAGGTCCCGCTTGCTGACCAGTACGCCACTATGCTGCCCACCATGTCCCAATTTATGAAAATACAGTGGTGGCTTAGTGGTTAAGGCGATGGGTTACTGATCCAAAGGTCAGCAATTCAATCCCCACTATCACCACTGTTGGGCCCTTGAGCCCTCAAATGCTCAGTTATATAAGAATGAAAATTTTAAGACACTCTGGACAAGAGCGTCTGCCAAATGCTGTAAATGCTTTAAACTTTAATAGCTGTGTTTATTTCAGATTTTAAAGAAGGAAATTAGATGTACATTATTGGATGCACATCACAAATTTAAGTTCAGGTGAACCGGATTTCAAGTGGTTGGGACAGGAATACTGAGCATGCTCCAAACTTTGAAAAATCTTCACCCTGTTAAGAAATCAAGCCGAGGTCAATTTGTTGAGTCAAAATACTTTATCACTGTTTAAGAGTTAGAATTTCCTACTGAAATTGTGGAATCCTGTTTTTAGAAAACAGATCTTCTAATAAGTGTGATTATTCTCGAAAATTTGGGCATTTGAGTTCCCAAAAAAGTGCTATGGTTATGGCTGAAAGCTGTTATCACCAGGCAGAAAACTAAGGGAAAGTTTGTTTCTTACATTTCGTACTTTAGCTGTTTTTGTAAATTGCTTCTGTTTTGGAGATGTGAAGTACAAGTATAAATACCGTGTGATTTCAGTTTGACAGGATACATTCCTATAATGCACCCAACAAAGTGGTATCAAAAGCAAACCATGATAAGAAAAGTCATGAGCTTCTGCTACCAATTCTAGTTTATACAATCAGTCTTTTCTGCAGTTTTTGATCTAATATTTAGTTTAAATTTCTTCCCTCGCGTTCAACAGTGAACTACGCTTCCACCGATAGTTTTACTCATTTGATTTGTAGAAAGTGGAGCATGTGCAGTAACCATGACACCGCCTCTTTAGTTCTCTAGTTTCTGAAGTGCATTTTTAGGTAAAGCTAAACAACTTTTCTGAGTAATATGTAAGATAAAAGTTCTTTCTGTTCATGTAATGTCATCTTTTAAAGCTCAAACATTTGTAATGGCAACACTCTCTCAGAGCGATAAGACACCATTTGCTCATCTCTGCCCTCTGCACTCATGAACTGAGGCTCACTAAAATGGGCAGCTTGCAGATGGGCTCAACTATGTACGTCAACATCTTTCCAATGTTACTGCCGCCGTTATTTTTAGCACCACAGCTATATATAGGCTTGCTGGACCATATCCAACCTGATAAGCCATAAATCATTTCAAGAACACCTTGATGTCAGTATCGCCAAGTAGAAAATCCAGCTGGGTGTAAAGCAAGGGGAGGGGAGGGGAATCACTAACCCAGGGTGGTGGGCTTGATCAGTTCATCCAGCACGTCGTAGAAAGGAAGCCTCTGAAGCTTGACGTCTGGATGGACAGGATGCAGGGCAGAAGAGAGATGCGGCAGGCCCAGCTCGTGCTTGGGCCCCAGGAGCGAGACAGGTAGTAGAGGCGATGGTGCTCCGTGGCTGTCGAACCCGAGTTGGGTGAGGCTAGCAGGCAAACCTGCAGATGCTACCCCTGTTGTGGAGTGGACTCCTGGGAGAGAGAGGTCTGTCGGGGACACCATTTTTGTGGGGAAGCGGCGGCGGTACAGCTCCTTGATCTTCATCTGTACAGCAGGGCTGCAGCCAGCCTTCAGCAAGTGGAGAGCTTTGGTCAATAGTTCGTGCTTTCTTCCGTGCTTATTGCGACCGGCGTATCCTAGGAGTACTTGCAGTTCAGAGACACGTAGGCTCATCACCATTTGCTGTTAATCCAAATGAGAAAAGAAAAACAGATGAACTTCATTGTGGTCTGATAGTATTGCACCAGAAAGCTAACAAAAAAAGTTTAACATATCAGGTCATTCAAACACAAGTTGCTTTTTATTAGGGGGCAGTAGTAGCTCAGTGGATAAGACTCAGGGTTACCAATCAGGTTGAGGGTTCAAGTCCCAGTGCCACCAAGCTGCCACTGTTTGGGCCTTAAGCAAGGCAGCTGTATAGATGAGACCAGACTCTAAGGCGCTCTGGATAAGAGCGTCTACCAAATGCCCTAAATGTGAATGTAAGTGGCATTTCTGGGCTGTGACAAAAAAAATAAAATTGAAAAAAATAAATTAATAATAAAAAAATCAAGTTTTTATTTGCATGGTTGCATTATGTAATGCAAAAAAAATCATACACGTGTCAGGTTCTTAAAAAAAATTTAAATCAAACCTTTTTAATTCAAAAAAGGGTGCTTAACTACATCACACTCCTTACACCAGCATACTTTTTATTTTCACAAAACAGTCATTTTTACAGAGAATCCCTGATACTTTATAGTGACAGAAGGTCAGAACATAAAGGGGGGCTTGAATTTCTTTTTGTCTTATTGAAAAATGAGGCACATTTATATGGAAGCATCACACTCCTTGTGTCATACTGATGGGACCCAAACAAACTGGCAGAGCAAATATACAAAAGAACACAATTTTTTTGATGCCCAGTTAAAAAATGTATATTTCATCACAGTAACACCATAAAAATAGTATGTTCTAAAAAATTTTTTAATTATTATAATATTCATGTTTGATGTCAAGGATATTTTTCTTTTTAAACTTCAATTCGTATCATACTTTCAAAATGACATCTTCACAAGATGTTAGATCTGTGTCCACCCAACTAATTATAACTAATTTAACTGTAAAAACAATTACATACAAAATGATTCAGAGGGAATTTTTTTTTGTCACAGCCGTTTACTGCTTTTAAATCATTATTTGAGATTGGACCAAAAAAAGCACTTCTAATTCTTAGGCATTATAACTAAATTTCACATTTGTTTTTAAGTTTTTAAAACTGGTGCAGAAGAGAGCGGAGATGGTAAGATCTTGGGGAGGGGAAAACCAAATCTAAACTTTAACCAGCGAGTTTTCAAAACAAAAGCAGTGAAGCGAAGCTCCAATGAAAACAAAGAACTGCAGACCTTAGCAGCTCATGTTTCTCCATCTTTGTGCCCACTTTCTTCTTGCCAGTTTATTGGCAGCTGAACTGCTCATGTAAACAACAAACACATTTTCATTAAACTTGCCCACCCCCCACAAACACAAACATACTAGCACTAACACTAAAGGAAGAAAGGAAGGTCAGACTCAGACTGTCTTCATCTAACAGCACAATCTAATGCCGATCATTCAATCATTCTGTCTGTAACCACGCCACTGATTAGACTCTCAACATGCATGCAATACAGGGTGGTTCTTAAAAATTGAAAAATGTAAGAAAGTCTAAGCTCCAACCCCTGAAATTTGTTGCAATAGATGAAAAAATCTCCTAGTGAATTTTTTTTCTCAATCAGACAACATTTACCCCCTCAACGACCTTGAAGTTTCACCCTGGGGATCCCCAAGAGGCGCTTTTTGTCTGGGAATAAACAGAGCATATAAAGATTAAAAAGAGAATGAAAATAAACATATTATTCTATGAAAAGGAAATGTTGTCGATAGTAAAGAAATTCATAAGTGACCCTAACAATACTAAACATCCGTTATATGAAGAATATTAATTGTTGGCAAGTGGGTGTACTACTCGCTGACATTCTAATAATAATGCTTACATGTTTTAAATTATTTTTTATGTTTCTAATAATGTCATGTCTTGTACTTTGTGCCAATTTTTTAGGCATTGGATGACAAATGAAATGTATGTTCCTTTCTGTTCTACTAAAAATTAATAAAAAATTTTTAAAACAACAATCCTTAAAAACAAACAAAATGAGACCCTTGGAAATAGGGGTCGTTGTTAGCATTAACATTTTTTATTATGTATTTATCCATTTCAAAATATTATGTGACTGGTGGGAAAATGCATTTATTCAAAGCTAACCCCTGTACATACCCCTCAAAGTTATGTATCCCCTCTATAATATTGTTTCCCCCTAAATAGCCCAGTCAACATATGCTCAAGGATTGACAGAAATTAAAATGAAAGGTTTCTCAACAGTTTTTGAATCAGAAAAGTCTCTAGAATAACAAATAAATTACAGTAAAAAAACTAAGGCAGCAAACATCACTTAATTTGCATAAATCCAAGAAAGCCTCCCAGAACTTCATTTTACCATATTCTGACTACTACCTTAAGGGTCCATGTCACAACTGGCATATCCAGCTTGCCTTGCCTTCTTTGGTGTCATTTTTTTCCCAGCACAACCTCACCTGTATGACCTTACAGTTACCTTTTTATTTTGACATACTGCATTAACACATTGGACCTAAAATAATGCAAAAAACACAAAATCCAAGTAGAGAAAAGTTTTTTTTAAACTGTGAAAAACACAAATATGTTTAATGAAATATTACTGTAACTTGGAATGCAAATATATATTGTAAATTTAAAGAATTATATACAAATGTAACAATGACATTTCCAGGGTGTGTTACTCCTCCTGTTGTCCACTTGATGGCAGCGTTTGCCTGCAAGTTTACCTACAAGCTGAAACTGAAACATGGCAAGACCACGTTTTCCTACTGTCATCTTAAATTGGCCACATGATTTGGACGCGCTGGCACGTCCATCGACTCCTAAGAGTTAAAGTGCTAAATTATGGTTTTCTGGGTCAAGAAATCCATTAGAACACACATCACGAGTTGATTTAAATGTTAATTCATAAGTCTAGTATTGTTACAGTACCTTATGATTTTATTTAACATTGACAGTACCTTTTCATAGATTCAGTTGTTTTCTATCAATTCTGATGTTTTGAATCCTTATACACTCTATTTATTTATTCCCAGACAAAAAGTCCCCTTTTGGGGATAACCAGGTTGAAATTTTAAGGTCACTGAGAGAGGGTAAACGTTGTCCGATTGAGAAAAAAAAATTTGCCAGGACAGTTTTTTCCAGGGGTTGGAGCATAGACTTTTTGACTTTTGATTTTTAAAGACTACCCTAACAACAATAATGAACCTAAAGACAAAAATATTGGTGGCAAAGTCCACAGTCCATTATCCATCAAGCTGCACAGTGTACTGCGAGTTCAAAATAAATAAATAAATAATAATAAAAAAAAAATTAAAAAAAAGAGTTCAGCCACGACCAGCTAGTTTAAAAACATATATACATTACATAATCAAGCATCAAAGTCAAACAAAAATAAATCTGTAACTTTAAACTGTGAAGTTATCTGGCAACCAGGGCCTCGATGGAAATAAGCCTTTTTCTCTTGAGACTATACAAATCCTGTTACTGTATACTAAATGAAAATGGCACGATCTGATTGGTTTCCTATCTGGGGTTAATAATTATGCCCTGAAGGCGAGGTGGATGTCGCTGAAAAGTAGGACAATTCAATTCAGCGACATCCACTGAGGATCAAAAGTGATTGGTTGAAAAGTATTTTTTTCAACCCATCCCATCCACACCTAAGACAATTTTAGCAAGCAGACCTAAAACGGCCCAACCCACAGATCAACCAGCAGATTACATGGTACTCATGAAACACCAGTACATTCAACTTAGAAACCGCCCAACCTGCAGAAAACTAGAAACCCCCAACCCGCCCAACTCCCAGATCAACCAGCAAGTTACATGGTGCCCCTGAATCAAGTGTAAAATGCCATAAAATCTAACAGAATTGCACCAAATCTACAGGAATCATTATCGGAAATTATCGGTAAGAAAGATTTCATTTCCCCATACTCAATAGTTTAATCACTCGTTACAAGCATAGCGTAGATTGCCATGAAGACTGTTGAAAAATAACCCAGATTTAGTCACATTTGACCACTGCATCATGGTCAGCCTATGAACTTTTCAGCTCATCATCATATATGGATAGTTTTTTGTACGGCTCAAAACTGGCATACTCTGTGGTGCCAATTCATGAGTGAAAAGGAATACTCAGGCTTCAGGAACCATTCTGAAAATTTGTGCCCAATGAATCCAGGCATTGTTGTTTGGTAATACGCCCATGATTTAGGAAATAAAAACTCTTCTGATGGGAGAACCTTGTCATTCAGTACATCCAGCTCATCAGCTGACTTCATTTTATTACCACACAGTGTTGTTGAGCCTCGACCTGAGCAACTGAAGTAACTACAGAGGACAAGGTGGATATCGCTTAACACTCCCTTCTTGACTAACCGGTTACCACATGGGAAAAAAAAACAAAAAAAACAAAAAACAAAAACAAACTAAAGAGATTTTATGGCTTATTCTTCTATTTTAAAGTATGATGATGACAACGCCTGATCCAAGTAGCGTTCTGATTTAGGCATTATCCACTCTAAATAATGACTTTTAGAATCCATGACCATAGCAAATGAAAAGTATTTGTCTGCTTTTCCAAAAAAGCAAACCAGTCAGATCACACCATTCCCATATGAAGAAAAACACAGAGATGCACAAGAAGGCATTTTCTGCATTTGCAACTAAGTAACATGAAAACAATAGTGAATTGAGTCCTGTTTTTTATCTTGTTCCTTTGCTACACTATTCCTGAAGCTGTGAAAGCACAAGCTTAAAAAATATATTTAATAATAATAAAATGAAATAAATGAACCACATTAGTTGTTTTTTGTTATGTGTATAGTGTTGTAAGTGAAAGAAGTATTTACTTAGATTTACTATTGGGCTTAAATATAAGAAATGCATCAATTTTATATTTTTCACTGTGCACATTTTTTTTACTTCTATAAGCATAAATTAACAGTTTATAAAGGAAAAAAAAAACACACTGCTTTTGTAGAGAAATCAAACCAATGTAACATCATAAGAGTGATAACTCGAGTACACGTTTCATCATTGTAATGAAACTTAAGGACTTAGAATGGATAAAAAAATGAGCATTTAATTGCTAAGAAAAAAATTTTCTCCTATCTTGAAAAGTCTGCCTGCACGTGTGCAGTAAAGCCACTATATCTTGTTGACATCGGAAGCGATCAGGTGGCAGATAATAAAGTGTTTGAGTTTTCTTTTACATATTTCAAACTTGCTTTTCAACTAGATCTACCAGTTAAATAATAAACATTAAAATTTCCTTCTTGTTGCCTGCCTAAGGCTCTGCAGGCGATGCTTCGTATAGCAAGACTCATGCTAAATACTGTTATGATTTTGAGTAGGTCAGACCCTAAGCTAAAAAACGATTTTTAATTCACCCATAGTGAATCTACTTTATAAATCATCAAACAAGCAAACCCCTTTTTCCTCTGTGTGCACAATTATTAGGCAAGTTGTATTTTTAAGCATTAATTGTTATTGTAGAACTATACAGAGCTTTTGGTCAATCCAAAATATTAACAAACCCTCAAACATGAACATTTAAGTAGTAGAAGTTTTGGCTTTCTTAATATCTATATGTACACCATTATAAGGCAACTATTAGTGTGTAGAATTATTATTCGTCTAAATGAAAAACAAAGATTTTCCATCTCACTTGTTTATTTTCACCTGTTAAAGTGAGAATAACAAACAAACTCAAA
>JAOUQZ010000035.1:25589800-25614683 GCA_028564935.1 Neosilurus hyrtlii
TTCTGGACAGTCGTACTAAGCATTTCACTGCATATTGTACTGTGTATAATTTGTATGTGACAAATAAATTTGAATTAAAATTTGAATTATTTAGCATGGTGTACAGTCTGTCTTTAGAAAGAATGGTTTACCCCATTCTAGATAGCACTTCTCCACTTTTTCCTCCACATAAAAAGAACTTTTATCAGTCCCAGAACCTCCGACTTCGTGGTTGAGTTGGGCATAGGAGCCATATATTAGCTAACCTGTTTATTCATAGACGGTAATTGGAGTCTAGGAGTAACTGTTCAGAAACAGCACATTTTCAAGGGGAACACAGAGAGGAATTGATTACACAAGGCTTGAATGAAGCACTGATCTTGTGAGGTTTGAAAGAAAACCACTAGGTGTTCAGCACCACGGACAACAGGGTGAGTACAGTGAAAGCTGATTCATATAAAAACAGTTTTGTCCACCATTTGCAACAACGGTCAGCAGAGTTTCTATTCAGTAGTTTCTCAGTCATCCACAGACAGTCTCTTAGGCTGCATTAGGAGCAATTTTGTAATTATGTTTTCATAGTCATTAAAAAAAACACATTTAAGATAAAGACAACAAATTAGCATGTCTTAACACTTTTAATTTAAATAATAATAAATCAATTCAATCTCAAAAAGAAAATTATCGAAGAACATTATTTTGCTTCTTGAATAATTTATTACTTTTTGCATATTTTTTAATATTGAACATTTATTTTGTAAATCAATTATTACTTTTACTTATTTTACACCTGTGTTTTATCATAATGATTAAAATATATCTTGCTGTATTTCTTCTTTTTTACCTCTCTTTTTTTACGTCTAGTAGAGAAAAAGTAAAAAGTGCTCTTAAGCAGCTTAAAAACAGTTCAATTTTACCCCAGAGGCAGTTTGTTACTGAGTCACCAACCAGGTGGGGTTCACACCAGAAGAGGTGCTATAACAACATTAATTTAGACAAAGATTAATTAGTAATTAATTATTAGTGGAAGAAGAAGTGTTCATTAAACATGTTTTACAGAGGAAATTTGTCCTATGCTAACAAAGCAGGAAAAAAAAAAATAATCCAACAACTCGGGAAGCCATCTCTAAGACAGTTAATGTCTTCTTCCTCTTTATCATCCACATGCCTCAGGACTGACAAACATTTGTGTAAGATGCTTCTTACATACCACACAGCGATTAGAGCATTTAACAAAGCCATAGATCAAGCAGGCAATGTTCATTTCCTATTAACTCAATCTCATAGAAACGTCTTTCTTTTCTAATCCTGTGTGCTTATTTGTACAGAAGGTGGTCCTTCACCCAAACCGCTCACTGCAGTCGCCAAGTGCATGCAAAAATATTTAGACTACACCAGTGACACCATCTGAAATGTCCAGGAATACGATACCAGGTGCTTCAAGTAGCGGAACCAGAAGTAAGGTGAGGTTTACTAACATGCAGTAAATACTTCGAATGATTTGCTCATGTGGAACAAGTACATTTCAATAGATTCACACATCTTTATGTTCAGTGTTCTTCAGCGTTTCCAAGTCATTTCTCCTTTTTCCCAGAACATATTCGTATAAATGCCATCTACTGGCAGCTCCTAGCAGGAGAGAACAGCTCTGGAAAGCTCCTAAATCCTACTTGACTTGGGAGTAGGACAAGAAATTTCTTCCACTACTCGCTACAAATTTCTGAGGACCTGTTCAACACAACTACAGTACCACCGTCTATCCAAGATCCAAGGCTCAGACCATCAAGCCAGGCAAAAGCTATTAAAACAATGCACTGTTTGAAATGTTGGCTGATTTATAAAAAAAAAAATAAATAAAAATAAATAAATTAAAAAAAAAAAATACAGGCAGGTGGGTGCTTTAGGTGGCAAAGAAGCAGCAGGTGCTGAAGGACTGCTGTACCATCTTTACCACTGGGTATAAAGAAGCAAAGAAATTTTGGGGGGAGTTCCTCCAAAAAGCAAGCAGAAAGGAAAGGGGTGGAACTTCACAAGTGTGTGCATCTCAGCCACTAGTAACCAATTTTTAAACCAGGGTGTAAATGTTACATGTACCAGGACACTGTTAACACCAGGGAGAGTGAACACACTGGTCTTCCTTGCTCGCAATTTCACTCTCATTATGAACAGGTTGTCATTGTTTTTTCTTTTAAAAAAGAATTCTGAGTACTGGTTAGTAATTGTTTTATTTGTTGTGCGTACTGTCACAGCACTGTCACTTTCCAAGTATATAGCCTCCACGAAACCCTCGCAGGGGGAACTCCTGATGAATTACGAAGAAATTCAGAGCGGGCTTCAGTAGGATCTGGAGAATTAAAAGACAAACACCACATTTCCCCCACAGTACTTTATTATAAATTATTGAGAACAAAGGGTAAGCAAAAATATAGACCTCAGGGGTCCAGTGTTCCCACTGCACAGGAAAGTGTACTTTAAACTTGATCTATAAACCTTCCTTAAACCAAAATCAAAACTGTTGTGTTAAACAAATGAAGTCCATCTGGCTCATTAATTATGTACAGATTTTGGTGTGCACCAATCCCAGGTGAGGCATCTGTAAGACATACCAAATTTCATCAAAATCTGAGCAAGCATTCTCAAGTTTTCTTCCGGAAACCAAACTGTTGTATTATTTAAATAAAGTCCAGCTGGCTCATTAATTAAGCGCAATTTTTTTGCGTGCACCAATCCCAGGCGAGGTGCCTGTAAGATAAATCCACTTACCAAATTCTATCAAAATCCAAGCAAGCATTCCTAAGTCATCGTTCAGAAACCAAAGTGTGACAGACAGAAGCCACCCATTTCAATAGCTTCCCTGACTATGTGGCAGGAGCTAAAATATGGGTAAAGCTCCAGAGCAAAAACATGTCCTGGATAACATCAAATTCAGATATGAAAGGGCTCAAATGAAAAGAAACTCATAACCACAACATGTCTGTAGTTTGGATGGGTCTTGATGCTTGTTGACAGCAACAAAGCACTAACTGACTTTATCCATGCCCTGCCTGAAAATACAAAAGTTGCACCAAAGGCGATACTTGAAGATGAGGATCTATCATGAGAAACTGACAAACACACGTGACCCTGCATTGGTTGTGTGTGAATTATGATTATTCAGCTCATGTATTGTATTGAACCTGCCCTTAAAATGTAAATAAAAAAAATCCAAGTGCTTTCTTTTTTTATTACTTTTTCACACTTTTTCTCTGTATATTTCACATGTAACTTCCATTTGATTGTCTCGAGTCCAGTGGATCAGGTTGAATTAGTCGTGTATTACAGCAAGAGCTGCTGTCTGAGCTCAGCTTTGGCTATTTCAGTCTGCACTATTGGTTTGAAGCTAAAAAGTGGACGTGTGTATGAGATAGTGGAGCGCAGAGCTGTGCGTAAAAACCTGCGCCTTCCTCCGTGCTGCGTTCATTCCATGTTGGATCGGTGCACAATAACCTGGAAGAGGTTTTTAATAATCAAAAGTGGAGATTTATCATTTTTGGATGTGTGTAAAAGCACGCCCAAACAGCAGTATACACACACACACACACACTCATATATATATATAAATTATATGTATAACATTTTATTATAGGAAAACTTTTTTTTTTTAAATCATACACACACACAAACACTGCAGTCACACAAACAAAAAGCACACAATATTTAATAGTAGTATACACACTTGTCGTGCACTACTGCAGTATGCTGTATTTGGTCACTTTTACTATGAAATTCTTTCATGAATCAAAAGTAGGAAAAATTTTTTTTAATTAAATTGAAGGGAAAAGCTAATGACTGTCATCTGCACTCAACAGTCTACAGCGCTACACCACCACTCTCACCTTGACTATACAAGAAGGGGTGTCGGGGGGGACATCGTCAGAATCGCGATTCTTATTTATTAGCATTCTGAATCGATTAAAATTTTCACGAATCGATTTTTAAGAACACGTTTTTTCGAGCATTTCCAACCTTACTTACAACGCGTACCGTTTGTCCACACACAGCCTCCATCGTGAATTGCTCCAGTGAGCCGCGGGTACAGAACTACCGTGTTTCCCTGATAAAAAGACCTACCCTTTCTTCTGCAGTACAGTCCAAAATAAGCCCTACCCCAAAAATAAGCCCTAGCTAAATCCATATTTTGTTCACACCCTCCCCTCATTTTCTGTGAATGCACGCGCGTAAGCACCATTTACAGCAGAGCAGCAGAGGAGAGATAGAAAGACAGGAAGTTAAGGAAAAAAAACCCGGTAAGTAATGTATTGTAAAGCAGGACTGAGAGGCATGATGGGGATAAAAGCACAACTGGGGGAGCATAACGTTCATCATTTTATTTTCCAGTATTATCTTCTATCTTCTGCCTGTTATCTAGGAAGAGTTTTGTGTTCACACTTACCTGTTTATTGAAATTGATGTTAATGTTAATTAAAATAAGACCTACCACGAAAATAAGCCCTATGGTGTTTTTTGAACCAGAAAAAAAATAAGACAGGGTCTTATTATCGGGGGAAACATGGTAGCATTTAGCCTACCTTAGACATGGATGAGGAAAAAGAAATACAGCCAGCGCCGTCTTCGCTAAAGGGAAATGCTTGCACTTCAGATTTTACATTTTCTGGGTAAGAAGGAGCTTGACATGACATATGCGGTGCACAAAATAAAAGTCAAGTATTTCGGGAACACTTCACATCCCTGAGCCCACATCTTACGCCATCACCCGGAGCTAAAAGAACCGGAGCATCGGCACGAACAACTCCATCACTTCACTAAACTCCCAACCAACTCTGAACGAGCAAAGCGGATCAGTACATTTACATAACCAGTTGTGTAGTAATATCATTTCTTTCTTTCTTTCTTATAGAAGAGTTGTACCTAGCTTATAGAAGAATGTAGTTACTCGTGAAATTGTCACCCTTTGTTTGTAATGGTTATGAATCAAACATCGGTTTGAATCAAGAGTCGATTCTGAATCAAATCGTCACCCCAAGAATCGGAATCGAATTGAATTGTGAGTTGTTGTTAGATTCACATCCCTAATACGCAGGCTGCTACACTTTTATGAATCAACCTCAGGCCCCCTTATTAGGCTTTAGTTATCTCTGTATTCACAAACTACCAGGAAAGCAGCTCATCCAGAGCTTGAGAAATTACACAGTAAGTCATTTATTGATGTGAAGATGGATATTTTTTTCTTTTTGGAGCAGGGTTTTTAACATAACCAAATATACAGTCCCATAAAAACAGCGGTGCACTCTATTTACAAAAAGCACTAAAATGTACCATTGTACTAGATATGTGCACTAATCATTTTAAACTATAACATAATTTAAACTTTCAGGCATATTGTTCACTACTGTTGCCTTCCTAACTACTCAGCATCACAGATCTGAAGTCACATCCTATTGTGCCTTTAAAAAAAGACAGTATGTTATACCCAAAATACCAATGAATGAATTTATGTCAGAACTTAAAAACATAATTATTTGTAAATATGAACAACAAGTTGCTCTTAATCGAATTCTCAAGTAAAAATGTATATACAAGGAATCATCATTCAGCTTAAATCCTCTTAAATAAGCACCACATACTACGAATACAAACAAAATAGTATCTTTTAAAATGACCCAAATCATCAGACAGCTTCCTCTGCTCTGCTAGCTCCTGTAGAATCTTTTCAGTGCAGACCTTGGCTCACTTCTCCCTACACTATGTGTTGTGCAGATCAGTCTGTACTTCCTTAAACCGGCTATAGTCTATAGCATTAAGTGCTCGTCCCTAGAATGCTAGGATATAAAGAATAAAAAACACATGTGAAAAGAGATTTCTTTGAGACCGTCTGCACGGTTTTCACAGCCAACAGTGCAACAAGAACCAACCATTTAAACGCAGAAACACAAATCCACAACACAAACCTACCAGGTTTTTTTTGTACCATGACCATTGGCCCAAACAAAGTTTGCCAACTGGACGCACACTAAAACACATTTTCATTGGCTGATTCTGCAAGTCACTAATAAATACGAAGCGCCCACTGCTGACTCCAGAAGTCAATGTCATGTAAACAAAATAACCAGAGGTCGGTCAGTTAAAACCCCCCCACGTGCCAAAAAAAACTTCTGGGTCGGCACAATTTTTACCGGGTCGGTAGGTTAGTGGGAAAACAGCATTTTTTACGCCCTATTATAAAATAACATCCCTCTTTTTATAGAATTGTCCGTTAGGTATCCCACCAAGACTTGTCAATGCACTTATAACTAAAGGTAAGCTAATTGTACCAAAATAAAGACTTGGTTACTATAAACAACTACAAACCAACCTAACATGAAAAGCTGAAAGGTAGCAACAGGTCAGTATCACAGGAATGACTAGTTTCCCAAGCTTCCAATTAAAAGTACTTTACATTAATCAGTCCCAAATATTAACCATACTCTTATCACTCTCATTTGCCAAACCAATTAATTATACGAGGGTGGCACGGAGGCTGTTTCAACCAAACAACTTGTCGCCCATCACAGGGCCAACACACACACACATAACCATTCACATCTTGGGGCAATTTGGAGCAGCCAATTAGCCTAACACGCATGTCTTTGGAGTGGGGGAAGAAACCCATCAAAGAACAGAATGAACTGGCAAACCCCACACTGAAAAACCCTTGCCGAGCTTGGCACTTGAACCCAGGACCTTCTTACTGTGAGGCAGATGTGCTAACCACTACTCCACCGTGCCACCCAAGGCACCTTTTGCCAGTGCAGAAACTCTCATCAAATCAGACCACCTCAAACGCATGTTTTTAAAAAAGTCATTCTAAAAAACCTCAAATGCAAGGTGGTCAAAATGGAAAACCTTTGCTAAAAATCACACTGCCAAGGTCATAGGTCACATATGCAAATTATCTACCCTATACAGAGGTTAAAGTCATAGGGCCCATGCCTCTGCAAAATATCAGAATGCCAGCATGTGTATGAGCCAAGCAATGGCCTGGACAAATTTTATACGTTTTAGGTCACTGTGCTAAGGTCAAAGGTCACATATGCAAATTAGATGCCCTATGCACAGGTTTTAGGTCCTAGGAAGTGTCTATGCAAAATTTCAGATTGCCAGAATGTGTATGAGCTCAGCAATGGCAGGGCCAATTTTTTTTTTTTTTTTTTTAAATAAAACCATGACAAGGACAAAGGTCACATATGCAAATTAGCCACCACTAGCACAGGTTTAGGTCATGGGGAGTGCCTATGCAAAAGTTCAGAAAGCTGGCATATGCATGAGCCAAGAAACGGCCCAGACAAACTTAGTGTCACACCGCCCACCCGCCAAGCCAAGGACAATAACCCTCCAGCCATAATGAACCAACTGAGGGGTAAAAAAAATTATCTGAAGCAGCAAACAATGTCTGAAAAATGGATAATTAAAAATTGTGAAGTAATCAGAGGTATGTTGCACAGATAATCAATAATTATATTTAACTTTAAAATAATAATAATGTACTTATACATAGTTATATATGCATTCTGTGGTACACATACACATGTCTGATTTTTACCAATAAACTCCAATCAAATCAAAATTCACTTCATATCCGCTTTACATCACACTATAAAAAATGTCTTATTGTAAAACCTGATGTATAAATATATGTCCAGATTACAAATAATAAAGTTTCACCCATAGGACGAGATCCACCAGATCTTAGAAAATAATTGAGACGAAACCCTTTAGCAGTTTGAACCACATTACTGAATGAAGATTGGGGGAAGATTTAACCCTAGCTACAAACCACAGAAGTTTCTCAAGCTTCTTTCCATAAACAAATTACTTCCATTAATCAAAACACAGACTTGTACTCGGGGACACCTTTAAAAAGAGTCCACGGGAGAGTAATTTGTTTTCACAACACTCACAGTGCTAATGCTGACTGACCACTTCATTAGCATATCTGAGCTAGCCAGCAGGACGTCGACACAATAATACGCGATTCGGTTTGTGTCTCCCACTCACGAAGAAAAACAAAAATATTCGCCTTTTTTTAACATAATTTACACCCACCCAATTGTTAATCATTTTTAAGTTAAAACAATGGTTAGCTCTAATCCAACCTGTCGAGCTAGAGTCATGGCTAATAACGTACAGCTCGCTAGCCGGCTAGCAGACCCACACAACCTACGCACACAGGCGGTGCGAGTAACCAAAAGCTAAACCAGCTAAAGCTAGCAGCTTCAGCCTGCTGCTTATTACTACACACGGTTTCAACAACGATACCGCGGCGTCGCACAACAATTTATACAACAAAGTCATTTGCGAAGAAGCTACGACATTTCCCAATTCCACAACATTTTAGGTTGAGTTTTAGCATCGAAGTAACTAGCCACCATAACAGTTTTGTTATCGCAAGCTGAAGATGAAGCTGTTAGCTCGCTAGCTGGCTAGAGCCGACAGGACTAACTAGCTCGGTTAGCTTTCAGCCACCCCAGTCTGACACAACCTGAGTCTGAACATCATAACAATAACAACGTTCCTCCATCCTGCAACAAAGCCGCCGACGCGGATAGACCGATGAAGACAGGTTTGGCACACCGCCTCATATAAACAAAACACACCCAAACACCGCCAAGCACTCAAGAATACCCCAATTACAGATGATATCTATAGTAAATTTTTGGCTACGCTTTACCTTCAATTCTGCACTCTCCGCCATCTTGTTTCTGTGGCGCATGCGCGGTAGGCCCTCGGCACGTGAGCGAGCCGCGTTTCTAATAACGTTCCTCAAATTCAAAATTAGCGCCCAGTTTTTCAAATGAACCGTCGGTATTCAGATAGGCCGGATCCGTGTAACCCGACTAATGAGCCTGGATCATTGAACACAGTGCAGTAATACAAGAAACACCCGGATAAATACAGAAGAGGAACGCTGTAAAAGAAACACCAGCCCTGGTAAACAAAAAACAAACAAACAAACACATACACACCGCCGAAGCCCACACAAAACACCGGCCGGGTGCGGAAACCACTCAGGAGTCTGTTCGGGCCCTTCAACCAGCGTTCAGCAGCATTACAAAGAAGAACAGAGATAAAAATGCACTGGGGGAGAAATTATCTTTATAATAAACATATCCCATAATAATAAACTATAATAAAGGGGTAATAAACAGCTGTACCCAGCAACACACAACCGTCAGGGCACCCTAAAGCTTCTCTCACGCACTATACTATGTTAATCCTACAGTGTCGCGGGGGGACTGAAGCCCATCTCGGCCGACACGGAGCGGGGGGGGTTGTGGTTGGCGTGTTTCTGATCAGCTCGCCAAAACAGACTATCAATTGTTCACACTCACATCCACAACTGGGGCAATCTGTCTTTGGACTGTCGGGGAAAACGGAGTACTTGGAGGAAACCCCTTATCAAAAAGTCGTTTATTCAGGTATACTAATTTTATACTAAAACTGACACAGTATACTTGAAGTTCACTTAGTATATACTATGTTTTATGTATTTCAGAATAAAAAGTATAGTGAAGTATACTCGGTTTATACTGAATAGTATAAAGAAAAGTCTAAGTACATCAATACTAATAGAATAAAATATTTTTCAAGTATACTTAATAAAATAAACTTCAGGTATACTACTTTTTGCTAAGGGACCACTGAGAGAGCATGCAAACTTTACACAGAAACACCCTCGCCGAGCCCAGGACTCGAACCTAGGACCTTCTCGTTCTCTAAAGGTTAAAACTGTTACTATAGACAGGACAGACATCGTGTTGATTTTGGAAACAGTGTCATGTTGACTGCTACTGGCTGTGTTCTGCCTGCTAGCTAATCTACCAAGTGGACTGTCGGTGTCGTGATTCTAACTCTCTGTGATTTGGTTTCACTGGTTTTTATATGACGTTGGTTTACAAATGTTTGTATTTTACAGGCATTCACCTTTGTTCCGTTTCACAGCTGAAGGTTTGTAAATTCTATAAATCTAGCGTAAAGGTGACACTCCACCTTGTGGTTCGGTAAAAGTAAACTTGTGTCGTGCTTGTGATTGCACCAGCATGAATTCATTCATTTTCTAAGCTGCTTAATCCTAATTAGGTTTGCGGGGAGGCTGGTGCCCATCTCAGCCGACACCGGACGAAGGCGGGGTACACCGTGAACAGCTCAACAGGCCATTGCAGGGCTAACACACATACAACCATTCACACCTAAGGGCAATTTGGAACCGCCAATCAACCTACTGTGCATGGTTTTAGTCTTTGAGAGGAAACTGGAGTACCCTGAGGAAACCCACACAAGCACAGGGAGAACATGCAAACTACACACAGAAACGCCCCAAACCTGGGTCAAACCCGGGACCTCTTGCTATTAGGCGAACGTGCTAACCACTGCTTCACTTTGCCGCCCACCAGCATGAATAATTCAAGCTGAATAAATATGAATAAGAACTGTTGAAAAACACTTTACTGGCACCATGGTGTCATAGTGGTTAGCACGTCTGCATCACTGCAATAAGGTCCTGAGTCTGCATGTTCTTCCTGTGCTTCAGTGGGTTTCGCCGTGGCCTAATGGTTAGAAAAGCAAGTCCTAAAGGTTTCTGGTTCGATTCCTGAAGCAGCAGCAAAAGTGTGGTGGTGGGGGGAGTGACCTGAACCTTCCCTTCCTTCACCTTCATTGCTGAAGTGTCCTTGAGCAAGGCACCTAACCCCCAACTGCTCTCCAGGCGCCCCAATGTGTGGCAGCCCACTGCTCCAAGTGTGTGCTCACCATTTACGTGTGTGTGCTCACTTTGGATGGGTTAAAGACAGCGGCAATAATTTCCTTTGCAGGATTAATACAGTATATCAAAAATATATAAAAATACTCCAGTTTCCTCCCAGTCCAAAGACATGCACATTAGGCTGATTGACTGTTCCAGATGAACCCTAGGTGTGAATGTGGGAGTGAATGGCTATGCGTGTGTTGGCCCTGCAGTGGTCGAGCTGTTCAGGGTGTACCCCGCCTTCTCCCAGTGTCGGTTGAGATAAGCTCCAGTCTTCATGCAGTCCTAGTAGTTGATAGTAGATCAGTGGTCAGAAAATGAGCAAAAATGTAAAGAATTACTTGTGAGGCCTGTACCTCCATTTGCTGGACACAGCTCGTTGCTGCGGCAAAGTGTTGGGAGAAGAATGGAAAATGCTCTTCCTGTATAGTCTTTCTGTTTCAAAGATAAAGTCATGAAAAGGGGGAAGTGGTGGCCATTGGTAGGGTGCTGACTTACTGATCTGAATGTCGGGGGTTCAGGCCCCACTATCACCGGGTTGTCACTGCTGTCCCCAAGTGCAGCTTACTGGGTTATCAAATGCCGGCCATGTCTCTCACTGTCTGTGGTGAGAGGCATGTAAAAGAACCATTGCTGACTTTCGTAAAGAGTAGGCTACATTGCCGTCAGCTTGTTTCTGCCCTGCGATGGCCTGGTCAGCTGTCCGGGGTGTACTCTGCCTTCGCCCAAAGTTAGCTGAGATTGGCACCAGCCTCCCTGTGACCCTAATCAGAATTAAGCAGTTCAGAAAATTTATGAAAAGATTTAAATTTAATTCATCTGAAATTTAAACTAACATATCTTGGTGTGGAACATTTCCCAAAATATCCTTTGTTTGGTTTTTTGGGGGGGGGGGGTTTGTCATTATTTGGTAATCTTCCACAGCTGATACCGCCTATCACAAAACAGGCTCCTAAACAGAACCAGAAGTGACAGACATTTGCCATTACAATACAGTTTATATGTCATATGTCAAGTCCCGAGGCTAAAAAATGAAAAGATCTGTTTCAAAAATGCATGGTTTGCAAGTTGTGGTTTGTCACTTTTTTTTTTTTTGCAGAGGAGTGCAAGCCTAACACCTTACAGCTTCCAGGCATAGTAATGGTGACTCAATGCACACATCATCAGAAACACTAGCAAATAGGAGGTGGGAAAATTATCTAATATCTATAAAATCTATAATAATCTAGCTGTCTGAAACATGCTAGTATGGTAGTAGTGCAATGCTAACAAATAATTTTGAGGAAGATGACACAACCAAGAAAAAAATATTGTTGACCACCTTCTGAAAAATCCAGTTTAATATGAAAAGCTCCCAGTTTTCAAAATATACTGGTAACTTGAATAAACTGGTCGACAATTCTTTGTCTAAAGTTTTGCACTGGTCACAGTAATTTAGAGGCTTTCTCCATTGGGGGAGGGCAGGAGCCTATCTCAGCCGACACTGATCAAAGACAGAGTACACCCTGAACAGCTTGCCAAACACACATGCAGCAATTCACACTCATACCTGGGGTGATTTAGAACCTAAGGTGCCAATGAACCTAATGTGCATGTCTTTGGACTGTTGGATGAGACCAGAGTGCCAGGACAAAATCTATGCAAGAACACGGAGAAAATGCAAACATACAGAAACGTTCGAGACCGGGACTTGAACCCAGGACCTTGTTGCTGTGAGGTGGACTTGCTAACCACTAAGCCACCATGCCACCTACTTGCTTATTACTTTTGAGCCGTTTGTTGGGCTGTGATTTTTCACCTTGAATTTATGGATCATCTTGATTCAAATGCCCCTACTGCAGTTAAAATCGACCATATTGGATTATCCAAACTTTAGTGTTGTTGTTTTTTTTGTAAACTAGTAAATAGTTCTTCCTGTCACCACCAAATATGGTAGATATTATCAACAGATTGTTCTGATAAACAGTAATGTCAATATTTATGTGGGGCAAGTAATATAACTGTCATCCAATGAAACAGTACCATATCTCATCAACACTTCTATCTGCATACATCCAATGTAATAGACTGACTCAAAACCTGCCCAGAGGGGGTCAATAAGCATTTTACCACTCCGGGGTGCTATAATAAAAAAAAACCCTCATTTTATCATTACTCTTCATATCTCTTGGTCTTTGATCATGAATGTTATTCAAAGTCATGTTTTCTTAGATCTTATGGTCTGAAAGGGATATGTTGCCTTTTATTGTTCTGCAATCATATTAAACATCAAAGCCAATCAGAAAGTGAGGAATACTAAGTCTAATCCTACTGGGGTTAAGGGAAGGCTGGCACCTATCTCAGCCAACTCTGGGAAAAGACAGGCTATGTACTGAACAACTTGCCAATCCATTGCATTGATGATAGAAAGAGCCCCCAGTGCAGCTAACTGGGTTATCAAATGCCGGCCATGTCTCTCACTGTCTGTGGAGAGAGGCATGTAAAAGAACCATTGCTGACTTTCGTAAATAGTAGGCTATATTGCCGTCAGCTTGTTTCTGCCCTGCGATGGCCTGGCCAGCTGTCCAGGGTGTACTCTGCCCTCGCCCGGAGTCGGCTGAGATGGACACCAGCCTCCCCGCGACCCTAATTAGGATTAAGTGGTTCAGAAAATGAATGAATGAATGAATGATAGAAAGAGCAAGTTGCAATTTCTTATTCTTAAAACGTATTTGATGGTGAAGCAGCTAAACAGGAATACAGCAGTGAGGTCTTGACGTCCCTCTCCCCAGCCACTTCCTCCAGCTACTTCCGGGGTGTCACCGAGGCATTCGGGAGGCATCCTAATCATATGCCCAAGCCACCTCAACTGGCCTCTTTCAGCGCGGAGAAGTAGCTAATCCGAGCTCCCCTGGATGACTGAGCTTCTCACCCTAGGAAGCTCATTTCAGCCGCTTGTATCCGTGATCTTGTTCTTTCAGTCACTACCAAAAAGCTTCTGACCGTAGGTGTAGTTCTAAATCATTTTAGTAAAAGAGTTCATATCACCAGCAGTGAAAAGGCATCTTCTCAGTTTCTGAGTGTATATTTAGTTCAATATGGATCATCATCAGCAGGAGCGAGTTGCTTCTAAGATGAGAACTCCAACCAGTAATAGCATATCAGGATGGATCACAAGATTCAGACAGAAGAAGGATCAGGATTACTGTTATCTCAGAAGTAGCATGTGTATCTCAACAAAACACACACACACACACACACACACACATACACACACAGAGAGAGAGAGAGAGAGAGAGAGAGAGAGAGAGAGAGAGAGAGAGGGGTTCTTATAACAGTGTAATGGTAAAAGTTTATTAAAAGTTTATTAAAGCAGAGTGAAAGCAAGGACTCTGGCATGACTAACTATAACAGTATAACTAAAAAGAGAACCAGAAGGAAGACAGACATGAAGCCACCCTGTAGCATGATGGCGTAGTGGTTAGCATGTCCAACTTACAGCAGTAAGGTCCTGGGTTAGTCCGGGCCTAGGTGAGGGCGTTTATGTGTGAAGTTTGCATGTTCTCCCCTTGCTTACATGGGTTTCCTCCCACAGTCCAAACACATGCACATTAGACTAAATGATTGTTACTTAGTTTGACTCTACTTGGTGAACCAAGGCTCTACAATACCTTTTCCCTTCCATTGTATTTTTTCCCATCTTCTATCAATGTTCAGTTGATAATAACTTCTGTAAAGTGTTGTGTAGATTGTTGCTTTCTTTTTTATTTCTTGTACATTTAATCATCTGAAGTCAACTGTCCAACCTGATTTGTGCACTGACTTGTATAGTATGTGCTTTGAAAAAGAACGACCATTAGATGGCGGTACAACACCAAGTATTACACAAGATTCATCACTTGTAGGTTAAAAACTCAGAGGGTTTAGGATCCGCTTTATTTAATTAATAAAATGGATGTTAATTATTGATCATAATTAAAAAGAAATGTGCAGGTAAAAATAAAGTGAACTAAAATAAAATATTTTTGAACATCAATAATATCTGAACCCTGCTCTTAAGCAGACAAAAAGGACAAAAGGGTGGGAGGCATTCTTCTTATGTTATGTGTCCCTAGGCCATTGCCTATATATATACATATATATATATACATATACACACACACACGTTTTTATATGACTTTTATTCCGATTCTCAATAAATCACGTCAGCTGGCCACATTCTGATCATGGAGGTCCTGGGTTCGAGTCCTGGGCTTGGCGAGGGTGGTTCTGAGTGGAGTTTGTGTGTTCTCCCTGTGCTTATGTGGGTTTCATCCAGGTACTCCGGTTTTCTCCCACAGTCCAAAGATATTATGCACATGAGGCTTATTGGCTGTTCTGATTTGCTCCTAAGTAGGAGTGTGAATGTGAATGGTTTTGTGTGTTTGTGTGTGTGTGTGTGTGTGTGCCCGCGTTGGCCCTGGGTTGGTCAGGTGAGCTGTTCAGGATTACCCTGTCTTCACCTAGTGTTGGCTGAGATAGGCTTAAGCCTCCTGCAGTTATATAGGACGCTTCTTGGCAAGTGAATACATGTATGAATGCATATATATATATATATATATATATATATATATATATATATATATATATAGTGTGTGTGTGTGTGTGATTATTAATAGGTTTAATGAGTCTACAACAATTATGATATTATATATTAATGTCATATACTGTATTGCCTTGTCCAACCTTATTGCATAGACCCATAATTATCACATTGACTCCATGTGTTATACTGTGTTATCCATATGATATATTCCGAATCAGTAAAAAGGTGTGATATTGTACTGGAACCTTCAGATCCATTAGATTTCTGTTGTAGTGCATTAATGTAGTCCGACATCATCCATCCAACCATTTAATGTACTGCCTATCCATCAAGGTTGAAACCAGAGTGCCAGGAGGAAACCCACGCAGGCCCAGGGTAAACATGCAAACCGATTGGTTTGAACATGCTGTTCATGCTGTGAGGTGACAGAGCTAAACATTGCACCACTGTATTCTGACCTCCATCACATATGCAATAATCTTTAAATGAAAAGCAGTGTTATCCCCATACTATGCATATTAATTATTAATCAAGAATTATTCATTTGTTTATATGTAAATATTTGAATATATATCATGTATATTATATTTAGATTTCAACATAAATTTTTGTATGTATTATTAATATGTAATAGTGTGCACTGTATGTGTAGGAATATAATTCACATGCTATGTCTTAAATTATTTAGTTACCATACAATGAACTGTTGATCTATGCCCTCTCTATACTACACAGATTATGCTTCAAGTCAGTCTTTTGCAAAACCATTTAATCCTATTAGGGTCACAGGGAGGTTGGAACCTATCTCTGCCAACTCTGGGGGAGGGTGGGATACACCCTGAACAGTTCACCAGTCCATTGTAGGCCCAACACATACACTACCATTCACAGTCATGTGAACTGTATTAAAAATGTAAATGTAATTGCAACAGCCAATTAGCAGTGCCTAACTTTGGACTGTGGGAGGAAACCAGAGAACCAGAAAGAGCCCCACACAAACACAAGGAAAACATACAAATGCCACACAGAAATGAGCCCAAGACTTGAACCCAGGATCTTCTTGCTGTGTGGCGGACATGCTTACCATTACACCAAGATTGCTATCTATAATTCTCTCAGTGAGTTATCAGAAAATGGATATCATATAGTTTAACAAGATAGTTTAATACACATTTTAGCCATCAGGTTTGCCGTCAGCGCTGTCTATTTAAAGTGCTTTACATCAATTTTACATTGTTTACACATGAGAACAAACAACAGTGATGAACAACATGAATTAAACGAAATTGTTAAAATATACATTAATAAATTAGTGTCGGATCTAACGTACCAAAGTGCCCTAACATTTCACCAACAGAAAGAGTATCACAATAAATAAAATATATTACATATATGCATTGCACAAAGCCACCTATTACAGTTTTCTCTTAACAGGATGATAATATTTTCAGTGAAACATGTCAGAACTTATTGAGCTAGATTTTATATCAATGATACAGTTCATATGATAAGAATTTTTTTTTATCCTTTAATTACACTTTGAGAACTAGGATACTACCGTACACACTTGCTCATGGCAGGTCAATATGTGAGGAATTCTGTTGGTTGTGAATGTTGAATTTATTGGTATATAGATGTCCCTGGCTTGAGCAGTCTTTTTTTTGTGAAGGACAAGCTGAAGGCATCACGGTGGTAGTAGAGGAGGCTTGAATGTGCAGGTCCCCGAGCAATGACGAGGGGTCAGCATCTTACATGAGAAATGATGGAGTGCGTCGTGAGCTTCTGGGAAAAAAGGGTATGGATCGTTTAAAACAACAAGATCAATGTGTGTGTGTGTGTGTGTGTGTGTGTGTGTGTGTGTGTGTGTGTGTGTGTGTGTAAGAGACAGAGAGTGGTGAGAGGGTTAATGGGGATATAGATCATAAAAAGATTCACCCAAGATAAAATCTTTTGATATGACTCATGCCAAATGTTCCAAGGGAAATATAAGTCTATGATCTGATGGCAAATGGCTGCAACAGTGCCGAGACTGTACTTAAGCACTTCTTTAAGAAGGACGTTTCCTCTATGCTTAGCTTGGGATTTATTTGCCTTTGCTAGAATCATTGGTTACCTTTTAACTTCTGTTGAATAGCGTAATGAGCCTTTCTTTCATGGTCCAACAAAGTGTAGGAGCAGGAGAGACAAAGAATGATTCAGATATGAAAGGCCAATTATTTTACCTGATCTACTCATCACCAGATTCAGCTGTTCAGATTGATAGTATTTTGCTATTGGAATAAGTTGGATAAATAGCACATGAGCTAAAAATTTACACCAGGTGATTTCTCACATTGGGCACTTTCATCACTGTAATCTAAAAAAATCACTTAAGAAAAAAATCCTAATGTCTTCTTAGTTAAAATCAAAAACTGAGGATATTCAAAACAGAACAAAGTCATACCCAACATTACACATCTGGGTTCCTCTCAGTTTTCAGTGACGCAATAAATACACATTAAATGTAAGTAGGGAGAGGTAATTAATAATTACATAATTAACGACTTAAAGATTTTTTTGTAAAGTTGGTCAAATTAAATTGGATTTTATTTGAAAAACACTGTTGTTGTTGTTGTTGTTTTAATAATTGTTGCACAGTAAAAAAAAATTTCCAGCTTCAAACAACAAAACATAAACCAAAATAACAAAAGTTATTCTTTTTTAAAAGTTAATAGTTCTTTTTATTATTATTATCACACAATTTTGTAGTTGGTGTATGCCACTTTTGTGCACGTGTAGTAAAATATTTTGAGAAAATTTGGGGGATGTGATTTAAAATATTTTTTGGAGAATTAGGACCTTACCCCGAACAATCTGTAGCTGTTGGACCATCTCTTCTCGGTATGACAGCTCTCTTTTCATTTGGTCTTGAAAGTTATCTAGGAAGCAATCGTTATATTACAGAAATCATCATCATTATTATTATTGTCGGTTAAACTGGGCTTTACGAAAACTATAGTTTTTTTTAAAATATGAACAGTCAGTATATAAAAACTTCAATGAGAATAAATGACTAAACCTTCACAGAAACAAGGTGATTCATGGTAAACCCATTGCTTTTTAATAATTACATTATATGAATGTTATATGATGCTAAAATACCTTTCAAACTTTGGAATTCCCGTTCCAGCTTCTTTCTCAGCTCCACTTGTTCCACAAGTTGTTTCTGTAGCTCTTCTATTAAAAATAAATATTTAACACTTAATACAATAGCATTTATTATAACTATTCCAAGATGTTTATTTAGGAGCAGTTTGTGAAGCCTGTTAAATGAAATGACCCAGGACTAAATAAGCCTCATATGGAAAATAAATTAAAATATAAATTAAAATAAATAAAAATTGCATAGAAATAAATATAAAAATATTAATAATTAAAAAGATTGTCGAATGTTTATAGTTTACTACAATATTTAGACTCTTAGTCCAATATGTTTCATGAACAAATTCATTTTTTCTTGTCTATGGTGTTTGAATGTTTGTTTGTTTTTTGTTTTTTTTTGGCTGTAATATTTTGCCACAATATTAATGTTTATGAATTTCTAAAAATGAACAGAAATGGACAGCATGTATGGACATCTATATCCTTCAACAACTGCTGTAATGAATAGACTCCACTAGATACTTTAAAATGCTATATATAGAGATGTAGACTGAGTATTTTTGGTTTAATCCGCTGCTAGTAGATATTAAATTATAGATAATTTAAATTTATAAAACCAATTGAAATATTTCCCTGTTTTTCACTGGTCACTGAAGCAACCTTTTAATTTATAAAGATAATTAAAAAAAAACCATTTAAATTAGGGATCCCATACTACAATGTGTCAATTATTATTATTATTATTATTAATATTATGATTATTATTATTAATATTATTAATATTATTATTATTATTATTATTATTATTATTATTATTATTATTATTATTATTATTATTATTATTATTATCTTTATACCTTTCGCCATGTTTTCGATGTTTTTTTCAATCAGTGACACTCTGCTTGTTTCACTGCGCATAGCTTCCATATCTGGACACAAAGAAAATAACATGGTGATCTGTCATGTGTGTGTGTGTGTGTGTGTGTGTGTGTGTGTGTGTGTGTGTGTGTGTGTGTTTAATAATTGTTATTACTACTATTGTTATTATTATTATTATTTTATTAGCACTTATCGATGACATGTCATGTATTAATAACATTTAGTTTTCCCCCTATGCGGACATGAATCCTTAATCTCACCCTCGGCTTCCCTGGGGCCTCCTTCAGGAGCGCTGCTGTGCTCGTGCAGGGTTTTCGGGGCAGTTATTTCCTCTACAGTGGATGACGGCTCCTCCTCATGCGCATCTTTAACTGTGGGAAATAAATATGGACGTAGAGTGAAATAACTCAGTAAAACGTGTGAGACTGTAGCCGACACGGCGTGCTGATATGGAGAGCCAGGCTGAAAGTGGCGCTTACTGCTGGAGTTGCGCTGGTAAGCGCCTGTCGAGACGAAACATGGCGCATTCATCTGGTACAACGGGCCAATCCTTTCGTGTGTGTACACCTGTAAAAGTAACCAGGCAATTAGTGGCACTTATCTTCAGTTTCACTCTTTTTTGCAAACCTCATGAGACTGCATAAAAAGCAGATTATGTGAATAAATTCTCAGGGCTAAACCCAATCTGCATGGGCACTATTTAGAACAGTTTAAAGATTCACAGTGGAAGAACAATAACCATGAGCCCTCATAAAAGAAACCCGAATTAATTTACATGCTGGGAATTCTAATTCTTCCCGTATTAGTACTGCAATGAGGATTAAATATAAGCACAGGGCTGGACAGATTTGCGCTGTCAATATAAGCTGCTACATTATTTTTTACAATTAAAACACAAGACATTTAACCCAGTTTTGAACCAGTGGCCCTGCT
Source organism: Neosilurus hyrtlii (assembly GCA_028564935.1). NCBI lineage: Eukaryota > Metazoa > Chordata > Actinopteri > Siluriformes > Plotosidae > Neosilurus > Neosilurus hyrtlii. Next base: position 25,610,077 of record JAOUQZ010000035.1, read on the forward strand.
GGTGTTTCCAGAAGTGCAGCTGAACTCATGAATCTGGGGGATTTTCTGTGTAACTAGAGTAAGAGTTTGGTAAAGTGGGGGTCTTGCTTGTGGATCAGGCAGTGGATGGTACTCACTTCATAACGCGTTGTAGGTTTGCTGCTCTCCAGCAGTGATTTGTTCTGCTTTTCTGCCTCTGTGCTGTGTGTAGTGTGTGGATCCCTCATTGTTCGGCTGGTTTCCTCTCCTTGGCCTTTCCCTCCGTCGCCGTGCACGTGAGCAGACAGAGCTGGTGGACTGTGGTGGTCGTCCACTGAAAGTTGCAGGCATTCTTCATCTTCCTGTACTTTGTGTGACTCCACGTCCACATCCGGGTCCTCCGCGCTGTCGTCCACATCCGGAGAGGCCGACCTGTAACTCGAACTCTCGCTCAGGAAATCAGGTGATAAGTAACCAGACCTGGTCCCCGAATACGGTGCTCTGTTTCCGTACAGCTTTGCTATACTCTCTGTGTCCTTAACGACAGGCCTGAAGGCCGACACATAGCTCGGTTTCCTTGGCATGCTCTCCGAGGGTCTGGCCTCATCCCCGGATTTATCCTCGTCGTTACGGCTGGACTGGGTGCTGGAGCAGCGCTCGCTCTCCATTAGGTTGTCTTTGGGCGTGCTCGCGCTCCTCTCACCCGCGTCCGCCGCATCGAACTCGTGCTGCCGTGCGCAAAGCACCTCGGGAGGCGGTTTCGGTGGTGCGTGGTGGTAAGGAGCCATGGGAAGACCGCTTGCCGTGGGCCAGAACATGGGAAACGAAGGGTAAGCGCTGTCCTTTGCGCCTGGCCAGAATACACCCGGCAAGTTAGCTTTACTCTGATCCCCTATCACCCCGTCGTCTTTCTTCTGACAAAGTCCAAATGCCTGGAAGCCGTACGGATGGGGGAAGAGGGGTGGTGGAATTTTCTGCAGCATCCCAAAACTCTTGCTCGGCACCGGGATGACGGGGTAGCTGCGGATGCCGCGCGGTATGGGTACGGTGGCCCTGTCATCTTCACAGCGAAGCGTTTTAAGGGGCACCTCGGATGAACCCCCCTGGACTCGACTCACAGGGTCTTGTGATTTCAGTGGGGACGAGCTCTCAGACCCATGCCCGGGCAGTGTCCTCTTCCGGCTGCCTCCGTTAAACATGGCCTTCACGTCCTCCCACGCGTGGATCACGTCGTCCGAGGAGTTTTTGTCCGTCAGCTTCAGGTGTCGTCTCCACGAGTTGAAGTTCGCCGCGTCGGGCTGCGTGTATTTGGACTCGGGTGTGCGATGAGAATGAAATATGAACTTGTTTGGTGAAAAATACATGTTACAGAACGAGCACTTGATGCATTTGGCTCTCGAGCTGTTGTACCGGGCCGGTATAAAACTGCCCCGGCAGCCCCACGCGCACTCATGGGACACGTCAAAAGCGAAATTTTCGGGCAGTTTGGGAGGGTTGTGTTCGCCGAGGAAGGATTTGCAAAGGCGCTCAGCTTCGCGCTTGGTGATCATCCCGCAGCGCCGGGAGGAAATGGGCATGGCACCGGCGCGCCGCAAGATCTCCAGCTGGACTGGCGTGCACTGCACACAGGTGATACCCAAAGCCACACGCCGGTTGTGGATTTCGTTGTAGCTATAGTTCTTTAAGAGGGTGTTGGAAATCTGGGCCAGACAAAGTCGTTCTTGGCCATCTATGACCAAAGAGACGATGGGTATTCCGTACAGAGAGGTCTCGCTGACTTGGTTGGGTTTGAGTGTGGTGCCGGTGTACGACTGCAACTCCTGCTTCGAGTTGGGGGAACAGGTGGAATCTCTTCCGGCTGAAAGCTGGCTCGATATAGATTCCATTCCTGGAAATCTGCGGACACCAAACACTTGTTACAAAAGGGCAAGGTTGGACTCAAGCTAATATCATTAAGTATCAAGTGTGAAACATGATTTTTTTTCCATCTTATTTCGAATACAAAATACAATTTAAGTGTATAATGCATATATTAAAAACAATGTAAGTGCATTCAGCATTCTGTATTAAAAAATCTACAACAGACGAAAAAACATCTGTTCAAACGAATAAAATTAATAGAATTTTACTACTACTACTACTACTACTACTACTACTACTAATAATAATAATAATGATAATGATAATGATAATGATAATAATAATAATAATAATGATAATGATAATGAATAGAAGAAGAAGTCTGGGATAGATTTAAGGGCCACGACACTAAAATATGAAAAGCAAATACACAGACCAAACTCAGTATATGGGCAAATAAAAATAAAATAAAAATAAAAATACTGAACTGCAATAAACCATGACAACACTTTTTTAGTACATACTATTTTTATTCCCTATACAGGGGAATTTACTCGGGGCATTCAAGGCTCATCAGCAGCATATGACCAGCCCTCCAGGCTTCATTAATTCAAATCAAAAGAATCTGGGTGAAGATCTTTATACTGAGATTATCCTTTTAATTAGTCTTAATGAACTTGTTGTGGTTTATTTGAATTGTATTATAGTTTTTACATAAAGATGGATGAGTTTTTGTCGGTTATTGTGCGGAAGGTAGTTTTAGCAGTTAGTAATAATTCCATCTATCTAATTCAACAAGAAGAAAGAGCGGGTCGTATTGTGAACCATGCAAGAGCATGACACAGTAATAAAAACCTTCATTTAAAAACTGCACTTTGTGTTTACTTGTGTTGTCTTTCACTAATATTTTAATTTGCTTGATGATCATCACACAAATGAAAAAAGCACTGTAAGCTGATATTATTATTATTATTATTATTATTATTATTATTATTATTATTATTATTATTATCATCATTATTATCATTTTATCATTATTATCATTATTATTACCATAATTATTGTTGTTATTATTATTATTATTATTATTATTATTATTATTGTTATTATTGTTATTATACTTTGAGAAATAATTTCGCTAAATAAAGACACTTTCTTTCTTTCTTAGAATGAAAAATTGGGATCGAGAGAATATAATATCTACTCTATAAATAAACTTTAATGATGATTTGCTTGTAAAATTTACAATTAAGATTAGAAACATAAGCTCTGTATACATATTGAACGTCAATAATAAAAACAAACATTTTAAAGACAGGACACAGGAGATTATAAGCGGAATTAGAAGGAGATTGGAAAAATTAAGCTTACCTTATTTAAAGAGAAAAGAAGCTCTGAGTCTTATATGCAGAGATCTCACCAAGCAGCTTCTCGAAGAAATCAGGGTCGGTTTGTTTATTTATTTATTTATTAGCTGGTGATGGTTTTGTCTTCAGCGGTTGGTTTGCTGTCTGTTTCGGCTCGAGTCTGGGAATCCGGCTGCATGTGATCGGCTGTGTGGAGTCGCACCGTGCGGCGTGTTTAGAGCGCGTGGCTCTGCATGCTGCAGTCCGCGCACAGTGTCCTCGTGCCAGCGCGCGCCTTTATCACATAAAGCAGTGCAGATCGCGCGCGCCGGAGATCGACTGACAGCTAAACTAATAGCGAGACACTCCCACTTAGCGCCGGCGTATTTACATTAAACATCCGCCTCCGGGACCAATGGAAACGACGGACGCTGCTGTCACAGAGGCCCGAGACGTCTGTACGGATCACCACGTGATCTTTTATCCTACCACTAGAAAGGGATGCGCGTGGGGCCGTGTGAACGCTGGGATGTTTGACAGCAGCCTACATGTTAGATTACCTGTTTCACGTGTGTGATTGGATAAACTAGGGGAGTTGAGCCGAGACTTATCCCAACACTGTGGACTAAGAATCGCAAAGCATCGCAGGTCAGCGGTGGAGGCAGCACTGCACTGGGCACTCTGGCAACAGATCCCTTCACTTTGAGATGCACTGTTCAGTGTTAAATGAGAAAAGCATTTGTGCCAAAAAGGACTGAGCAACAGGTAATGAAGTGCTGCCAATATTTATCCCCTTTTTTATTGATCAGGAATTTTATTTTGGCAAAGGATTTATTACAGCTTTATTCATTCTAACCAGTATATCACCAAGTGGTTTCACCAAATGGAGCAGTGTTGGCTCAGACGGTTAAGGCTGGGTTACGGATCGGTTCGAGCCCCAGCACCAGGCTGCCTCTGCTGGGCCCTTGATCAAGGCCCTTAACTCCACACAGGAGTCGGGAAATGATGTAAGAAGAAGAGCTTCAGTTTCACCGAATCACGTACTGACATGTCGGATGAGCTTGTGAATATGTTTCCTTTAATGCCTGAGTGTAAAATATTTGATTTGGTTTAGCAGTGAAGTGGTAAAGGTTTTACAGGCTTATTCATTATTGATAAGTATTTATAGGGCGATCAATGCACAGTGCCTGACTACAAAACCCCGTACAGGGGTATCAGTGGCCGGTGTTGTCCCATTGCTCACTGTCATCTAAAGTTCACACAGAGCTCACAGCCGGGCAGAAACACAGACTTGTTTACACTTTAGAATAGCTCCCAAATTACAAACAAGCAAACAAAAAAAACAAATTAATTAATAAATAGATGAAGGAATATATATATATATATATATATATATATATATATATATATATATATATATATATATATATACACACACCCACA
>JAOUQZ010000035.1:25645128-25657027 GCA_028564935.1 Neosilurus hyrtlii
ACAGGAGCACGTTCAGTGAGAGACTGATACCACCTAAATGCTCCACTGAACGACACAGGAAATCATTCCTACCTGTGTCCATAAAACCGTACAACTCCTCCATATAGCAACAACATCCACTGTTATACACTTGCACTGCATTTCCATTCTACTGTTTATCATACTGATAATACTGTACATATTACTCACTGACAGGATAAATTCTGTATCTGTTTATATATATATATATATATAGAGAGAGAGAGAGAGACATTTTTAATTTGTATTTTTTCTTATTGAGACTTTTATCTGTATCTTATCCTTTACTTTACTTGTTATGAAGCAACTGTGTGCACACGGTTTCCTCCAGGATCAATAAAATATTCTGATTCTGATTCTGAATAAACACAAATTCCCTCCATTTTGAATAATTTGTAATATTATTTTTACTTGAAAATAAACAAATGACACAATTATTTATTACAAATTTATTACAGTCCTTAATTTATAGGGTAACATTTTTGCATCTAATTGTCATAAGTTCCTCAAAGGTTTTATTATTGAGACGACATCTTTCTGGTCAGAATATCTTTCCTGCAACACTAAAGATCCTCTCATCAGGTTCAGAGGATGCAGGTATGGCCACATATTTGCAGGAAAGTGCAGCTAGGTTTGGAAAACTGCTCTGGGTTTCTTTCCAAAACACCAAAGGATCAGCATCCTCTGTAGGTGTGGTTTACTCAGGTAGACATGAAGTTCATAGTAATAATATTTGTATGGAATATACTGTAAAGCATGATTGTGGAATTCACCATAATTATCAAGTGGAATTTCATGGATTTTCAATTGTACTTCCTGTTTGCAACCTCGATTCAAATTCAATTCAAATTCATGGAATCAAAGTAGAATTTTGGAGAAATTCTCAGTTCAATTCAGAATACTGCATAAGCCTGCTTGGTAGACTGTTTAGTGAAGAAAACGAGCTCGCTATAGAGCAAGATGCCTGTAGTCATGTTTTTCTTTGGTGGTCTTAGTGCTCTAACATAGTTTCTAAATATGATCTGTGAAGTTGAATCATGTATTTCTGAGATAATGAAAAATAAAGTGAAATAAAACAAACACGGTGGCTTGGTGGTAGTGGAGTAGTAGAGGTGCACATCTGCCCCACAGCAAGGTGGTTCTGGGTTGAATACCCAGGTTCGAGCTTTTCTGTGTGGAGTTCTCCCAGTGTTTACAAGGGTTTGCTCAGAGTACTCCGGTTTCCTTTGACAGACCAAAGACATGCACATTTAGTGTAAGAACCTCTGAATAAAAAGTGTGTGTCTGTAGTAAAAACTCAACTTCTGAGAACTTTTATAAGTTTTTGTTTGGTTGGTATTCCCTCCAGCTGTGTTGGATCTGGGTTTCTATACTGAACACACTGAGTGAGACTACTCACAACGTCTCCCTCCCTCCGGTTATCCTGCACGTCATTATCTGCTCATTTTGCAGGATCTTCCTGACAAAGCCACAATGCCATTATTGATTTGTCCTCTCAATTAAATAAAGCTTTGCTATTTCCCCTCTCTCTGTTAATACCTAGAGACCCCCCACCTGACACAACATCTATTCAGCTGCTGGCGAATGAATTATCAGTCGACATGGATAATGAATTCGTCCTGCATTGCAAAAATAACTATAATTGCCAAGCGCATGCAGGAGGAAATGGGAAAATGATATTAACGTGTGTTTGCTAGGTGAATTATCCATTCGTTCTAGTTAATACGAACTGTCATTAAAAGCGGCAATAAACCCCCCCACACATTTTGTGTGCTTATTTATCTCACAGGGAATTCAAAGTTGCATTTAGCACATTTTGCCAATCTGATTACTTATCACATTACAATACTCTTGCATGTTAAATTCAAATGGCATGCTTCCCAATGGGTGTTAATTTGCATATTTATCATCTAAGCTTCCTCAATAGGGTTGGGAAGTAATCAGGAAAAGTGTGTATTTCCTCCTGATCGCATCATTTTCCACATCAGTCATAGTCTAGGAGCCCATTTAAACTTTCTGGAAATTTACTTTTGCAGCATGTTAAAAGTTATGAATATGCACCCTCCCCTCCTCCTCCACCCCCTTTGTTCTTGTGCACACACGTACGCATGCATATGTAATAATGTAAATGAGGTGAGAATTGTAAAATAAAGCATATATCAGCTTAAATGTGGAGCTGCACTTAAACCACCTCAAGGAACAACTGTACTTCTGGCTGTCCAAATCTGCAAACTTATGTCAAAAATAAACCACAGGGCTTTCAGAACTGGTCTCCATGGAGATAAGCCTGCAGAGAAAGATAGCTGGGAAGAGGGGAGGCCCGTGTCTGTCTCCACACTCTTCCTCGTTGTTATCAAAATGACAATCCTGTGGGTGAAATGAAATCCGACTGAGTGGGCTCCACTAGCGCAGAGGTTAGCGCTCCTCTCGTCTGCAAAGGAATTATGGGTCGGCCAGCTGCCTGCGGCGCCCAGCTTTAGTCGTGACCCCAGACACGGCCTCTCCCAATGGCAGACAAATTTTTTTTTAACGTCACTACTTTCCAGGTCCTCTTTCAGAAAAACCCAGCCTCTGGCAATCACGAGAATAAAACTGAGCATTTACTCTGTCAGACGCGCTAAAGTAAATCTTTTATAACAAGATTAAAACATTTTCATGAGTTAAGTTCTCAGTGTGCTGGGAGGCACCTTTGGTGATACAGTAATCATCATCAGTGGACCCTGGGAAGAATATTAAGCATTATGTACATCATAACTTTAGAAGATTGACTTTAAAGGAAATAAAGGGTTTTTCAACCCTTGGGAGCACAGTTTATCAATTTCTTATATCTTTTAACCCATTTAACTCAGAGGAGTCACTGACGAATCCAGAGATCCTCAAACTGCATCTTTTTACTTCTGCTATTAATTTATAATAAGTATTGAAATATCAATTCTTTTGCCGAGCCACTTAATCCTACTACGGTTGCATGGACGGTATCAGCTGTCTCTGGGTGAAGGTAGGGTACACCCTAAACATCTTGCCAGCCAATCTCAGGGCCAATATTAGAATATGTGCATCTGAGAATTTAAATACATCTTAAATAAATGTTATGACAAATTAATCTAGACAGATTAGCTAATTATAATCAGTAAATTTTAGGTAGGGGTAGCACGGTGGTGTAGGGGTTAGCACGTCTGCCTCACAGCAAGAAGGTCTTGGGTTTGAGTCCTGGGCTCAGAGAGGGCGTTTCTGTGTGGAGTGTGCATGTTCTCCACATGCTTGCGTGGGTTTCCACCAGATACTCCAGTTTCCTCCCACAATCCAAATAAATGCACATAATTTGCCTATCCAAATTTCCCCTTGGTGTGAATGTGAATGTGAATAGTTGTGTATGTGTCTGAGGTGTTCAGGGTGCACCCCACCTTCGTCCGGAGGCAGCTGGAATGAGCTCCATCCTGCACGTGAGCTTCATAAAGGACAAGTTTTCGGAAAATGAAATAAAAAAAAGAGAGATGAGATTAAAATTATTATATGGGAATGCGAACAGATTTTTAAAAATGATTTGTTTATTTTTGTTTTTTAACCTGGACGGTTTATTTCCGTCTTTTTGTGCTGAATGATTGTGTGTTACTCTAGTAGCCTCCTAAGACCCAAACCATCATGTTGTGAGTCTTGCCTTATAAATATTCATCAACAAGTTTGGCAAAAAACAACAACGACCTACAAGGACATACACCCAATGTAGGTGACAGAGAATATGATGTCCTGATTTGAGGACAGTGAGGTCTGAAGAGGTTAACAGACATTTTTAAAGAATTCTGTAAGATTTGTAAACATTAAAACATGACCCTCAGGGGTAACAGTATGGGACACTGAATGATGCACTGGATCAGAGATCGAAAGAGGTTAAAACGGTTTCTGAACAGTCATTGAGGTAAACAGATACAGTTTGCCCCATAAGGTTAGAGTGTATAGCGGCGTTACTGGTTGTATTATTCATATTGGAATGTTTTTGATCATTTTTGTCAATGGTAATAATGTGTACCACGATAAGATGGGAAAATAGGATGCAGATTAAAAAAATACCCTTTAAGCTTCCTTTTAAGCATTAGGAAAACAAATAGAGGGCTATGGTAGCCCGGTGGTAGGGTGCTGGTTTGCTGATCCAAAGGTCAGGGGGTTCAAGCCCCACTATCACAGGGTTGTCACTGCTGTCCCCCCAGTGCAGCTAACTGGTTATCAAAGGCCAGCCATGTCTCTTACTGTCTGTGGTTAAAGGCATGTAAAAGAACCATTGCTGTCATTCCTAAAGAGAAGGAAATTGGATTGCTGTCAGTGTGTTTCTGCCCTGCGATGGCTGAGCGAGATGTCCAGGGTGTACTCTGTCTTCGTCCAGAGTGGGCTGAGATGGGCGCAGCCTCCCCACAACCCTAATGAGGATTAAGCGGTTCAGAAAATGAATGAATAAATGAATGAAAACTAACAGAACATGTTAGAGATGCAACTATTTTCCCTAAGCCTCACTACTTCCAGTGATACAGATCTAGTTTATGGGAAAGGTATCTTTCTCTTTCTAAACAGTTCTCCATATTTGCACACAACATACTCCATCTAAACAATATTGGTATATGTATATAGAGAAAGCATGACAGATAACTCATCTCATATATATTCATAAAGTCATATCACACCATGTCGAACACGCTACCCTCAAAAAAAAATACAGTGAGAAAAAAGGAAGAGGAAAAAAAGGCAACTAGAACAACGAAACAATCAATCAGAAGGCAATTCGCTGGCGGCTGCATATGCATCAGATCATGTCTTATGTCTTCAAGGATTTTCAGAGCGAATCGTAAAACAAAACTCCATTACCTCCTGCCAGAACATGCAAATGAATCCCACCATGGGGTGAGAGGGAATTAAAGAGCCTACTCTAATCAATGACAAGCCAACATGAAACCATCCCATCTATTCTCCTTCCTTCATCAACAAAGGAATGCTGCTCACCTCTTCGTTACATGGCCATAGTTCTGCCACAGGGCAATGCTTACACACATGTACACATACGGTCTATGAGTGTACTGAGGTTCTGACCTTGCAAAATAGTGAAGATGGACAGCAGAGGCTCCTGACTGCGCTAACATGCTTGAGATCACACTCTTCCCCTGTCATGCTGCTCTATTACAGGTGTCAGGGTGTTTATGGATGGTATCAGATATGTTTGTGGATGGGTATGTTTACAATGGAGGGCAGGAAGGCTGGTTGCCACACACACCCACACCCACACAGATGCACAGGGCTAGGTAATTGACAGCCTAGGCCTGAGGATGTGTGTTGGCTGCTTGCTCGGGCTCGAGTTCCTGCCTGCCTCTCCTCTCTGCTCCTCTCTTCTCCACCCGCCTCCTGCCGCCAGCCTGCTACAGCCTGCAGGTAAGGAGTCTGTGGCGCCATATGGAGCGAGGAAAATTAACAACGAGGAGAAAATCTCCACAGCAGCAGGAGGCCGCTACCCTCTCTCTCCTCTCTTCTCTCCCCCAAACAAAATTCAAAGATGTAGAGAGGGAAAGAGGGAGAGGATAGTGGGGGTGATAAAATTAATGGGGTTCAACACTTTAACACAACACCGCCGGCAATATTTGCACAGAATGGCAAGGAAAAAAGGAGAGATTTCCCCTTACTGTTCGGTCATATTGTGGTATTATAAATCAGACCCTGGCTTAAGTATTTTACGCCCCTGTTTTATAAATGTACATTAACCCCATTTGCCCCCCCCCTCCCTCAGGAAGATAGTCCTACACGAGGCTGGATCATGCTGAGGGAGATTCCATTGTCCCTGGTGTGTCCTCGCATTCGATGCCATCATGAACGAGAGGTCCCCCACGGAGCCTCTCCTGGCCTGGGTCATTGATTACAAAGAGCCTCCTGGTTTTTGTCTGACAGATGCGAATCTGCGCTATTTAATTTGGAACGTTCCCCTCAAAGGGACACCATTAGCCCCTCCAATAGAAGCACAAATAGGATTCCATTAACAACTAGTGTTTCAGTGGAGCCAGGAAATGTGGCGAAGAACTTTCGCGCCGTGCTTCGGGAAGGGATGGGGAGGCCTTTTGCATAGGAAACGCATCAAGTGTGTTCAGCAATAAAACATCCCCCCTGACCAAATGTGTCACTTGCTGACACTTGCTGAGGACATGGGCTTGCGTACTGCCGTTGCAACATGCCAGTGTCAAGCGTGTCCTTGTGTGCCATCAGAGGAGGGTGGGGTTAGTAGTTAAAATGTTAATAAGTGCAATACAGTTTTAATTTAACAGCCCTCTGCATTTCCAATCAGATCAGTGTCTGTGACTAAATGAGAAAAAGAAAATTTAAGTCTTAGTCCTCCTCTCTCTCTGACACAGCAGTAAAGACAAAAAGAAGGTCGGCAGTATACGTGTCCTTCTTTTTGTCTTTGATATCGCTCCGAACGCTGTCATATGTAACCAGGCTAATAATCTCAAAACAAAGTAATGACTGATCTATAATAAGTAATCACTCATTCATTTCCTGATCCTATTAATCCTCTATCAGGGTCGCGGTTAGGCTGGAGCCTATCTCAGCCGACACTGGACTATTCACACTCACCCCTAGGGGCAAGCTGAAGCAGCCAATTAGCCTAATGTGCATGTCTTTGGACTGTGGGAGGAAACTGGAGTACCCCGAGGAAACCCACGCAAGCATGGTGAGAACATGCAAACTCCACAAAGAGATGCCTGAACCTGTGAACCCACTCGAACCTTCTTGCTGTGAGGTGTATGTGGTAACCACTACACCACCATACCACCCCAATGACCCATAATGCCACGGCTAAATGATAAGCTGTGTTGTGTATCACAGTGAGTAGGTGTGGCAGCTGATAAAGAGATGAAGAGTCCCGTATGGGACAAGAGAGACAGAATGAAGAGACCTAGACATGAAGAGTCACTTCAGTACATGCTTATCAGCAGTGAAGCCTGTCTCTGTGCAGTCACGCAATAAAAACTCTGCATAAATTACTTTATGTAATCATACAATGTAGATTAGCATGATAATGGCAGCATTAATAGATGCCGGGAAGCAGGGAGTGACAGCACTCAGACATGCCAGGGGCGCACATGCACACACACACACACACACACACACACACACACACACACACATGCATACGCACACACGCTTCAACTGGGAATAGTCAGTCACACAGGCCTCAGTTCCATCAGCCTGACGATGACAGGACGAGGAGCGTCTGCTCATCACGTGCCTCTAGGCTACAGCGCTACTTTAACACATCCAGCAGCCATAGGCCTCAGGAGAGGAGGTGGTAATGGAACTAGTCTACAAACATTGTTTATACATTCAGACAAGGGAGGAGGTATACTTCTTATTTATTCAATCATTTTATTGCATTCAAGTAATCCTTCCAAGGAAAAATGTTCATCTTGATCAAATTTTATTTTGCAGTAGAGTTAAGAGTATATCTACTGTGATAAAGTGCAGACCAGACACATTACATGACACTTGATTTAGGTATGCTTGGTATACATATGCACCTCACAGCAAAATGGTCCCGGGCCTGGCGAGGGCGTTTCTGTATGGAGTCTGTGCTTGTGTGGGTTTCCTCAGGGTAATACGGTTTTCTCCCAAAGTCCATAGACTTAGTAGGATAAAGAGATTTGGCAAATGAATGTGTATACATTAGCCTTCTCACTGAATTTAAATAAACCAAACTAGGATTTCCCAAAGCTAGGCTAGCATACACAAGAAAAAATCATGGCCATTCTTTAAAAACTGAACACCATGTGTATTTCTGGGAAACATGATAGTTTAAAAGTCATTCCCACCATTTAAACAGACAAGTATATCATCCAGTCTAACTTGGGATGCTAACATACCACTGGAAAGGTATGTTATTACTATTACTGTTACTATTTGAATCTAAAGGGGCAATTACAGATTCTCAGTTTAAGGTTGTACAAGATGACTGGGGTTTGACATTTGAAGGTCATTCAAGCTGTAAAGTAATTATCTCATTGGAAAGTCCATGTATGGGTTCTTATTAGTGTTTCATCGTAATGTCTATATCTAAGTTATAAGCTTTCACAGTCATGTCACCTTGATTTTCACCATTTAAGGACACATAAAGTTAAAGGTAATTATCTCATTTCACTCTCACTCACTTATTTGCCAAACTGATTAATACTACTAGGGTCACAGGAAGGCTGGTGCCTATCTCAGCCAATAACGGGCTGAACAGGTCGCCAGACCATCCCAGAGCCAACATACACAACCATATACACTCAAACCTGGGGTCAATTTGGCACAGCCAGTTAGCCTAATGCACATGTATTTGCACAGTGAGAGGAAACCGGAGTCTGGGAATCGAACCCGAGACCTTCTTGCTGTAAGGTGGACATGCTAACCACTGCGCCACCATTCCACCCTTATCTCATCTGAAAGCCCATATAAGGCAACCTATTAGTGTTCCGCAGTAACAGGATGTCTATTGATACTCATTTCAGTAGAGACCTTGACCTGACTTTGACCTAGATATTCCAAAATCAAAAAGTCTTTGGGACTCATTAGGTAAGTATATATTAAGTAATTATCTAATGTGTCATCACCAAGTTTGTTGAAAATCTGTACACAGGTGTGGTCAGGGTTTTGCTCACAGACAAACTGACAAACAAACTCACAAATGTCAGCGATTACAATATCTTCACCAATATTCCGTTTTGGGTAGAGGTAAAAATCAAACATCTGTAGAGGTACAGGGTAGCAGAGAATGTATAACAGAGGATGTCAGCTGGAGGAAGACTGTCTGGATGGAGACCAAGCAAAGTATTTTATTAAGAAAAAATAAACGGCATCAGAGTCCATAACGATGTGAAAAAAAAAAATAGCTGTTAGTTCAATGACTCCCTTTTTCTCAACATGGCCCAATGTGGTAGACCTTCTGTTCTTATTTATTTATATATATTTAGGTCAGTTATATCATGCATGTCAATTGCCAGCTCACTGGACCAGAAAATAGCAACAGTGCTAAAGCCATTAGGTCATTTTATTCACCCTCTCTGGTCTGATTAGCAGGAATCAACTGAATATGAAATTCATTCATTTTCTGAACCACTTAATCCTAATTAGGGTTGCAGGGGAGGCTGGCGCCCATCTCAGCCGACTCTGGGCGAGGGCAGAGTACACCCTGGATAGCTTGCCAGGCCATCGCAGGGCAGAACCACGCTGACGGCTATGCAGCCTACTCTTTACGAAAGTCAGCAATGGTTCTTTTACATGCCTCCCACCACACATGGCCGGCATTTAATAACCCAGTTAGCTGCACTGGGGGGACAGCAGTGACAACCTGTTGTCACTGCTGTCCCAGTTATACAACTGAGCAGTTGAGGGTTAGGGGCCTGAACTCCTGAACTTCAGATCAGTAATCCAGCACCCTACCACCAGACCACCACTGCCCCAGAAATCAGAATGTTTTAAGTCAGCCATGGACAGTATGGGTTTAGTCTCCTTGATTCTACCTTAAAATAAATGACCATGGGGTTAGATGATTCGTTGTTAAACAGTAAACCATAAACATTGTTATATTTAAGTCATGTTAGTTATTTATCCTGGCGTAGTGGTTAGCACATCTGTAGTACATCTGTACACACCAAGTCCTAGGTTTGTGTATTGTGCTCGGCGAGGGCATTTCTGTGTGGACTCCCACCCTTTCTATCTATCTATCTATCTATCTATCTATCTATCTATCTATCCATTCTATAAAGCAGAATGCTGCAGTGTTAGGTGAGTGCTGGATAAGTGTAAATATAATAATATGACAGGGCAGTGAGTTGAGTTGTACAATTGTATGGAAGAGCAGGTATTTTAGGTATAAGCTGAATATAAAGATGAGAGTTGGGAAGGATCGTGTTTTGAAGTGTAAGGAGCAGGGAAGCCCAAAGTCAAGTGGATTTTAATCTCCTAATTGTGGTCCAACAGAGGAACAGCTGAGCTAAGTGTAAGGCTTTGAACTTCAGTGCTTCTCTTCCCAACTACACATCTAAAAGTGCTACCCCCATTAGTTAATCACTCCTGTCCCCGGTCTCAGTGGGGCCCCTGGAAGCCGTATTCAAGTGCACAGCATATCAAAGCTGTCATAAGCATATGACACTTCATTGGTGGCAATATTGTGTATGTCCTGTTTAATTCCACAAAGGCCCAGCAGGTGAACTGGGGCATCAGTGTAACACACTGTGAAAAGACAAGGAGAACATCAAACATCGGGCTTAGACACCAAAGGAAGTGTGTAGATCATGTGGCTTAAGCTAAATCACATTGTCTTTAAGACATCATCCATTTTATTAACTCCTGATCAAATTGAATATGTAGCCACATGCTTCAGGACATCAGAGTAGACAGGAAATCTGGGAGTCAAGACCCAAATGATCTGGTGAAAGTTTCCATCAATGGACCCATCAACATTTACATTCATGGCATTTTGGCAGAAGCGCTTAACCAGAGAAACTTACATTTTTATACAACTGAGCAGTTGAGGGTTAGGGGCCTCGCTCAAGGGCCCAGCAGTGGCAGTTTGGTGGTACTGGGGCTTGAACCTCCGACCTTTGGATCAGTATCCCAGAGCCTTAACTACTGAGCCACCACTGCCCTATCAAGTAACGTTATGTATATTATTTACTAGACTGTCAATAAATGACCAAAAACTGGAATGCAGGACATTTTGTTAAGTTAATCCTCACCTTTGGTTGGCACGGTGGTGTAGTGGTTAGCATGTCTGCCTCACAGCAAGAACATACTGGGTTCAAGTCCTGGGCACAGGTATTTGCATGTTCTCCCAGTGCATGCCTGGGTTTCCTCCGGGTACTCTGGTTTCCTCCCACAGTCCAAAGACATGTACATTAACCTAATTGGCTGTTCCAAATTGCCTCATGAATGTGAGTGTGAATGGCTGTGTGTGTGTCGCCCTGCAATGGTCTGACTGTTCAGGTTGTACCCATTCCATTGTCCAGTGTTGGCTGTGATAGATGTGAGAGTGAGAGAGTAATTCCTACCCTACCTTATAGAGAGTCAACACTCAAAATCAGAGAGTACAGCAGCCAAATGAAAGCACTATTTTAACATGTAGCGTGCTATTAACCCTGGGGCTTCACCAATGATCACATACCTGTGTATAAGTGCACATGCCACAAAGACACACATGCCACAAAGACACACTGGACCATTCACCCCCACCATGCTATGAAAAGACAATAAGCGTACTCTCCAGGGGCCACTCTGTTGAAATGCAAGCCCTGCTGACCTACTGACAGCCAGTGATGAGGAGATGGCTCCATTCAAACTGGGAAGCGCGGGGTCAGCATCACTATAGTGCTCTAAAAAAAGGAGAGATGAAAATTAATTAAAGTTGGTGCGTGTGGTGAATAACGGGCGGCTCTGGTGGCCCACTCGTCCCTACGCAAACAGCCCCCTGTACACCCTTGCTATTGTGCACTTGCCCCATGCTCGCCCAGTCACTGTCGGCATAGCAATGAAAGCACTCTTCTGTTTGTGTGAATGGTAATTACAACATGGGCAGTTTTGTTATGGGAAACAATTGGCGGGTGGCTGTGAGATACAAGGAGTGCAATAGTGGTATGAAGGTCTTAATGACTGCAGGACTGATGGGACCCGAGAAGCTGGAGCGATGAATAGAGAGGTAAGTCGCAGTGGGGGGAAAAGAATGAACAGTTACTTGGAAACATGCTGCTGCATACTGTAAATGCAATCAGGCCGCGTGTGCTGGATGCTGATGAACATGGGTGTGTGTGTGTGTTGCCCTGCGATGGTCTGCCAAATTGTTCAGGGTCTACCTCACCTTTTTTTCCAGTTTTGTCCG
>JAOUQZ010000035.1:25671097-25681626 GCA_028564935.1 Neosilurus hyrtlii
GGGGGGGGGGGGGGGGGGGGGGGGGGGGGGGGGGGGGGGGGAGGTGGTCGACAGTTTGGTCGACAGACTTGTATTTAAACTCTAGGACACACATGCACCCAATGATAAAACATTATGAGATGCTGTCACTACATAACTTACAGTTTCATCCATTTATTTAAGGGTGGAGCCTATCTTAGCCAACACAGGGCGATGACTGGGTACATCCTGAACAGCTCGCCAGACCATCGCAGGGGCCCATTTGGACCACTTTACCATAAACAGTGATATACCTGACCTTCATGGCTTTAAAGGCTTAAGGGTACTTCAAACAGAAAAGCACTTAATATAAACGTAACATTTCAGAAGTAGTACAAATCTTTCCTATAAGCCAAATAAGGTCAAAATATTTCACGGTAAAACACAGAGCAACAACAAAAAGGCAGAGTCACAGATCACAGGACACAGATCCAAGATTGGCTTCAATATTAAGTGCTGCAAGGTGTTAGAGAGAGTGATCTTAGATACACATTACAGGGTGTACCCATTTCCTAAGTACAATCCCGAAAAATTACACAGGCTGGGAAAACGGCTTGACAGATTTGATTGATTGTCCTGTAGCCACTGTTGATTTTTGCCTGTTGTGTCTTTTCCCCCTTCGCACCACCCAGCAGTCGTTCTCTCTTAATCGTCCCTTATAGTCCTCCACCAAGCGACAACCCTTGCTCAGTGGCTCATGGAGCTGGGTTTGATTAAGAATGCATGATAATGAACAATTTTGGGATGCTTGTCAGTTGGGACCTCACCACCACCACACAGTGATTATACTTAGGTGATCCGTGGAAATTGCAGATACTGTATAGTACAGGTATTCTACAGTATACGCAATGTGGTGCATGATCACATGTACATCTGTGAATGTTCCCAGGTCTCATATTATGTGGTGTGTTCTGTATTATGAGACACGCAGTGTAGGAGATTGATTACATGCTGTACTGACCTAAAGCTATGTATAGGACGGAAACATCGGAAAACTCGAGTGCGCAAAACGTTCCCTGTTCTGTCTATCCACGCCATAGCCACTGGCTATTTGAAAGCAAGGTCCAGGTAATCTTTCTTTAATAGGAAATTTGCTGCTTATTGATCTGCACTTTGCAATGCCTGCCAGCCGCACTCCAATCACACAAGCTGTCAGACACGTTACAGGGATCTCTGCTAGCCTCAGCCTGTGATGTCAGAGGATGCTGTATTCCCACTATCGACACACACTGCACCTCTTAATGAAGCACTACAGTACATAGACTCAGGGTATATTTCTCATATGCTATAGAGATATGTTTAGTGTGTGTGTGTGAGAGAGAGAGAGAGAGAGAGAGAGAGAGAGAGAGAGAGAGAGAAGTCTAACTCTTGGCCACAGACAGAGCTTTGGTCCACTGGCTATGGCCATTATGCGCTACGATTTGCCATTACAATCGTGGCAACTTTCCAGCCCATTTCGTTCACCGCACAAATAACATAAAGACCATTTTCGGTTCAATATCAAAGACTCCAACCGAATAATCACAGGGGTGAAACTGTAACTATTATACAGGTACCTCTGGGATATCCCTGCACTACAGGGGTGTCGGAAACCATCACAGTGCTGAGTTTCTGCAGGGCAAAAGTGTGTGCTTGGGCTTGTGTTCTGACATCTGTTTTTAATTACTCAATTAGCCCAATTGCTTACTAGTGCCGACATTAACTTTTTTTTTCCTAAACATTAAATTGTAGTAGGAAATTTCCACATTCTTATTGTCCTTGGACATTTCCTAATTCAGTGAAGGATAATATACATTAACCTTAACACTAACAGCAATAAATAATAACAACTTAATATATTGAAGTTGTTTAACTGCTTTAAAACATTAATTCATTCAACTGCTTAATCCTAATTGGGTCATGGAGAGGCTGGGGCCTATCTCAGTCAACTCAAGGAGAGGGCAGGGTACACCCTGAACAGCTTGCCAGTCCATTGCAGGGTGAACACAGAACCATTCACACTCACACTCACACCTAGGGGAGATTTGGGACGGCCAGTGAGCCTAATGTACATGCCTTCCGAAGGTGGACAGAGAACCCAGAGGAAACCCATGCGGACGTGCAACCACTATGTCAGCATGTAGCTCTTTGAAACAAAAAGAACAACCAGAGCTGTTTATATTTAACAATGTTCATCATTCAGTCATTTTCATAGACCATATCTGGCATTATAACTCTAAGGTTTTAGATTTGGGCGATATATTGATACCTCTTTGTATTATGATTCATTCATTTTCTAAGCCACTTGATCCTAATTAGAGTCACAGGGAGAACATGCAAACTCCACACAGAAACACCTAACCTGGGAATCGAACGCAGGCCTTTTTGCTGTGAGGTGGACGTGCTAACCACTACACCACAGTGTCGCCGTTGTATTCTGATATAAATATTTTATTACTATCAGCCAAACGAATAGCTGAAATATTGGGAAATTTTCGCTAGATATGAATTTTAACCATGAATACATTGATATGTATGTGGAACTCGCTTAATAAATATTAGACCTATCATATTACAGTGGGGGTACAGTGATGTAGTGGCCTCACAGCAAGAAGGTCCCGGGCTCAGCGAGGCCATTTCTGAATGGAGTTTGCATATTCTCCCTGTGTTTGAGTGGGATTCCTCCGGGTACTCCGGTTTCCTCCGACAGTTCAAAGACATGCACATTAGGCTAACACCAGAAAGATATTCTTCATAAATGTGTTTTATTGTTTCATGGAAACACAAGTAGAAAAAGTTCTAAATGCACAGCTTCAGCTGAGGTAAGGCACAGGCAGAGATGGATGAATTGTTTGGGTTAAAGGATTAAGTCTCCCTAAAAATTCAAAACGATGAAATCACAAGTCCTCCCCCGCCGCCAAAAAAAGACATATTGGGGCCCTACGGTTGTGATTTCGTTCTTGCAATGGATGCATAAATAAACATAGGAATAAATACACAGAGGACACAGGCTGTGAGTGGCTGGCCAAGTGGGGCAGCTGTTATTAAAAGGGCTATTTATCACTGTCACCCTGCCCAGGATTCATCACTCTCTGCCCGCCAGCGTTGTCACTAGGCCGCACAGGAACAATGAGGCTCATCCAAGCAGGCCCAGCTACAATGGATAGACACACACACACACACAAACACACACACACACACACACACACACACACACACACACACACACACACACACACACACACACAGATCAGGCTCAAGGACCCCTTGACATGACATCTCTTATGATCATAGTCTTGCATATATACAGCTATGGACAGAAGCACGAACCATTATACATCATTACAAGCATTCAGTACACTGTAGACTGTAAGGGACTGGTGCACGTTGATGTAACACTCTGAAAAGATTCAGCAAACCTATTCTGGACTTCCCTTCCTCCACACAATCACACCTTTCATTTTACGCACTGCTGCCTTATTGATTATGGCAACAATTACCCACTAATCTGCGCAGGTTGTATTAAGTGAATTCCCCCTATGTTGGCCAATAACTAAGCAGGGCTGTTTCCCAAACACCATCGCTCAGCCTGAGGGGACATGCCTGCGCAACTCCATGCTCATCATCATTAGCAGCCACAGATAGAGTCTTCTCCTCAATTAGTCTGGCCTTGTGCAATGACTGGGCTTGACCAAGGACATATTAGCACACACTCATACACACAAAGAACTGATAGGTCTCAGGACACATGCAGGATAGGTGCTCCTCTCTTTACCTCATAATTTCGGAGAGTACAATGAGAACACAAGTAACCATTCATTCATTCATTCATTTTCTGAACCGCTTAAAATCCTAATTAGGGTCACGGAGAGGCTGGTGCCCATCTCAGCCGATTCTGAGAGAGGGCAGAGTACACCCTGAACAGCTTGCCAGGCCGTCGCAGACAAGTAACCATTTTATGTAATAACGAAATAATGCATCCATTCAAAAAAGACCTCAAATCATAAAGATGGCAGCAGTTCCGAGGAAGTTCAGTGCAGTTCCAAACGGTGATATTGTCTTGACACTGTGATAGTGTTTGCCATTGACCGGCACTGTCTGCAATAAACTGCAAAGTTTTCAAAATGTTTGAAATTTCATGGCGGTTTTCAAAGCCGTGCATCACCATCCAGCTGCCCCATAGCTACAGTGTTGTCACCTTTTGCAACCTTTCCGAACCATGTCCAACAAAACCTATAAAAATACAACCTATCTATACTGTATTTTCATCTACTGCTCACAAGTATTTGGCCACATCATCGTTATATCAAACCCCACTGAACCACCAACAAAACCACCCACATGTGAGGCTGTTTTGCCACACCGCCGCCATATTTTAGCGGTTCAGCATGGTTTGGAACTACACTGAACTAACACCATAGCCATCCACTTGTGAGGCTTTCCTAATGCAAAGTGCTACCTACACTCACAAGATCTGCTCTCAGCAATTACTATTAACCTTCAGTGTCCTAACAAACCGCACCCAGTCTACTTGTATAACACCCCCACCACCACCACCACTTCCCGAGCTTAATCAAGTGCTTGTTTAACCAATTCGTACCTCCTTAATTCCTATTAATTTAGCATAACAGCAATCCTCTCATCTGGAATTAACGACAGCCAAGCAGAAACCTTCCGGTCTCTGCGGACCTGCAAACAGCCCAGACAGCACATTCCTCCTCCATTATAATATGTATGTACATAGCAGTGTATAGATGAGAATGGTTAAAATTCATAACCCTCGCATAAGACCCCCATCAAGTCTGCTTTACACCTGTATTGCATTTTCCCCTTCAATCAGCAGCTTTTGGAGCGGGAACACACCGCCGCCTTCCCATGAGGAGCAGAAAGCCATTACAGCAAGCCGAGGCTCATTTGCAGAAAGATTGGAGATCCAACATTCACATTTAACGGGTGGGAAAAAAGGTATCACTTTGGAGGACCGCAAATTATTTATTCCTCTTTTAGTTTTCAGAGGATTGCACCTGACTGCCGGCTTTCTTCTTCTTTCTGAGTATTTAAAGTAGATAAGTGTTTCACCGCTAAGTACATGCTGCTATCCACACTGCACAGGTGGCTTGGGAATGAATAGAAATACATACAAAGCCACTTCTAAGGACCAAACGTAAGGCCAGTGTCTTGTTGCTGTTGACCCTAGCAAAAGTGCGTTCATGACCTTTCGAACATCAGCTGCTTGAACTCTATTGACCCCAAGAGCTTCTCTAACGCACATTTTAGTGAGGCTTGTAATAAATCTATTAAATCATAGGAAATTAAGTTACCCTGAGCTACAGAGGTTACAGAATTCCATCAGTACACATGAAACTAGCTTCATAAAACGACATATGTATGCCAACAACTCATATATAGCCTGAACTGTAGGTCAGAGTGGTGCACAATGGCTGTAAAAGCTCACTGTGTAAATACATGCTGCATAAAGTCAGAAAAAGCCATGAGAAATTCAATGGTAAGCACAAAGTATTCTAAAATAAATAATTATTTCATAATATTCTTATTATGCTTTATGAAAAACAGATTAAACACAGCCCGTGGCGACAGGAGCATCAGTACAAGCTGGCAGGGGGTAAAAGGCAACCTAGAGGGGGAGGCAGAGGGTGGCGTCTGCCTTTTAATGACCCGAAACTTTAAATACTGCATAATATATAACAAAAATGGATAGTTCATTTAACTCTCACAATAACTCACAGAGAGACCATTAGAATCCATTACTCTTAATGTCAACACTGTAAGCAGTAAATATGGATGAAGGGAACATGAGATGAGCACCAAGGGAGAAATAAAAAAAAACAAAGAAAAAAAAAAACAAAGCCATAATCAACTAGCACAAGGACAGAAAACAACATGTTAAGCCGAATTTTTTAAATGATTAGAAGGGGATTAAAGAAGAGAACAGCATGTGCACATAGGGGCTAAAATCCAAATGTGGATGCACCCACAAAACAGCTGAAAGCAAACCCAAAGCGACAATAAGCTTAAAAGTTGATGTTTTTCCTCAAAATAGTTAAACTATATTGAGATAGCACTGAAATAAACATAGAGTATGGACCAGGGCAGTAACCCAGCACTACCACCTCACCCTGGCACACACCAGTCTATCTATGAACTGGTGATTTTCACACAAAAAGGTACAAAGAGGAAATGCAGAGGAAAATAATAAAAGAAATATATAGCCACTTGTCATCCCTAGCAATCTGCTTAGTAATGAGAAGGCTTTCCCCCTGGGTGAAAAGATCTGCTATAATAGATTTTTAATGGCTTTTCCCCTCTTCACAAGAACCACTTCCAGCACCCAGTAGCAAGCTGGGAAAAAAACCCAAGTAATTCCAGCCTCAGTGGTGTGAGGTCAGCAATTATAATCCATTGAAATCACTAAAGCTTCTAACAGTCTCAGTAAATCTATTTTCCAGCACTGTTTTTTTCCCAGCTTTTCTTTTTGCAGGATGATAAAAGGACAACATTCTCAATCAAAATGCACTTCATTAGGAATTTACTAAATGATTGGTGGATTTTAATTTAATTGGAAGAAACTGAAATGGTTGGCTGTTTTATGTGAATACATTACATATTTTTCTAAGTAAATAAACTATAACATTTCAAGTATAGGTGGCTTGATGGCGTAGTGTCTTGTGCTTTTACCTCACAGGAAGAGGGTCCTGGGTTCAAATCCTAGGCTTGGATGTTTCTGTGTGGAGTCTGCATGCTTGCATGGGCTCCCTCCAGGTACCCTGGTTTCCTCCCATAGTCAAAAAATGTTCATATTAGACTAATTGGCTGCTTTAAAGCGGGTTTTATTCTCACCCAAAAAAAAAAAGATATGAATAATTCTCCATGTCATGTCATGTCATTTTCTGAACCGCTTATTCCTAATTAGGGTCGCGGGGAGGCTGGCGCCCATCTCAACCGACTCTGGGCGAGGGCAGAGTACACCCTGGACAGCTCGCCAAGCCATCGCAGATAATTCTCCATATCAAACAAAAAAATTTTATAATTGTTTGAACATTCATTCAAAATATTTTTAAGCCCAGAGGTAAACACAACTTAGCTGCATAAGTGCTGAAGCATGCTGAAGATCTGCATGCTATTCCCTGCTAATGCAGTTTCCAAATTACTCTGGACAAATTCCATGAAACTATGGACCAAGATATGGAATTAAAGTATTTGATGGTGAGGATGTGATCTTATCGGCTTGTTGCGAGCAAGCATGCCTCTAGCCTTGAGAGCGGACAGCCATTTTATTGGTAGCTTTCTTGGTAGGAGCAGGAGAGGTGGAACATAGATATCATATAAGGTAGATAGGCCACATCCTAATGTCAGCACTATATATATATATCTTATACATTTAAACAAGCTGCAGGATTGAGAAAATTTGCTTTGTGCTTTATTTTGAGTCATCTTGTTATACATGCTGGAAAAAAAACACAATACAAATAAAATTTATCAAATATTTGGACTTCTGATTTTCATTCATTCATTTTCTGAACAGCCTATTCCTAATTAGGGTCGCGGGGAGGCTGGCGTCCATCTCAGCCAACTCCGGGAGAGTACACCCTGGACAGCTAGCCAGGCCATCACAGGGCAGAAACACGCTGACATCTATGCAGCCTACTCTTGACGAAAATCAGCAATGGTTCTTTTACATGCCTCTCACCACAGACAGTGAGAGACATGGCGAGCATTTGATAGCCCAGTTTGCTGGGGGGACAGCAGTGACAACCTGTTGATAGTGGGGCTTGAACCCCTTGGGATCAGTAATACAGCACCCTACCACTGGGCCACCACTGCCCCAGAATAAATAATAAAGAATGCAATTACTCTGTAGATACAATTGCTGGAGCAAGTCGAGGCACAGCATTCAACACCCATCTTAATGGAATGGAGGATTTTAGTCCTTGGTAATAAGGCGGACACCAAAGGTGGGTCATGCAAGGGTTTTGTCCGGTCTTGTGTTTATGGGCGGAACTTTGTGTCACCATCTTGGTGGTTGCTACTCACTCTCAGATATGGCTACAGCATAAATAGAGAGAAACTACAATAAAATTCTGACAAATCAGTGGTGCAGTGCTTAACTGTAAATCATATTAACTAACTAACCAAGATAGCGGTCAGGCGGAGCCGTCTGCCACAGAGTGTGGTGTATCTATCTTCTATGATGCCTTTGAGGAGAAACACTGGCGCCAATCATGAAATGATCATTCAACTTATATGATGTCAATGATGGATAATTTAGCAACCAATCACAAAATATTTTTGTGAAAATATTTTAAATGAATAATACTTAATTTTATGGTTTCAATAAAGCCTATTGTCAGATATAATCAGGACAGCACGTCATAAAAAATCTAAAACTTTAGAGAAAATTTTGTTTTTTTAACATTAAAAGATTTCTGAAGGTTCAAAATCATGAAATTTCTGCATACATAAAAATGTATAGTTACAGAATGTCCTCAGTATTAAAATTCCAGGGTAGAAGTATAAAACATCAAGGTTGTTTTTCACGGTGTTGGAAGTACTCTCAGAATTGAGGAAGCAGAATGACATTTGATTCACAGAATAAAAATCACAATTAATATGCTGTCAGCTGTGTGACATTCTGGTGAACATCCTCATGAATGCGATTCGGTGGCTCATAATTGCTTGTCTTGTCACTTTCATATATCTGAGAAATTTTCTTATGGTTTCCCAATTGATGATGCAAATCCAATTCAAATTCTGTTTTTTTAAAGATATAAAGGAAAAGAATGTATACCGCTAGCTCATGTCACAGATCACAGTGCAACGGATGTCCTCCTGCTGCTAGATCATCCTGTGAGACACTCGAGGTCTGCGGGTGGACACGGCACTGTAGGGGTTAGTCATTCAATAATTGTTTCTGCCAAATCCATACATCTCAATGACATACAGTAATGAGTATGATTTTTTCCCCCAATGCTAAATAATAGATTGTCTTACACCTGAAGACCCATGCAGAGAGAGCATCTCAACGTGTCTCAAGAGCCAATTATTATTATTATTATTATTAATAATAATAAAAGTCCTTGTTAAAAATAAGCACAACATTTAAATTACAGTAGTTTCAATTAGTTACCTAAGATGTAAATAGTATTTGTGTTTAAAGATTTTACCTTGCCCTCTTTCATTATCATGTAATTGAACTTGCTAATACAAATGTTTAATCCTTTGTTGATTGCTACCTTTTATTTAGATGGGGTAATTTGGTCCCTCAATTACAGACAAGTCTGGATTGCATTGTCCTTAAAACAAGGCATTGATTCTTCAATTTGGCACAGCTAATTTTTTTCCCCATTAATTTAGAGCAGCCAATTTGCTGCTCTGTTATCCTAGAGTGCTGACCGGGGCGAGGTGTAACAGTAAGCACCTGCTTGGGTTATGGCAGCCTCCAGCAGGTTGGCTTAGGCCTCCAGGCAGCTAGCTGAAACATAGGTACACAGCCGTCTCAGCTTAGGTTACATGTAGCTCAAATCACCCTTTCAAAGCCAGCAGAGATAAAGGAAAGCTTGGCCTGTAACTGCCCTGAGCTGCAACTCATCCTGCCACAGAGATACAGTATCAGTGCCAAGGGCGAGGATCAAACGGTCAATGAGGGATTAAGACACGGTGGCCTGAGCATTCTCCACGCAGAGCGGTCTGACAGCAGCTTCCATTAAAAAGGCTAAACAGATAGCACTGGGTGCCTGAGATTATTTACATTAAGACATTTTATTGTCATTAAAGGCATGCTGTTTGAAGGACCACTTAAATGAAGGCAGTTCTGGCACAGTTTGTTGATTTAAGAGTCTGGGTGGAGAAAGCACCAAATTATACTGGATTTTGGCTCTCTAGAACTGGTCACTATACACTACATACCAAATACCTTGTAGACACTTGACCTTCTATGCTTTCATAACAACACTCTACTGGGAAAGTTTCACTATTAGATTTTAAACATTCAGACACAAGAACATTAGTAAAGGAATGTTGGGCAAAGAAGCCTGGAGCACAGTCAACATTCCAGGTCATCCAACACCAAAGTGTTCAGTGAGGTTGAGGTCAGGGTTCTCTGCATACCAAACCATGTGGCCATGGAGCCTATTTGTGCAAAGGGGTATTGTCATACTGGAACAGATGGGAGCCTCATAATTCCAGTGACAGAAAATTGCAAGCGTAGCAGCCAAAGACATTTGAGGAATTTAGGAAAAGACATTTCAGTTTAGGAAAAACTTGCATATAGATGTGATTGTCATACAGCTACAAACTTGGGCACATAGCTGACCAAAACACAAATTCATCTCTATCCATCATGATTTTAAATATATAAATAAACCATACAAAAAAAAGAAGGAATGCTGAGGGTACTGTTCAATTCACTGACATCCGCCAGACTACGGCACACACACAAAAAAAATAATAATACAAATAAACCATAGCAGAGTAAGGTTACTCTTTCATAAGTCCCATCTCTGTGGTCTGTAAGG
>JAOUQZ010000035.1:25693417-25714495 GCA_028564935.1 Neosilurus hyrtlii
CTCTCTCTCTCTCTCTCTCTCTCTCTCTCTCTCTCTCTCTCTCTCTCTCTCTCTCTCTCTCGCTCTCTCTCTCTCTCACACACACACACACACACACACAGGCATACACAAACTAAATGAACGCCTGATAAAATAATACAAGTCTCAGATTAACAAGCGTAAACTTGGGCTTGCTGCTAATAAAGCAAGTCTATTGTTTAGGGGGCCGGCATCAGGTTGATGAGGTGCTCAGGCATGCATACACATGCATAATGAATGCTGTATGAATTATTGATGGGTTGATTATTTAGGCTCATCTATCAAAATGATAATGAATTTAACATCTAAACACCAATCAGGTCCAAAGCATAATTACAGTGTTTAGTTGTATTTAACAAAAATAAAACAACAAACCTTCAGCTGATCACTCTTTATACATGCAGTGATATATAGAGATAATATCCTGTTGAGAGGACTGTTATTGCTCTCTAGTCCACTCACTGGCAACAGATGCTGGATAATTACATTCCTGCGCCACACAGCCACGTTTAACAACCCTATCAGCGGATGTATAAATTCTTTCTTCAGTTCAACAAGGTTTAGCTTAACTTTACGCCGAGGTCACTTGATTAACTCCAGTAACAGCATCATTTATCTGATCACTTGATACAATTCTGAAATGGATTTGTTTATTAATAAATATTAATATTTTATATTTATATTTTAGATTTTATATAAAATATTAATAAATTAAGCTAATTAAAAAAAATAGAGCAGTACAGCATTCGCTGGTGAAGCTCTCTGTAGTGCATTGTGCTTGTTGTTTCAGACTAGAGAAGGAACATCCAGACGAGCTGCATGGTAGATCCGTATTCCACCTGTCATATAGAGCATGATCGGAGTCATAGCCAGCTGGTTACTGTAGCCTAGATCCAGATCACACCTAGAAAAACACATGCACGCCAGCATACACACGCACACACACACATGTTAGCAAGTGCAATCTAATAACAATCAAATAACAAAACAATTATTTCTAGCAGTCAGTAACTCACTAGCGTTGGCCAGGTCTACATGGAAATGCCACATGTACTATATGCATAAATGTTAATGGTCTATTATTATCAAGGGTGCTCATTGGCGGCTTGACCTCCTTAGTGCAGATATATTTATTATAAATGTGTACTATAGTATTCAGAATGTTTATTAGTGCCATGGACCATTGTTGGTCTCAACTTTTCATTTGACATAATTTGTACTATAGACATGCTTTGGAATGATTTTTCATTTGGATTAATCTTAAGTGATCACCATACAGGCTTACAGCAGAGCCCCGTGTAGTTACTTAGGAGAAAATGGTACAGCGTCGATCTGATTTTTTTGTGTGTCTGTCCATCCATCCATCCATCCATCCATATGTGTATACATGGGAACCCTGTGGTGATATTTCTCAAGCAAGTATATAACCGTGGAAATGAGAATGAAAGTGTGAGTGGTAGTAACTTCTTCTACTCTCTCTTCCTCTTCAAACTGTTACTCGTTTTAAGCCATAAAATAAAATACACTTTTTTATAATGTAAACAGAATTCTATGTGCAATGTGCAGTACACATCATCGTTCTTTTTTAGCTGGCAAAATAAACTAATACTGCCGCACAATGCATAACTCATTTGAATAGAAAGGCTTTTAACCCAATCACACTGAGGAAGCGTATGACGTGTCTGGTGCGTGTAACGGAAGTTGGAAGTGGAAGTAAACCTATCCAGTGGAATGTCATCTCGCTACCCTGTGGTAGTACTGAGTTTCCATTAAAGAAATCTTATCTCTATAGTGTAACAATTTCAGACAAAACCAAAACTTTGGGGAGGGGTGGTCTTAATGTCATGGTTACATGACATTACATTATCAATGGCGTCGTCAAATGAATTCACATTGACAGCTCAAATCAGTAAGTTTATTTTTTCGGAGCTCTGCTTTTAGGCAGTGCCTAAATCTTTATATTACTCTATGAGCATCAATAATAAATGTAATACCTTTTGATAATTATCTATTATGTATTTGTTTGTTTGTTTTGTCACAGATGTACAAAATAAATAAATAAATAAATAAATCCCTGATGTCCAGACTGTGCTTCATGGATTCCACATCAAAGAACCACTGGCCTATATTAATGTTGTGAAGGGGTTAGTTTATGTGTGAGCTGCAGACCATGAACGCCCCCACCCACTGTGCGCATGTTCGAGTGAGCGACAGAGAGACAGAAGAAGAGAGAGCGTAGCATGAGTCTGTATAACAGTGTGTGTGCCGCCTGATGGGCTACTTTCTCCACATCTGTATGGTTAATGGCATCATTATAAGGATATTAAGGGGTCAAGCCCCATCGTGGCCTTATTCTTAAACAGGGCTAATTTTCCCTGATAATAAACTAATAGCTATGCCCCTTTTCAAACAGTGGGGAATAAATCACCACTGAAAGAGTTGTTAATAACTAAGTGGCAGTTGGCAGCCTCTGCCGTCGTCTCTATTTGTCAAGCTAAACGCTCCTGCCAGGGAATGCAAATGGCAGCCCAGCTCCTGAACTCTGCCCCCAGTGCTTTTAATCGGGGTTCACTAGAGCTGGATCGCATCTTACTGCATCAGATCTCTTATTCCATAAGCAGAACCCCAAATTCGTGACTGTCTGTGTCTGTGTGGAGTACCTGTTCTGCATGTGACTGTCATTAAAGAATAATTTGTCCTATATACAAGATCTTTACTATATTTCAGGGAGCAATGTTTAAATGAACACTCATAATGAATCATATGTCAGTGCGGCATTTGAATTCTGTCAAATGTTTAATTATTTAAATTGATTACATTTTAAAACAGCCCTGAGATGGCCTGGCGAGCTGTCCAGGGTGTACTCTGCCCTCGCCCAGAGTCAGCTGAGATGGGCGCCAGCCTCCCAGCGACTCTAATTAGGATTAAGTGGTTCAGAAAATGGATGGATGGGGTTCATAAAATTAATGTTTTAAAACATTGTTCTTCTTGTACAAATAGACTTCCTGCATCTCATCAATTCTGTTACTCGGTGCAAAGGAAAAATAAGTAAGATTAAGATCCATTTCCAGCTTCGAGTGCAGCACCGAACATGACAGTGGGCAGACAGAGTGAGCAAGTATGCTGAAAGAAGGACCTAGGTTTTGTTCTGAATCGATCCAGGCATGTCTCCTGACCACAGTTAATACTGGGGGTTTGTGTGATGGGCTAGGCTCCAGAGAGCTATTTAGCCAGTCTGTAAGAATCACCCGAGCCTGCCTCATTGTCAGCTTCCACAAAGGCGTCTGATATATACGCCCAGATTGTACCTGTTTTCTATAGCCTCTTTGCTTTCATTAAAAACTGCAATCGTGCAGCTGAGCCTCCCCTTATACACAATGTGAAGCAGGCCTACAAGGGCAAACACATGTGCGCCACCCCACTCCCCCACCCCTTTGAATCCCTTTAAAAAATACACCGGCTTTTAGCAACAGGTTTGAATGTAAATTGATGTTCAAAAAGAGACAGGCTTGCTCTGGCCGGGCACCCACCACCACCCCACCACCCCCAACCACTTGCATGTTGACAGAAATGGGACCGTAATGCCTGTAATTCTCTGTCTGAATTCCTTCCTTCCTTCGGAGAATCAAATTTACTCTGTGCATTTTAGCATGATAATATTTCACTGGACTAGTCAATCAGAAAATGTGTGTGTGTGTGTGTGTGTGTGTGTGTGTGTGTGTGTGTGTGTGTGTGTGTGTGTGTCGGGGGGTTTCCATATTAAGTCTGATTCATTTTCACGCACAGAGGTGGAGGTCAGCTTGCTCGGTGTGGCTTAAAATATACCTTATAACATAGCAGAGAATTAATACTATGATGTCAACATTTACTGGTGCACAGTGTCTGTTCATTTCATCAACACTCTCATATCCTATACGTAATTGCATTCATAGTGTAAAGCACTGATAAAATAGCAAATATTTACACAGCGCAAAAATACCACGGTAATAAAATCCTCCAACGGATGTGTGTATTATAGCAGCCCACCCTGCAGGATGCTATGGACCGCAGAGGCCTTCTCCAGGGGTTTTTGGATCCATCAGCACTGAGTAAATGTCTTTTCCCCACCGCATCTCTAATGCCTTTAACACTGGAGGAGATCAAATCAAGGAGCTCCCCCTGCTCTATGTGCTCCACAAGGGCAGTCCACACACCACTGCCTTGGCGTTTTATACCACCAGCCTTTTCATCTCTCAACAGGCCTTACAAACATTTAGGAAGTAGCAGAAGGCTTTCGAGGCAATTATTTAAATGCACACAATTAAATGAGAGTGCAATACTTCGCCCTCTAGTGGCAGAAAAGGTTAAGCTGTCTACAGTGAGGAACAATGACACCAGACTATCGCAGGTCTAAGCTCTGCCAGCAGATCCAATATCAGTGCATTTTAAATCATTCAAAATATCTAATTGATGGAACAACCCCTGATAGTTATCATGCACTATAATGATCACGGTTAGTATTGAGCACACAGATCAACAGCCAATGAATTAGCTTCTGCTAACTGCTATTACAATACCAACTATTAGTTTACTTCTAATGATCACAAAGCCTTGATCAGTATTTTTGTCATACAGTGAAAATATGTGCAATCCTTAAAGAAGAAAACAAAAAGTCAGAAATCATAAAAATGGAACTCAAGCATTACAAGTGGTAACACGAGCTTCATCAAATATCATGTGCAAAATGGGTAATTCAAACTTACAGCATATAACACTGGTTAAATTATAATGTAACTTGTTAATAACTAATAATATCATGCATTAGAGCGGTACGATGTCAAAGGTCCTCGGTTTGAGTCTGATGTGGAGTTTGCATGTTCTCCCCATGCTTGCTTGGATTTCCTCTGGTTCCCTCCGGGTTCCTCCCACAGTCCAAAGACATGCACATTAAGCTCATTGGCTGCTACAAATTGCTTTTTAGTGTGGATGTGAGTGTGAAGAGAGAGAGAGAGAGAGTGTGTGCTTGTCATATAATATAGGTGGGCTACACCCTGTGGAAGACGGCTCCACCTGTTCACCATCTTGTGTAGTTAGCTAGTAAAGTTTACACTGAAGCACTGTGGGCCTCAGCTTTCAAAACTTCATTTTAATTTGTTTCACTATTTATCACTATTTATACTTTTGTAAGCCAGATCTGAGAATGAGTAGCAATGACCACGACAGCCGTGAAAAGTTTAGCCACCAACAGCACTGTCAGTAGAGTATAGTCTACCTATCTTAAGCGAGTGAGAAAATGGCTGCCCGCTCTCAGCACTAAAGGCATGATACTCACAACAAGCCAATTAAGTCATATTTGGTGTAAACATTTTTGAAAATGATTGAAAATCAAAAATATGTTCATCATCATCTTCATCACTATCAGGTTCCATCTTCTTGCCGAGGGTTGGATGTCATTTCCCTCCAGAATGTGCAGTTTTACGCATGTGTTTTGCAGTCAGTATTAGGGTTATTGTTCCAAAACGTGATGTTGATTATCCACTGTCTGCGTGGTCTTCCTCTCTTCTCTTTTGCCATTCGTCCTCCCTTCCAATATCTGAGTCTGAAATGGGTTATGTCCCGTTGTGTGTCCAAAGAAATGGTTTTGTTGTTTCATTCATTCATTCAGTCATTCATTCAGTCATTCATTCATTCATTTTCTAAGCTGCTTAATCCTATCCCAGGGTCACGGGGAGGCTGGCGCCCATCTCAGCCAACTCGGTGAGGGCGGGTACACCCTGAACAGCTCGCCAGGCCACCTCAGGGCCAACAATATACAACCATTCACACTCACCTCTAGGGACAAGTTGGAACAGCCAGTTAGCCAGTTTTGCATCCACACATCAATGTTGACATGACATAGCATGGGTGTTATGTGAAGTGGGATGCTCTCACTGGATGCAGTTGCTTGTCAATGACAAGTCATCGGGGATTGATCTTCCATGACTACCCCAACCCTCACTTATCGCTCCAAGTAGATGGTAATGCACACCATCGGCTATTCCCTGGGACCTTTCCTCGACTGGCATGCTAAACTAAGTGAGGGGAGCTTATGCTCAACCCAGCATAAGCTATAAGCTAAGAAAGATTTCACCCTTTTTAAGTGCAGACTGTATCTACTGGAGGGAGCAGAAGAACCAGCATGGTCAGTGAATCCAATGGCAGGAGTGTATGGTACACCTCAGGGTATCTCTGCTAGTCATAAAATCCGATCCATACAGTCAAATATTTTAATTCCATATTATGTTACATATTTTTCATGGAATTTATTTAGAATGAATCAGAAATGGTGTTAGCAGGGAATAGCATGCTATAGCTAGTGGTACTTCCGGCTGACTCACACTGGCTACGATGCCTCCAAACTTGAAATAAATATTTTAAATGAATAATAAAACAATTATAGAATTTGCCCTTTTGTATGATTGGAGACTTATTTAGCCTTCTGTACCAACAGATAATAATAACACCAACCCGATCTGAATAATTCTCCATATTACACTTCACCTCATTCAATAATTGCTTATTTTTTCCTTTGTTAGTAATACAGGCAGGTAGAGCATGCTTTGTCTGATGATCTAAGACTACGACTAGACAAGACACAAACCAGCACATGGTTGAGGCATTACAAGGTCAGGGGCCAAGGCCCTAAACGGGGAATTAGTTTATTGACACAATAAGACCTGACAGTTTATTAGATGGGTGGAAACCCTCCAGGAGCCATCCATCTACCCAGTAACATCTCTTTCCTAACACAGTAGACTGAGCACTGATAGCAGTAAGGTGAGAGCCAAGCCGGCAGTAAAAAGGCACTAACTCAATCGAGCCACATGTTTGACCTCATCTCAAGAGCTTTCAAATAAGACTTGTTTCACTGACTTGTGAATCTACTGGTGATATTGATTCATCACTGTGTCTCTGAGTGCTCTTATGTCTGAAAATAAATAAATAAAGCAACAGTCATAACTGTGCTTTAAAAGAGCCATTATAATACAAAGCTGTAGTCTGAATGGGCATGTTTGACCTGCTGTTTCAATGAGCCAGGCTCCACGAAGATGACCACGTCTAGTAGTAAATGGCCCAGGATGTGCTGCTCCTCGCAGGCTTTGCCTGTCCGCATGCAGATGGAGTGCAGGACAGCTGGGCAAACAGAAGCCTGTGGTACAGAGCAACCTGGTACCTGATCGCCACACACAGGCATGTATACACCTTCACCTGGCTCCACCAGCAGATCCACTGTCATACAGGTCACACTATCTGAAGGAGGGTAAGCACCACCTGAGAGATGATGGAATTACACAACCTGAGAGATGACAGAAACCATCACAGAAAGACATGGTGAAGGTTCAGTGGTACCTGATGTTGATATGAGAAGGTTAGTACCATGAGAAGGTGTTCTAGGAAGAACCTCCAGCTTAGGAAGCAGGACATGTCAGGAGGCTTAGCATGAGTGGATAACAGAACCGAACAGCTTAATCCTACTAGGGACACAGGGCTGACATTGGGCGAAAGTGGGGTACATCCTGAACACCTCGCCTGGCCATCGCAGGACCAGCACTCACACAGCCACTCACACTCACTCCTAGTGTCAATTTGGAACAGCCAGTTAGCCTAATGTGCATGTTTTTGGACTGCTGGAGGAAACTGGAGTACCTGAAGGAAACCTACACAAAAAGGGGAAGAACATGCAAACTCCATACAGAAAGCCCAGGACTCGAGCCCTGGACCTTCTTGCTGTGAGGCGGACGTGCTAACCACTACACCATTCAGGAGTCTAGTATAAATGAAATGAAACAACACGATAGTTTGTAGTGTAACTACTAATAAATAATGCACCGATTTGGGAGGAAGTGGTGATTGACAGCCAATCAGAGTTGCTTGACACAACAGTTGCATAATGGCTTGAACTGACCGCCCTCTGATTGCACCTGCCACCAAGAACTTAGGCCACGAGCAAGCTGATAAATGCCTAAGCAAGCCGATCAATCAGTGGATCAATCACAGGCAGTCACTGATCAATATATCTCTTCTTTCACTAACTAGAAGATGCCATATCGGCTGTGGCACTTGATTACATTGTTAAGTGCACGCTTTGACTTTCTGTGAGTGGTTGTTAAAACCTGATTACTTCAAGGCATATTGTTCCATAAAACTCAGATGAACAGAAGACATTACATTTCAGCTTGAACTTTTATATTTCAGTTCACTCAGATCAAAGAAAAGAAAGAAAGAAAGAAAGAAAGAAAAAAGAAGGAAGGAACTTCCTACTGGGTAGCAAAAGACATTTAATACATTTTAAAGGCATAACCTTATTTATTAAATCCTGCGTGATAAATGAAGTAGCAGCAGGAGGTTTGGAATAATATCGTGAGACGTTGAGCATAATGCAAACATCTTCCGTCATAAATTCTTTTACATTTCAGTTTTATGCACATAGTTTATAAAGCAAATGTGTTACAACTAACTCCATGGAGCAGCGGTGCAGGATGAGAGATGAGGAGTTTGATATTCCAGTCATGAAACAGCCATCATCATATTCAAGTACTGTAAGAACCAGGGTCAATCACTGCACAGTGATTTCACCCTGTCACAAGTCATAAAGCACACAATGGTGCGTCAAAAAAGCGTGCGAGGAAGCGAACACCCCCACCCCATACCCCCACCCCAACCCCACCCCCGAAGAAGAGCACACGCAATCCGAGAATCTGCCGCTGCACTTTCACACGAACAACAGGGTAGAAGGAAGAAAGGAGGAATTTTTCTGCCATCCTTTATTTGGACTTAAACTGCAGGCTGTGCTGCCTGAGAAGCTTCGAATCTTGCTTGGCTTTCACATAAAGATAAGCAATCTGACAACAGACAAATAAAATGATGTAAACTGATTGCTGTTTCAGTTTTCCATTATAGAACAACATTTTTTTAAAGGACGTCCTCTTCTATGAAACATCCAGCAGCAGCACTGAGGACATGAAGGGCACTGACATGGATTTTTATCTCATATTTATGTCATGTTTTCTTTTGTGTGGATTACAGAGAGCTGTTGATTTTTGGAAGAACTTTTAGAATCATGTAAACATATACATCACTAAAATAGCTCTAATCTGTATTATAAAGCCCCCCAGTGCAGCTAACTGGGTTATCAAAGGCCAGCCATGTCTCTCACTGTCTGTGGTGAGAGGCATGTAAAAGAACCACTGCTGACGCTCGTAAAGAGTAGGCTGCTTTGCCATCAGCATGTTTCTGCCATGCAATGGCCTGGCGAGCTGTCCAGGGTGTACTCTGCTCCCGCCCAGAGTCAGTTGAGATGGGCCCCAGCCTCCCCGTGACCCTAATTAAGATTAGGTGGTTCAGAAAATGATTGAATGAATGAATATATTATAAAGCTTCATTATAGATAAAATACCTCTGAAAAGTCTCGACAGACAGAAGTATTTAATTTATTAACACTAGGAAACCCAGAGTTTTCTTACTCCTGCTACAATGCCCAGAAGGCAGCCAAAAGGCTGTGTGCTTTGGAATTAACAACTCAGCTGCCTACAATTAGCCACCTTTCATTTGTAAATGCAGCCATTACCTGCCAGACTAACAGTTCACAGACATGGACACGCTCAGTTCAACAATGAGTTTTTGACCATATCTCACATATTTCATACCCTTTTTTCGTCATTGTTCATGTGTGAAATGGTTCACGTTCACACAGTCATCGTAATATTGTACACATAGCCTGCTTTCAAATGAGAGATAATCACCCCCCTTTTTACTTTTGTGGGAACAGAAAATCTGTTATTCAAAACTAATTTCGGTCAACACCCCATTGTGTTATTATTGAAAACAGCACAGGCAAGTTGATGATTATACATAGTCTGCAGGTTAGACTGTATACTGTACAGGACATAGGCCCAACAGAAAATGTGAAGGGATACCCACACAATATTATAATAACACAGACTGCCTTTTCTCATGTACTGTAGGGCAATTGTAACTGGTAATAGCTGTGATATGAATAACTGAAGTGACTGCCTCTGTCGCAAGCTCTCGTCAGGTCCACTGTTTGCATGGCTGCTATTTTTCTTATCAATGTGTCTGCTTTCACAACTGTTAGTCCACAAATCACAAGTGTGCACATATTCCTGGTGTTCTCTGATGTTTGGGGGTCTTTTGTTGCCAACTGCATGACATCCTACAACCCAGGCAGATACATCACCATTGATGAGCAACTTTTCCCAACCAAGACTCTCTGCCATTTCCTGCAGTACATTGCAACGAAACCCGACAAGAATGGCATCAAGTTCTGGGTTGAAATCTTGAAATCCAAGTATATTTGCAATGTCATCCCATTTCTTGGCAAGGACCCCAGTCATCCCACGGTGTAGAGACTATCTGAAAATGTGGTGATGAAGCTAATGGAACCGTTCATGGACAAGGGAAGAACTGTTACCACTGATAACTTCTTCACATCATTGTCACTTGTGCGACGACTGCTCAGCCGGAAGACCACCATCCTCGGCACAGTCAATAAGATTCTCCCTGGAGCTTCCAGAATCAGCCAAACAGACTTCAAACTGTAATGAATTCAGCATTCAGGTATGTTGCAGATATTTTGTTGGGATGTGGGAGCCAAGAAGGCGAATAAGGACAAACTTCTACAGCAACAACGTCCCACACCTGGCCAAGGAAAAATGGCAATGTGTCAGGTGAACTGTTGGTGCAGGACCGATCACGCCACTGTACGCTGTGTTTACTGCTACAAGTGCACATGTGGCAAATGCAAAAAGTAGATGATGTGGCAGTGCCAAGCATGTTCAAACAATGTAGAGGGCTGAAGTGCGAACACGCAGGTCAAACACAAAAAGTAGCACATCAAAATCAGTGGTGGCCTGGTGGTAGGGTGCTTGATTACTGATCCGAAGGTTGGGGTTTAAGCCCCACTATCACTGGGTTGTTACTGCTGTTTCCCAAGTGCAGCTAATTGGGTTATCAAAGTCTTTCACTGTGAGAGTGAGAGGCATGTAAAAGAACCACTGCTGTCCTTTGTAAAGAGAAGGCTGCATTGCTGCCAGCGTGTTTCTGCCCTGCCTGGCAAGCTGTCCAGTGTGTACTCTGCCCTCGCCCATAGTTGGCTAAGATGGGCGCCAGCCTCCCAGAGACCCTATAATAAGAATTAAGCGGTTCAGAAAATGAATTCAAAATTAATTCTTTAGTTCCTTAAAGGTGACCGTTCACTTATCAGGAATATTAAATAAACATGGAATACAGTGTTATCTCTTAAAATGAGAATAAAATAGAATAAAATAGATCAATAAATAATCAGCCACAGTGTCTTTCTGAAACCATTTGCTTACTCCTATACATGAGTATCAGTGACCCCTGCACTGGCCACCACGATATTAGTAAACATTGCCATCTTTTTTATTTCATTCATTTGCCAAAACGCTTAATCCTTTTTTGATGACAGGGAGACTGGAGCCTATCCCAGGTGACTCTGGAGGAAGAAATCACCCTGGAATACACCCTGAACAGCTCACCAGTCCACAAGGCCAACACACACACACACACACACAAAACCATTCACACTCAAACTCACACCTAGAGGCAATTTGAAACTGTCAGTTAGCCCAGTGTACATGTCTTTGGACCGTGGAAAGAAACCGGAGTACCCAGAGGAAACCCACATAAGCACAGCAAGAACATGCAAACTCCACACAGAAACGCCTTCACCGAGCCTGAAGCCTTCTTGCTGTGAAACGGACGTGCTAATCACTACGCCACCGTACTGTCCACTATCTTTTTGTTTCTTTTATTTTTTATTTTATTTTGCCAAGTTATCGCACATGCACAAGATCCTTCCTCTGGTCATGCGTTCTTGATTTTGCTGTTGTTGTTAACAGGCACAGAACCAAAACAAGATGGAGAATAGGTGAATAAGAGATATTAAGCCCTTGAGATGAGGTGATATCATCAGGAAACCTCTGTATTAAGCCAAAATGAACTGATAATAAAAGATAAATCAAATTGACTATTCACTATATTAAATGAATTGGAACCTACAAGGTCGAGTTAAAAGAGTACTTTTAGCCGGCATTACACTCAACATGCAATAAGTATTTTCCATGCAACTAAAATCAATCCCCATGTAATATGTCAGTGGAGATGATTTTCCACTTCAGGCTTGGCAAAATATTTCTGACCTGGATTTAAAAACTGTTACCGCTAGAAAAACGAATAATTAAGGCGAGTTAATTTGCAGCGACGATTACAGTATGGGTGTTCTGCGAAAAATCTTTGCCCTGTGAGACAGTCATACACTGTGATGACTGTGTGTCGCTGTCTTTACCAAATATGGAATGGGGCCTGAGCTGGGGTGGGTGAGTGGCGTCACATGGGGCAAGTCCATAAGGGAAGTCCACGTAGGTACTTCAGTGTGTGAAGTGCATGTTGCGTTTGAATTAGGGGTGGTTTGATGTGTCAGCACTTGTCTGTGTTTAAGCCAACCGATTTCCTTTAACTAAAATTTTAATTCTTTGAACTTTCACTTGTGTTTAACACAAATTAAAATGTATCAAAAGCCTCATCCCACAATCCATTTAAAACTTAAATGTTTCTAACCTTTGCTAGAATAAACTATTATTAGACTGCCCATCTGTTGATGCTATTAAGCCTAATTTCACACTGTGTGTAATGACCCATGTGACAACAGTATCTGAAAGTGGGTAATGTCTAACATATAGTATGTTTGTGCTCATCCAGCCATTGAATTGCGTGAGAGCCATACATCTTTAGCTCCTCTTTTCTAAAAGGGCTGAAAGAATCAAGGCTGGGATACCATGCCTCAGGACATGGACCTTCAAGAAACCCTTCATCCTAAAATGCCCAAGTCTTTTATTATATACCCTCCAGGTGTGTTGTCCGACTTGCCTCAGGCTGACGATGACTGATGGTTTTTAAAGGACCACATGACTTCTGGTATCTGTTATTACCCTTGCATTAAAGCACAATCAATAATTAAACAATATGTACACAGTCTGTAGAATAGCAGATCTCCACATGGTTCATCACAGGCAAGTCTAACAGAATATTATTCGGTCCACAGTACTAAAAAATATTTCCTAAGAGACTATATTTGATGAATGCATGCAACAAACAGTAAATACATGCGGCGTCACTGCGATTTAGTAATTGCAGCCTAGAAAGATCACCATTACGGTCTGTGTTCTCAGTGTATTTGGGTGTAGGCATATGCTTGAGCAGAAGAGTTCATATATACCAGTCCCATCAGTCAGTGAACAGAAGGCAGTATTTACCCATTATTCCTCAGAACACCCCTGCAATTAAAAACTTAGACTGATCATCCTGATCTGTAATATTTCAGCATCGGTGCTTAAATTTTATTGGTTTGCAGTCATAAAGATAAAATGCGGAAGAGCAAAAACTCTATTATAAACAGTATGCAAATAACCCCACTGTAACCATAACTGTTCACATTTGGCAAAGCTCATGTTCACGGCATGAGAGGCACTTAAACTGGAACTAGTGAATTAACCGCAGCATATGAATCCAGATCTATAGAAAATGGATGACACACCAGAGTTACCCCTTACGATCTCGGTGCTGTTAGCAGGGCTTGCCATTGATTAAAAGGTTGGAGTGGTGGAATAAAGGCCAACGCTTGCTTCCATATGGCCATAGAGCCCTAAGGGTGTAGGGCCAGCTCATCAGGCCCTAACTCCCTTGCCTCTCTAAGGGACCCCAGCTGGTGAAGGGCTCCCCCCTCTTCATTTAAACCTCCTTCACTTGCTTTTGCCATAATGAAACTTGGCTGGGCCTCAACCGCTTACCCCTGTAATTAACAGCGTCAATGCTGCCACAATTACATCCCCTTACTCGGCCCTCGCGTGAATTAAAGACTGAGCTAATTGCTGAGAGGTAGGGCACTAAACCGCCTCCATTTAAAGAGAAAAGCCTATAATAAGAATTTTTTAAAAGGATGCCTATATGATGATAACCTTGTAATTTGTTTACACAATGCTTACAGTTCAATGGTAAAGAATAGTAATTAATGCATGACAGAAAATCAAAAGACTCATTATAAGCCTTTGAGGGATAAAGAGCGGCAGCCAAGGGAGCTACACATAGCATTAGGGATATATCAAATCAATGTTTAGCTGCTTAGCAAATGTGTTTATATTGATGGGAATTAGAATACAATAAAATATGCTAACACCCAAACTATTCCCAACAATGCTTTGTTCGGCTCAAACATCCTTGACAAGTTCTCATTAGGCAATTCATATTCATCAAAATGTTTTTTTAAAGTCTAACCTTGGTCAGGACTATAATAGTGAGATAAGAGCATGTTCTACAAACAACAGGAAAACTAACACCAGGCAAAATGCTCCATGAGTCAATGAGAAACCCTTATAGCTCAAGCACTGCCATGATTGTAGCTCTAAAGTAAGTCTAGCAGGGAGGCCTAGAAGAGGGTCAGTGTACCAATCTGAAACACAGAAGGATGTCGGGTTCTCACATGAGTCCATACCATCTTCCAGATCTCCGCTCGAGTAACATTGATACTCCTGCAAAGCCCAGGGTCAGAAACTGATATGACTGGCATTGCAGTAGGTTGTGACATGGCCACCAAACTCGTCATCTTTCTTAAACAGCCAACGCTGCACCTCTAAATGATCTGACAGCAGCTGGGCAAAACACTCATGTAGCTGAAAAAAGAAAGCGGGATATATACAGTAGCTTCACAAATTAAAGTATAATGTTAATCCATAACATTATCCTATGTGGGTGGCACATGGCATAGTGGTTAGCACATTCGCCTCACAGCAAGAAGGTCCCAGGCTTGGCGAGGGGGGTTTCTGTGTGGTGTTTGCATGTTTGTGTGCTTGCCCAGGTTTCCTCTGGGTACTCAAGCTTCCTTTCACAGTTCAAAGACATGCATTAAGCTAAAAGGCTGTTTCAAATTGCCCCTATGTGTGAGTGTGAATTTTTGTGTGTGTGTGTGTGTGTGTGTGTACGTGTGTTAGCCCTGAGAGAGCTGAGAGTTGGCTGAGATAGGCTCCAGCCTCCCCGTAACCCTAATATGATTAAGCCGCTCGGCAAATATATGGTGTTCTGTAATGAAGTTAAAGCAAAAGTGAATTTACTCACTGATTTGCCAAACCACTTAGTCCTACTTGGGTCGCAGAGAGGTTGGAGCCTATCTCAGCCAGCACTGGACAAAGGTGGGGTACACCCTGAACAGCTCGCCTGGCTATCTCTGGGCAACACACACACAGCCATTTACACTCAAACTCACACCTAGGGACAATTTGGAACAGCCAATTAGCCTAATGTGCATATCTTTGGACTGTGGGAGGAAAACAGACTACCCGGAGGAAACCCACACAAGCATAAGGACAGCATGCAAACTCCACACAGAGAAGCCCGATCCCGGGACTTGAACCAAAGACGTTCTTGTAAGGTGGACGTGCTAACCACTTCAATACCATGAATTCATTATAAAAATTTTTGCTAGACAGGGGACGTAGGCTGCACTAAGACACAAAAATGTCACACATATTAGTTCTATAAACATCTCAAGTCTTCGGATTAACTGCATGTTTATTCATAAGGTGTTGTTCGCCAGACTACAAGCCAAGACATTTTAACACAGCATTCAAAAAATCAAAGGAGCTATATGTAAACAGACCTGCTGCAGTGTGTACATGTCAGCTTGTCAGCTTGTCCTGAGGCATGCTAACCCCACTGCTGCTGAAGATTCTCCTTATTGCCATAGAGCTGTGCTACCGAAGGCACTGAGCCTGGGACTGGCACACCGAACTCATCAGCCACAGCCAGATCGTCCATGTTGGGAATACCACTGACTAAATAGGCCTGTTTTCCCTGGATCAGATTCTTAATACCGTACAGTGTGTGTGGGCTGTACTTCAGCAGTCTGGACACACACATGCAGTGACTCTATAAGAAAAGAAATGGTATGTAACTATTCACTTTTTATATGTATGACATTTTGCAGATCCAGAACGACCTAAATGTTTGAAGTCGTTTCCTTTCTGAAACGCTTTAGGTATGCCCTGAACAGCTCGCCAGCCCATCACAGGGGGTCACAGACACACAGACTTTTACACAAACATTTACACCCAACTCAGGACCCTCTTGCTGCAAGGTGACCATGCTAACCACTTTGAAATATCCATTAATAAACAGATACACAAAAAGAGGTGGTTCTTTTAGCCATCTTTTTGAACATCTAGGGGAAGTTGATTTACCATCTAGCTGCCGTAGCACAGAAGAGTCTTGATGTATGCCTCCCTTGTACCGTAAGAGATGATGGCACCAGTCGAGCAGTGCTAGGAGATTAAGGAAGCATAGTGGAGTGTTTAAAGGAAATTTGATGCAGGCAGCTATAAGAAGCTAGTGGAGAAAGTATAACAACGAGGTGGTGTAGCAGAATTAAGAAGTTTGAAAATGTCTAAAATGGTGATTAAGTAATACACTGTTACATAGAGAAAGCGGTGTAGAGGCATAGAGGCGTAGTGGTGTAGTGGTTAGCACGTCCACCTCACAGCAAGAAGGTCCGGGGTTCGATTTCCGTGCCCGTGCTCAAGGCATTTCTGTGAGGAGTGTGCATGTTCTCCCCATGTCTGTGTGGGTTCCCCTGGGTACTCCGGTTTCCTCCCACAGTCCAAAGACATGCACATTAAGCTAACTGGCTGTACCATATTGCCCCTGCGTGTTGATGTGAATGTGAATGGTTGTGTGTGTTGGTTCTGCGATGGTCTGGGGAGTTACTCAGGGTGTACCCTGCCTTCACCCGGTGTCGGCTAAGATTACCCCATTACCCTAGTAGGATTAAGTGATTCGGTAAATGAGTAAATGAGTGTTTACTGAGGTCAACTAGAATATACAAATGCACAAACTATTTATGTTCTCATAAAACATGAAATCAATTAATACTGCATAGATTTCATCTAAATCTCTTTGTGCACAAAACTCCTCCACAAAGCTTTCTGGACATAAATAACTGTCCTTTCTGTTCCTGCCTTCGAGGTCTCCCTTTTGTCTGCAGCTATAATTTATTAGTGTATATGCACGCACCGGGCCCATTAGGAGCAGCCGGAGGGGTCATGACCTCTCCTGTACTCCAGCAGGTTCAATTGACAAAAGACAGCAAAGGGGAGGCTCTGGATTGTGCACTCCCTCCAGCCCATCTTTTCTGCATGCTAAGCGATGGGCTCCTTGGGACTCACACTAATTACTCCACATCTGTATTTATTTGATCCATACGGAGTTCTCCCTTCTGTCACTGGCATCAGCGAGCAGTGATTCATCCTGCTGACAGGTCTGGCAGAGTTTACACATGCCGCCATGCCAGGCAATCGATAGAGAAAAGGGAGGAGGACAGACTGGTACTCGTGTTTAGCTGAGAGTTAATGGCAGGCAGTAAGTAAGGCTATAGTGCTGGCTACTGTGTTAAAGTGGGCAGGGTCACTTACACTGTATTGATATGCAGTAAACATGCAGAGCTGGA
Organism: Neosilurus hyrtlii; assembly: GCA_028564935.1. Lineage (NCBI taxonomy): Eukaryota > Metazoa > Chordata > Actinopteri > Siluriformes > Plotosidae > Neosilurus > Neosilurus hyrtlii. The sequence goes on from JAOUQZ010000035.1 coordinate 25,710,987, forward strand.
TCGAATGTACACGAGACCTAGGCTGCTAAGCAGCCTTTTGTTTAATCACGTTCTGAGCCCACTGGTATTAGATATTGGATTGTGCTGTACATTATAATACCAGCTATTGCACGCGATTACAGTGATTTGCTGGAGCAATTAAAACAACAAGAGGTAACCTTTAACCTGAGTAAAAGCCATAGCCGCAGTTCATTAATAATTCACTTTTTAATCTAATGCCCTTATTTATTTATACACATTTCATAAGAACCTATAAAATGATAATAAAAGGATAGATGCATGTAAAACATTCCACTCAGATAAATATGAGAAAAACAAACTTTTCATCACCAAGTGTGCATAACTGAGGGGAGCCATAAGTATCTTGAGCGCTACACCAAAACAATATGCCTCAAAGGCACCCCCTACAGGTTAAAAACATCATTACTACTGTGGAAGCACTTAGTAATATGATCCAAGTGAAATATTTTATATTTTTTTAATCTGAATTTCAGAAAGTTTTAAGAAATTCAGGCATTCTGACCAAAGATGTTTTTTGTACTGATGTTTGTTTGTGTGTGTGTGTGTGTGTGTGTGTGTGTGTGTGTGTGTGTGTGTGTGTGTGTGTGTGTGTGTGCAGTATGTGCGTTGAACCATACTGAAAAGTGAACACGTGCCTCAGGTGTGAATGGTGATGGTGAATCTTTTGGCATTACTCGAGGGTGCAGGAGTTCCTGTCTCTTCACGGCAAATCCCTAAAAATGTTCACTTGTGATGGGGCAGTGGTGGCCTGGTGGTAGAGGGCTGGATTACTTATCCAAAGGTCAGGGGTCCAAGCAGCATATCGCAAGGTTGTCACTGCTGGTTGCCCCCCCAGTGCAGCTAACTGGGTTATCAAAGGCCAGCCATGTCTCTCACTGCCTGTGGTAAGAGACATGTAAAGGAACCATTTCAAAAAGAATAGGCTGCATTGTCATCAGCGTGTTTCTGCCCTGCGACGGTCTGGCGAGCTGTCCAGGACCCAGAGTCAGCTGAGATGGGCGCCAGCCTCCCCACAACCCTAATTAGAATTTAGCGGTTCAGAAAATGAATGAATAAATGTTTACTTGTGATAATAAATAATAATTAGTAATTAGAAAAAATATTGTTAGAATTTTCATTAATTTTCTGAACCATTAAATCCTAATTAGAGTCGCGGGGGTCGCGGCCTATCTCAGCCAACTCTGGGCGAGGGCAGAGTACACCCTGGACAGCTCCCCATGCTATCACAGACACACACAACCATTCACACTCACACCTAGGGGTGATCTGGAACTGCCAATTAGCCTACTGTGTTTTTGGACTGTGGAAGGAAACCCACGCATGCACAGGGAGAACATGCAAACCCTACACAGAAACGCCTGGGAATCGAACCCGGAAGCTTCTTGCTGTGAGGTGAACGTGCTAACCACTGCACCACCATGCCACCCTGTTAGAATTTTTTTTAGGATTTTTTATTTTTAAATCACAAGATATTTGCTGCGGATGTCTATCACATGACTTTCGGCCATCTTGGAGCTTAAAACTTCATCTGTATAATGAAATAAAATCGGTAATGCCACATCAGTTATGCTAATGAATTATTCTCATTATAATAATGTTAAATGAGTTTTGTATTTTATTGGACCAATTAATTCCTTGTTATCAGTTAATTTGGTGAAACCACTTTAAGTCACTTAAATTTCAAGCTCACAATTTTCCTATGAGTATTTATTCTGATGTTCGTGTCTTTTAAATTTCAGTGAATTTGTATAATGAAATTCTGTTTGGAATAAAAGCGATAGGTCTGTTTTGTACTATCTTTTGTGAAAATGACACATCAAATATGGCGGAATTGCCCTCCATGTCCATTCAAGCCAAGCAGATGACTATAGTAGAGAAGCAAGTCCTCTCCCAACTGCACCGGACACACATAGATCACCTCCGCATTCTTATCTACCATAATCAGTGTGAGTGAGTTAGAACACAGATTTTGAAACAGACGGCTCTACTCTACTTAAAGCACATAAAGGTAATAGAATGATTAAATGCAGCCGAACTATCAGAGTGTGGCAATAAAAACAATAGGGTTCAACTTCTTAATTATCCCAGCTCACACAGCACTCTCCTCAGCCACCCCCAGTGTAAATACACCACTCCATCTGCTGCTAATTACTATTCGCATTCCTCCCTTTATTATTTGTATCTGCTCACTGATTGCAGGTTACAGCATAAATAAATTTAACTGCTGAAATAAGTCTACTGGGTGCAATACACAAAAGGAATATTTTGAGATACCAAAGCATGATTTAAGATGATCTAAGTGATGTAAATCTAAAACTGAAATGTAATAACTGATGTTTATAACCCATATTCCTTAAGACTCCTAATTAAATACTTTATCTTCTCTTTTAGGGGTGGTACAGTGGTGTAGGGGTTAGCATGTCCGCTTCACTGCAACAGGGTTCTGGGTTTAAGTCTTGGTTTGGTTTAATTCACACACAACCTAGGGGCAATTTGGAACAGCCAATTAGCCTAATGTGCAAGTGTTTGGATTGCGGGAGGAAACAGGAGTACCTAGAGGAAACCCATGCAAGCACAGAGAGAACATGCAAACTCTACTCAGAAACAACTGAGCCCGGGAATCAAACCCAGGACCTTCTTGCTGCGGGGCAGACGTGCTAACCACAATGCCAAAGTGCCGCACTATATTAAATGCATAACCACATGTGCTTGCTTGCAATGTCGAGGTGCTTTGCGGCAATGTCAACTGTAAAAACCACTATACAAATACAACTGAATTGAACTGAATGTTTAGTAGGCGGCGTGATGGCGTAGTGGTTAGCATGTCTGCCTCACAGCAAAAAGGTCCTGGGTTTGATTCCCAGGCTCAGGTGTTTCTGTGTGGAATTTGCATGTTCTCTCTGTGCTTGTGTGGGTTTCCTCCGGGTACTCCAGTTTCCTCCCACAGTCCAAAGACAGCACATTAGGCTAATTGGCTGTTCCAAATCACTCCTAGGTGTGAGTGAAGTGGGAATGGTTGTGTGTGTGTTGCCCTGGCAAATCACGGTGCACCCTGCCTTCTTCCAGTGTTGGCTGAGATAGGCTCCAGACTCCCCATGACCCAAATAGGTATAAGTGGTTTGGCCAATGAATGAATTTTTAATAAGCGCTTTAACCTGGTCAGGGTCACAGTGGATCTGGAGTCTATTCTAAGAAGTCTGGGCACAAGGTGGAAGTATGCGTTACATACATTTAGGAGGTGAGAGGGAGGCAGAGAACTTAGCTAAAACCCAGCTGGACATGAGGAGGATATGTAAACCTAATGAGTGCATATGAATAATAGTCCTCTTGGAGGCGATGATGTGGTTCCAGCTGGTGGCCAAATGCTGTTCAATGCAAAATATACAACAGAAGATTAACCAGGACAAAGCAACACACACACACACACACACAGACACACACACACACACACACACACACACACACACACACACACACACACACACACA
>JAOUQZ010000035.1:25737837-25750842 GCA_028564935.1 Neosilurus hyrtlii
TTTTCGGGGTAGGGCTTATTTTGGACCGTTCGGCTGAAGTAAGGGTAGGTCTTATTATCGGGATAGGTCTTATTATCAAGGAAACACGGTAAATGGATGACCCTCTTACTTTTTATACGTTTGTAGGTACACACATTGTGAAATGCTTAAACTGAGTCTGCAAGACAAGTTTGTTTAGACATTTTATTAGCATACATTGGTTCACTAACTTGTCCTGCATTTTCTCTCCAAGTTCACAAGACAGAAAACACTGCTTATTATGCTATAAACAATCTGTTAATCTGAAAGAGTATACTTTGGCCTAACCGCATATCTTTCTGGGTCATATTCAAAATCTTTCCATCACTTTTTGTGACTGACATGTAACAGGTTTCTGGATATCTCACCATCTCTCTCTTTTAATACCTCCTACACACTTGCAACCATGGACCGCATTCAACCGTTAGCCGCCGCTCTCCTGCTGCCTCATTCCCTCTACTGAGAACGTCTCTGAGTGAGTCATAACATCATTTCTGTGCTGATTAACTCTTCTGTGAATATACAGTATATTAGTTTTATCTGCTCCACCTAACCAGTCTACCTTCCTGGTGACAAACCACAGACATGTAGATATAAAGATGTTTCAACCTCTGCTGATTGAATTATCTTCCCAAGAAAGATACATGCTGAGAGGCAAGGAGAGAGAGAGAAGGGGGGGGGGGGGGTAAAGTAGAGGGTAACCTCTAATGGTGAGAGCGAGAAATAGACGAACATGTTTCTTCATGATGAAGGCTGTAATTTACTAGCTTTGAGCTGATCTCGGGCAATGACCACACACACGTCTTTTGAGTTAAACCGTACACAATCCCCTCAGCTATGACCTCAGTGACTTCGGCTGTGATGGAAATAATGGAGTTGGAAGGATTTCACAAGAAGATTCATCTTTCAAATCTCTCGTTAAAGTCGAGGTGTATGCTGACTCTCAGTACCAAACTCATCTAAACTGAACACCATTATAACCTACTGTGTGTGTGTGTGTGTGTGTGTGTGTGTGTGTGTGTGTGTGTGTTCACCTGTATTCTGCTCCCCAGCCTTTGACGAAGCTCATGCGGATTGTGCACATGCGGGTCAACTGATAAACTGCTTCAAATCCCTGATTCACCGACTGAGCCAATAGAGCTGCAAACTCCTGGTTATTGAAGATCTTTAGATTACAGCCTGAAAGGAAAAAAGTGTACACACACACACACGTCTGAGCATGCAGGAATGATTCATCAACGGCCTGCACACTAGGGTGTATGCCATCAATCACAGCTTGCTGACACAAGGCGTGCTGTGTGTTTTGTACACGCTTGACTCACCTGGAGGAATCTTACACACAGTGGCAGGGTGCCAGCCATAGCGCTGGTTGCAATTAGGACTCTGGACAAAGATGGCGTTGTCACTCAGACACTCTGCAAACACTTCCCCACCTATGTAGTACAGCCGTACTCCCCGACCTTTGACAGAAAGAAGAAAGGAAAAGGTTACATCTAACCTTATCTCTGCTCACATTTCACAGGTACAGGTGCGTGTACAAAATTCAATTCTCAACAGAGGTATACTAATGTGGAGGTGTCCTACCAATATGTCTGCGTGTGAGCTCCACAGCGGTATTGCGGTTCACATTGGACAGCAAACCCAGGCAGAATCTCTCAGCGTTGGATGGATCTGTGAAACCATCCACAGTGAGCGAAGGCTGTGAGGCATGGAATATCTCCCCTACCCGCTGGTTCAGCTCGTAGTAAGAGATGGAGCACCAGAATGCTGACTCACAATATGTTACTGGTTGCAGGTCTAAGAAACACATGTACATCAACAGAAAAAGAAAAGAAGAAAACAAGAATAAGAAAGAGAAGTGTAGAAACCCACTGGGGTCAATGGTTAAGATACTGGACTTCTGACTGAAATGGTTAAGGTACTGGACTTCTGACTGAAAATCCAGGCACTCTCAAGCTGCTATTACTGGGCCCCTGGGTAAGGCCTGGACAGCAGTTTGGAGCAGTGGTTACATATCTGTCTCAAAGCAAGGTGGTCCTGGGCTCAGGCGTTTCTGTGCGAAGTCTGCATTTTCACGTACTTGCATGGGTTTCCTCCAGGTATGCCAGTTTCCTCCCATAGTCAAAAGACATGCATGGTTGGCTAATTGGCTATTTCAAATTGACTAGTTGTGGGTGTGAGTGAGAATGGTTGTGTGTGTTTCCATAAGATGGTTTGGCAAGCTGTTCAGGGTGTACTCCGCCTTTGCCCAATATCGCCTGAGATAGGCGGCAGGCTCCCTGAGTCCATGGTAGGATTAAGAGACTCAACAAATAAGTGAGTGAGTGAAGAGTGAGCAGAGTGAGCGAAGAGTAAGTACAGAGTGAGTGAAGAGTGCATGCGTGAATAGTGCAGTGAATAGTGAAGAATGAGTCAGTGATGAGTGAGTGGGTGAAGGGTGAGAGAGTGAAGAGAGTGAAAAGTGCGAATGAAGAGTGTCAGGAGTGCGAGAGTGAGGAGTGCGTGACGAGTGAAAGAGTAAAGAATGCGTGAGCTGCTCAGCTTTATAAATGAAAAAATTACATTGCATCAAACTCCATAAACACTCAAGAGAATATTCAGACACGATATAGTGCAGGCCCTGTAAACACCTGTGACAGGTAAATAAACAGGCTCACTATAGTTGAATAATGGGCTGCCTCACAACAAAACAGGACGGAAACAAACACTCCTTTCAAATGAGATTTACAGCAAAGAGGCAAAGCCTTGTAGCATATGACCTCATGAGCACTGACCTCTCTGAGCTCTTTCACCACCCACACAACATCCTCCATGCACTAACAGAGCCACACACAAAACACACAGTTTTTATAATATTAAGATCAAGAGGTGTCTCACAGTGTTCCAATTTTCTAGAGAACATCCAGTTCTGATGTCATCCAAAATCAGTAACCAAGAACTGAGCAGCAAAACAAACATTCATCCAAGTTATTACATTTTCTCAACACTCATTGCCCAATACACAAACAAACTGACAGCCCTATTGATAGGTTAACTCTGACCCACAAACGCTCAGAGTCATGGCTTCCGACCAGGAAGCCTCCCAGGTCAGCTCTTTTAACCGTAAGTAAGTTATTCCTCAGTCAACGGTAAAAAGTTCAACAGTGAAGGTAAGACGACCACGGATCCATGACCAGATCGACCTGAACCATCAGCAAGATGCCTTCACTCTGTGAAGAGAGCAGTGGAGAAAAATCCCAGTTCCAAGGCCGCAGACATTGCAAAAGACATCCAAATCAGCTCAAAAATTGTTACGCGCTTCATTAAATCTTCATTAAATGAGCTATTACAGCCGATCAGCAAGACACAAGCCTCATCTTCGACCAGAAAATATTCATTCTGAAATTTGGGGGTAAATTTACTTATGTCCGATCTCTGTACAGCGTAGATATAACATTCTTCCACGCAGTCAGATCAGGTCAGGTAATAGTAAATAACTGGTCCTGATCCTGCTACTGGTAGCAGTGTAACCCAGTACAACCTGCTTCTCGGACGGGTGGTCAGCATCTAAACCGGTTCCCCCACCAGCATAAGCTGGTGAGGGGGGTGGTATGACACCCAGCAGGATAAAAAACAAGACCCATCAAAGGGCAGATAAACTCCTTGTGAGCCAACGGCCATTGCACAACTTGCAACAGAGTGCACCTGCGACTGTCTTAGGAATCCTTTTCCGCCGAACCAATGAGACACTCTGTAAAGAGGATACCACATTGTGCCGAGTGGTATTGACATCGCAGGCACAGCCGCAGTATAGCATTCTTCTATGCAGAACATCTAATTTATACCCTCAGAGAAGTCAGTAAAAGGAACAATGAGGAGTTTCGGTTAGACCACAAACAGTAAAGTGATCACACAGAATGAACTTCTTGGAAGTCAGACCTTATTTAAGGTCTTAAGCTATATGTGCACTCAAAATAATAAGTGGCTGTTGGTGGTTCTTACCAGGATTGCTACTTGCAGGGGAAACAGGGTTAGGTGATAAGTTTGGGGAACCTGCAACAGAAACATGCAAAAAATGATTAATTAAACAGTGATCACACAAGGATTTCTGGAAGTGTTCCTGAGCCCATGCAGTGGAGACTGAGGGCCCGAAGATCACAGGCATCCAAGATTGAGGTCTGGCCTTGTCCACTGTGATTCCCCTCCAGACTATCAGAACCTTTAGATGATAGTATGTACCGTTGGTGATGAGATATTTAATGTCGTTGCAATTTTATGTTAAGAAACATTATTCTAAAATTGTTAGACAATTTGTAATCAGAATACTGTATTGATCCCAGAGGGAATTGTGTACGCAGGTTTTTTGGCAGACTGAGGAAACCTTTGCCCAAAGGCTCTTTTTATACCCAAACCTGTTACTAACCTGTTCTAAACCTGTTGCTAATTAATCAAATAAATTGCATAATGCTGTTCTAGCTGTTTCTTTTTAGCACCACTTACTCTTCCAGCCTTTTGCTGCCCCTGACTCAACTTTTTTTTAATGTTTCTGCCATCAAATTCAACATGAGATAACATCTTTAATTACTATTCATATTTTTATTTGTTTTTGTTTTCTATGCCATTCTGTTAATAAAATATGGGTTTATGAGATTTGCAAATTAGATTTGGTATAATTTTCATCACAGCATCCCAACATTTTTGGAATTGGGGTTATGATACAAGTATATTTTCTTCAAAATGACATAATGAAGAGAGAACGGAAGCTCTGACCTGTGTCCATGCTGCGATTCTGCTGATCATTGCTTTCACCATCTTCACTGAGATACCCTGGAGGGGGTGTCTCTGGGGGAAAAAAAGGCACACCAATTACATACCATCACTGAATATATTCACAACTAAAAACTTGAGACGGGCCCTCAGTGCAATGTCTTTGCACATCTGGATACATATTCAAAACTATTAGAATTATTTGCAAACACGCATATCATAGGAGATTGCTGGCACTGGTGAATCATGGCAGTGTCAACCCTAGAACCTGTTTCATGCAGTTCACTTCAAAAAGGACTGGAACACTGGCACAACACCTCGCCTTCGACTGGTGTCACTGAGATGGGCACAGCCTCCCCGTGACCCTAGCAGGGTGTACGCAGCTCGGCAAATGAATGAGTTTTTTTTATTTTTCTTAGTGTGACAAGATTTTTTTTCCCCAGACAAATGTTTCCCTGGTAATATTTGAAAGTAAATTCCACTATTTAATGAACAGTTCTCAAACCTGGTGAAATATGGGCTTGTTCTCAAAAAGCACCAAGGAAGATGTACCAAAGGCACCATCATATTTCTACATGGGCTAAATTTTGTTACTATTAGTGAACTCTTCTGTATCTACTGGCTTGTAAAATATACGGTGAATGTCTTTAATGAAAGTAAATTTGTGAATCCAGACCGTGGCTCCAAGTTTCATGGTGATCGGATTGGTCTTGAGAGTCAGACAGACCGACCACATCAAAAAAACCAACCATCTTTTCTTCAGAATCATGTATGAAAATGAGGGAATCCCCCACCAGAGTTTCACATTATTGTGCAATTTCAGGAAAGTGCTGTTTAGAGCCAAAGTGATTTCTTAGCTAAAAGTGCCACATGGCTGATCATCTCCTCTCAAACTACTACTGATAAATTTGTGCTTACTTAAATGTACAAATGCAGTGCTTATGTGAATCAAAGTAATTTCATTCATGTTTTAAACTACAGGCATTTCTACAGTATATATTCTACAGTGGGTATTTTACTGCTACTGAGTAGGATTATGCAAAAGCACCATACAGTTCCTCTTTACATTTTCAACAGAAAACTTTAATGCAAATGCTGGTTTTCCCCTGAAGTAAAAAAAAATATCTATTTAATCACAGTTATTATAACATACAGCTTTTAAACATCTGCAACGGACTGGCATCAAATCAAGTGAATAATTCTGCAATATTCAAAATTACTAAACGTTATTTTATTATTAACTTAATACTAATGACCTATAGCGGATTAAGGGCAGCATAGTGGTATAGTGTTTACCACGTGCACATCACAGCAAGAAGCTCCTGGGTTCGAATCCCAGGCTCGGCGAGGGTGTTTCTGAGTTTGCATATTCTCCCTATGCACATTAGGCTAACTGGTTGTCTCAAATTGACCCTTGGTAGGAGTGTGAATTGGTTGTGTGTGTTGGCTTGTGATGGTCTGGTGAGCTGTTCAGGGTGGACCCGCCTTCACCCAGTGTCGGCTGAAACAGGCGACACCCCCTCAAAGATTAAGCGATTGAGTCAGTGAGTGCATTACATTTTACAACACTCTACACTGGTAAAACAAACACTGGCACTCTACTTTAGAAAAATTACTACTTTATCATACGAGGGTCTTCTTCAAATTTTCCCATAATTTTTATCTCCCATTAAAAGTTTAGGAGGAATTATGTAAATATAAAATATTATTTCTGGAGTTTAATATCTAATCAATTACAGGAATGCCTCTTGATGAAACCTGCTATCTCTTTTTTTCACTTTTTCAGGAATGGCAAAAACAACAGAATGAAAGTGTAATTAATGATCATACAGTAACATATCTATATTTGTGAATTTACCCCAAAACAGCTAGATGGAGCCACCAGCTTTTTCAAGTGTACACAGAGGATATCTTAATTTATATTCATACAAAATCTCATTTTGACCAAAAATGTAGATAGCAGGTTTCATCAGAAGACTGACAAAGCAATTGGTGTTTATTCATCTTTATTACTGTAAATTGTTACTGTAAACTGAACAGAACTTCATCTCAGTTAATCAGACCATCTAGTAAATTAATTGGTTCTTGTGCTCTTTATCTCTTTCTTTATTTATTTAGGGTGCCTTCTCCTGCTTGGGGTAGATAGCTACATACAGTATCCGCCACAGTAACGACAGGCATTTTACAAGCTAATATTAGGCTAATAGCCATAAATAATTTGGTTCACTATGTAACCCAATAACCTCAGCACTAACTAATTTCAGTCCATCAGATTAAATAGACATGAAAGTAGAAAACTTAAACAGGATTCAAGCCTGATTTGAGTTTCTGTAACCCGGTTAACCATGTGCATCTGTGCATGCCTGCAAGGTGGAGGGAATAACAAAGAACGTTGAACGTGACATCCATAGTTTGTCAACTACATAGCAAGCAGATACTCCTGGGCATTGCATTCTCATGTAGAAGTGCTATGATTATAATGTAATACACATTCTGGTAACATGGGTTTAGCATCTTTACATTACATTTTATTAAAGCTCATGAGCACTAACTGGTATGTAACTAGTTAAGGTTTTTCCACGGAATACTTCACCACTCTTCAGTGAGTCTTTATTTCATTCTTTCATGTACTTTATTTCATTATTTGTGCATATTGCTTCATTATTGACTTATGTTACACCAACAATACATATTTTTTTAGCAACTCCAGAGACTGCTGACTTATCGACCCCAAGTGCTCAAAAGCACTCTCATAAATGTTGATCATACATAAGTACCTGCTATAACATGGAAGACCATACATTCATAACACTGGGGTCACACAGGATGCAAACATGCGACAAGCGACTAGGCAAAGTCACTGAAAGCCTGCGAAATAAGTGATGAGAGGCAAGCGACATGAAGTAGGCAGGTTCAACTGATCTGATCTTTCGGGCAATGTGATTCGAGCGTTAATCAATCAGGGCTTAAAGATACTGTTGGTTGCCAGATGCCACAAAACGCTGACTTCCCCAAAACATTTTCTATATGAAAACAACTAAAAAGGGTTTAATTGTTCTGCCTACATCAACACAGAATAGCAGCTCATTATTGCTGTGTTCTTTACAACTTCATCCAAAATGTTGAAAGAATAATTTGCCAGAAATTCAATCCTTGGGTCCATGTTTTCAAAACGGTTTGTCAGTTGAGTATATATTTACATAAGTTTATCTTTTCCTTACTCATGACGCACACAAACACAGACATACATACTACGCACAAGAGTCTCCGTTCTATACCTGCCGCTTGACAGTAATGATAACAATAAGCTCGTTATTATGATATGAGCCGAAATAAAATTAATTAATACAAGATATTGATAATAAAGGTTCTCCCGAAACTACTGTAAAGGGAACCCGCGCTCAGTTCTTCTCACAGCTTCACTTAGAAAGATTTTAAAGCGGGAAACATGTAAGAGTTATTAAAGGTGTGCCACACGACACCAATCATGATCCCGATTTGCCCCAATTATATTCCGATGTTACATCGAAGGAAACTGAAGAAAATCGGAACGCATTGGAAAACATCTGACGACATTGTTGAACTAAAACTACAAGTAGGAGTGAAATGTCTTACGAGTTTCAAAAGATTTGGTGTTTTCTTGTGTTCAGAGTACATTGGGAAACATAGGAAGAAAGTTCACATTGGTAGTGATCAGTCTGCGATCAACAGCAGCATAAAATTTGGAAGAAATGGGAGCAACATTGGCATAGATCGGGAAAAACACTGGATGAAACATCAGAACAAAATCAACTAAAACATCAGACTAACACTGAAACATGATTCACGGTGGGTATTCTGTGAGCGCACTTTCATTCAACAGTTGACGCCACTTCAGCGGTGAATTCAATCACTTTCTTCTTATGAGGTAATTCACATGCAGTTCAGCAACAAAGCGATTTGTGTATCGTTCCTCACTGTGAAATCTTTTGATTCCTAATATTCCTGTCTCTTGTCATCCAATACATTTTAAGGTTAAATCCCCATTTCTTCACAAATCAACAATTGAGAGATATTACCATTAAAAAAGCCTGTTTAACTGATAAAACACTTTCTCCAAGTGTTTACTAATTTCTCGGGAGAACATGGCTTTAGATTTAAAAACACAAAAAACAAAACAAAAAAACGCTATTATTATTAATTTTGAACACAAAAGAAACAGCCCACAAACCTCTTACTGTTTTCTTCATCTCTCAGTTGTTATAATGTTCATAATGTTCTGGCTGAGTGGTGTAAATTTAAGCTGCAGTAACCCTGATCAGGATAAAATCAGCTACTGATGAATGAATGAGGTCAGTAGATTGCACATTGCTGTAAGATCACCCTGTACATTCCAATTTTAATAAACATGTTCTGCAAGCTTCATATCTGCCACACCCACCAGTACAGAAGTAAAGACCACCTGTGCTCCAATCCTGATGCCTTGAGTGCAGAACTATGTAGAACTATGATATTTCTCCTCACTTGGTACTCACCGGGTATATAGTTAATCAGAGGCTCTATGCCGGCAGGAAAGTTGGTGTTCTCAGGGATAGAATGGCTGTAGTCATCCAGTGGGGGAAACTCAGTAGGGATATCAGTGTGTCGGGGAACCAGTACTGGAGGCAGAACTACACACACACGGTAAAATAAGAGCAAATCAACAAAAGACTAATTGGTTGTGTTCCATTCCCATTCCTGCTAAGAGAACTCACCTGGTGTCTCCACCCGCTGGTAATGGTAGGGGTTGACACACACCTCATCCTTTTTCATGTGGAAAGCAAACTCGCACTGATCTATAGCACGCAGCTCATGATGTGACTGCAGGTCAGGCCAGCGCCAAAGTCGGCAGTAGATTACGTGAGGGAGGCCTTTTCTGTGAGATACCTGCAGACGCCCATCAAGGGACCTACAACAGATGGAGCATATCATTATTCTACATGGACTTTACAGCCTCTCACATATCTGATTTTTGAAACATGGCCTTTTAAAATGTCATTTCAGGATAGAACTTTACAGAATCAGTACACTGAAAAAAGTTCTCCAGTGGACTTTTCCAATCTCCAAACGACGGAAAGCTAAATATATAAAGCGGCATTATTAAAGCGTGATAAAGGAATTAAAGGGGTAGGGGATGACCTATGGTCATGAGCTTTGGGTAGAGATCGAAAGAACAAGATTGCGGATACAATCTCCCTTAGAGATAGAATGAGAAGCTCAGGCATCCGGGAGGAACTCGGAGTAGAACCACTGCTCCTCTGTGTTGAGAGAAGCCAGTTGAGGTGGCTCGGGCATCTGATTAAAATGCCTCCTGAATGCCTCCCTGGTGTGGTGTTTCGGGCATATCCATTGGTGGGAACCCCTCGATGTACCCCCGGAAGAGCTGGAGGAAGTAGCTGGGGAGAGGGATGTCTGGACCTCACTGCTTAGGCTGCTGCTCCCGCGACCCAACCTCGAATCAAGGTGATGATAATGATGGGACGACCGGTGACTGTGTGGCCAGTAATCATGTCTACACCGTAGCTGTGGTATGGGAGTCTCACTTCACGTTGCACTGAAAAGATGTTATTCAAGTCTTGCTGTGTTTTATTTTCATGAACTTCATGTTGCACTGAATTGAATTTTGCATTCTGTGGGTATTTCCACTGCCCTGTCTATAGTTAGTACTGACAGCCAGACTTCTGTATGATGTTCAAGGCATCCTACTGAACTCCCTTATCCATCAGGCAAATACAAATGGCAAATGAATAACCTCGACAAATAACCTGTATCTCTTCTGGGTTCTTGTGACAAGGCAGTGCTAAAGCTGATTGCATTTGTCATATGTAACTCATTATAGTCATGTGATCATACAGTGCACCCACAAAAGTGCACCACAACATGAAAAATCTCAGTCTCTGTCATTTTATTTTCGGTGTGATACTGAAAATGGACCCCCCTGGAATATGGACCCAGGGTCCACATTCCATAGGGGAATGTGGACCCCCCTATTTTCTATCCTAAAAATACTTTTCTTACATTTCCACAACAAAATTAGGGTTAACATGTATATTAAAAATGAACGTTCATAAAAAAAATGTGTACAAAATGATGTGCTCTTTATTGTAAATATATTCTGATCATTATTTAGAATAATTATCATATAATAATAAATGATGCAGGTCACGAGTTCTGGCACACAGTGTAAAGCAATAGGGTGAGCAGTGAAAAAGCAGAGTGCTGCACATTTACAAATAAGAAAGATCAAATCGGGGTGATAAATGCAAAAGGAAATCCTGAACCTAGTTTGACCCTAGTAGAATTAAGCAGTTTGGCATATGAGCTAGCGAGTGAGTTTATGATATAAATTCCTGAATTCTATATATATTTTTATGTTTATAAGAAAATGAGCTAGATCACATGATCTATATGCAGATATAAAAGCATGGTCCTATTGCACAGTTCTAGCTACTACCAAATAAACAGCGTTTTTTTTTGTTGTTGTTTTTTAACAGTGTGTATTTCTGTGGGTGACACCCCTGCCCCCAGAAGTGACTTCATCAAGTCTGATGCAAATGGTGTGACAACAGAAAAAAAGACCAATAAGCTGTCTCCTCATCAAGAATAATAAATGTAATATACATATGATAAATAAAAATCTTGTCAGAACCAATAACTAATAATAAACCTCAATCATTCTTAAACAGCGTGGGACTTTCTTGATAATTATATCCGACAGCAGCAGTATGTAAAGTAACGAGCGACCACCTCAGAAAATGCAATCATCGAGATGATCCTGCCAAAAAGCTCTCTCAAATTTCTGCTTTTAATAATGATTGTGTCATTTTCAATTATCTGATCTGAACATGTTCAAATACTGTGACTTGCATTCAAGCTGGAGAGCAGAAGGCTTTCTCTCACCCTTCTTTCAGTTAGATAAATTGAGTGGAACAAACAGCTGCTCGCCAAAAGGTCACTTGGTGTGACAGAATGGAGTTGGTCACCAACAACAGGATCTCCAAAAGACTTCAATTATCTTAACGCAGTTCTCAATAAAGATCAGGATTTTCTCACTTCTCAAGAGCCTCAGAGATCATTGAAGGATGTGTGGAACTGAAATCATGGAGAGAAGAGACCTAGAGAATCAACACAACCCTCACATTTAACACCCACCAACCCAAAATTCACCACCTTAATTCTTAATCAATTCTTAAAGGATAACAAACAAAAATGGGAGCAGTTGTTGCCTAACAGTTAGAGAAGTGCGTTAGGGACCGAAAAGTTGCTGGTTCGATTTCCAAATCGGTTGGGAAAATGTGCGGTGTCAGGGGGAGGACCCCTGTTTATGTACATGTGCTCACTATGGACGGGTTTAATACTAGTAGACCAATATTGTTCTCAATATCTAATCATTTTTATAGTCCTCTTAGAGTTCACATATGAGGAATATCAATATGGATTTCCTGCGCCTGTCAAGCAACACACTTGCGTCGGCATGCGATTGCACCTTCAAACCTCATGAGCCAAGGCACAAGGTTCCAAGTTCCCTAATTGAGCCAATCATGAGCTTACTTGGAAGTAACTCCTACATTTAGAAATCTATATAAGGAACGAGAGTTGAAGACTGTACCCGTTTCTCTCCTCAGCTCACTGTTCATTTGAAATCAATGACCTTAATTCATACAGTGAGTCGCTGCAATGAATCATCTAAGGTGTAACACGTGACAGACTGTGCTGTTATGCAAAAATAATACACTCCCTGGGGATAGAGGTTCCTTCCTCTGAGGTCAAGCAGTTACAATCAAGACTACTTCCTTAAGACCTGCGCAGGAGACTCATGCCTGAAACTGGAGGTGCTGTTACCAACAACGGAATATCCCGAATCAAGTTTATCCAAACACGAGCAACTCCAGTCTCTCATTTTTGTGCTTCAGGGTCATATGAGACAGTCACATGGCTGACATAGTGCAGTCATGGTACTCATGTTATTATACAAACACAAACATTCAACCAGAAATCCCTTATAATAAATAATGACAGTGTATTGCATGAGTAATACGAGACAAAGGAAACAACTGAAGATCTTATTTTTATGTACCTGTCAATCCAACAATCCTGGAGATTTCCTCAAAGGCCTTTACCTTCATTATTCTGTTACTACTACTACTACTACCGTGTTTCCCCGATAATAAGACACTGTCTTATTTTTTTTTTCGGTTCAAAAAACACCATAGGGCTTATTTT
>JAOUQZ010000035.1:25751002-25769534 GCA_028564935.1 Neosilurus hyrtlii
CACACACACACACACACACACACACACACACACACACACACACACACACACACACACACACACACACACACGTTGCAGGATACAGAATGTAAACATCTCTAGTATGAGACCAGCAGTGAGCCTCAGTAGACACTCAAATAAACAGATGGACGGAACTGTGGTTAATGAAGGCAGAATCAAAAGCTAGTGGAGAGCAGTTTCAGGAAGTGTGTTTGACCAGTGACCTCACAGCCTTCCGCTGCATACCAGTGGCCAATGAAATTTCTATCCACAGCTCAACCAGTCACATTTCCTTATCCGTGCTGCGGTGCGCAAATTCACTAACCACTGACCACGCATGCTTCTGCTGTAAAAAAAAAAAAGGGGGGGGGGGGGGGTTTGAAGAGCTGCTGGATGATGTTTTCAAAATGAGGCTTAGACGGGAAAACACGGCGTAAAAGATGCCTGGAAGATGCTTGACCTCAATAAACTCAGAGCAGCTGGTCACTTCCTGAGCTGGACTCTCTGCTCTGTATTTCACAGCACTTAAAGCATGTAGCGTTCTTCTCTCCCTCTCAAACACACACAAACACAGCCTGAGATCCTGCCATGCTGCATGTCGGTTCATGGTTCGTACGCTCTTCCTCCCCTAACACCAAGCTCACAGGCCAAACCACCAACCAAACAGCAATCCACGCCGTCCCCAGGGCCCATGCCGCATTCCTGGCCTCTGAGCAACCATGCAACACGGCACGCATACACATACTTTTGTGTGGAGAGTACAGTTATGAGTACGTGTTGTTTGTAGGTTAGATGTACAGTTACTTTAACAACAAACACAGGGTGTCTACTTAACGTGCTGCGAAAATTTTTAATTCTGTGCTGAACAAAACATTTTTAACTGGTGGCAAAATTAGTATAAATATTTGATTTTATAGTTTTTGAGCACGTTTTTTTGTTCCGTATAAAGCGTGACTTTAAAACAATTTGAACCTGGCATTTATTTTGCTACCAGATGTTTTTGGATCAGCCACAAAGAGACTTCATCCAAACTGGATGCAATTTATAGTCTCATAAAAAGAAAAAGAAAATCCCTGTGTTTTTTGTGCATCTTTCTTAATTATTTATATCAAATAAACAAACTAATCTGCAGATACAACAGGTTCATCTGCATGATTTTTATTTTTGAAAGCTGCCTGGGACATGTTCCTGCTTGTGTCTTCTATCTCTAAGGAGATAATCACCATGGATTCGAAAACTACATCACAACAATACTATGTTCCAAAATCAGACACCCACATTCACGCGAGTTCATAACAAACTGACCAAACACATTTAAAAGTGTCTGGAGAAGCAGAATGACGGGAAACACTGAGTGAACAGTTAATACACATGAAGTGCAGTTTATAAACAAGCAACCGTCGGTTTCCTCTATACACAGATCTCATATGAACAGGAAGTGTGGTCAAACCGTTGGCAAGCCTCAATATCACATTTTTAAAAAGCAGAACAAAACAGTGGTTAAAAAAAAAATCGAAGGCTGGGAAAAAAAATCTAAAAAGTTTATCTAATGCTTTTTTAAATTAAAATTATTTTTAGAATTAAAAACAAAGTATGTTTTTTCACATGAATTCTTCACAGCATTTCCATCAACTAACACACCTACAGAACTCTGCATTAAACATAACTAACAGGACAACTGACTGCAAATTTGCTTATTGGTTTATTGTAATAGCTATGCTCTGAAAGCCTGGCTTAAATAATTCTTGTGATATTTAATCATAACTCATATTTCTAATTTACATGGATGCTGAACAGATATTAAAGATAATTTCACCACTCATTATATCTACCACAATTTCTTACAGCCATCACACATGAGCGAAGAAGCAGTAAAAAAAAAAGGACATTCCATTCACATTGTGTAAATTACTAGATTTTCACAACAGACTACGTGACAGCAACTCTGGTTATTTTAGTTTTTCTTAAACAATACAATGTGTGTTTGAAGGGTAGCATATTGTGTATCCCTGCTTGATAATATTGCCAATAAACTGTTTGAGAAAAAGTGGCAAATGCTTGCACTTTGGATTTTACAATTTCCGGGTAAGGAGCCATGACATGAAACTTGAAGGATCGTGTTGCCAAGTTCAGCAAAATCCAGGTGAAAAAAAAGGTGGTGCATCAAGGTCTGTTACACTCTGTTAATGTCTGGTAAGCTCTACAACAATTCCCACATTCTATCACGACCTGCGCCAAATCGTAATACAACTTTAAAATGATCACGGAAAAATTTTTTTACAGTCAAAAATGTTTCCAAAATTAGCAAAATCATCACAAATCTGACAAGTTCCGTCAAGACCATCACAAATCTTGACAAGTCCCTTCAAGACCATCACGAATCCGCTAAGTTCCCTTAAGATCATCACAATTCGATGTCACAACCCCACTTCGAACCTTGAATTCCTTCAAATCCTGGAGATCGTTGACATTGTGCCCTGGTGTAAACCCAGGGTTAGGTTTCCATGTGGTGAGAAATAAAATCTGCTTTTTTTGTCACACTTTTTATTTACATTAGCTACACTGCTCACAGCATGCAGAGCTCACCTGATCCGCCTCTGTCATGGTTAAAATATGTAAAAAATAAACTTGAACTAGAAATGAACAGAAGACCCCCAATTGCAGCGTAATCTAACTGTCCTGGATGGCTATGGGTGGATTATAAAAAATAATAAAGTTGAATCATCTCCACTTCAAAACATGAGACTAGGATTTTTTTTTTACTTCAAGCACATCTTTAGGTGGTACACTCCAACTGTGTGAAGTTTAATCAAAATCCATCCAAACAGTTCAGGAGTAGTTGTTCTTAAATTCGAAAAAAAAAAAAACCTTGATATAGATTCCTTTTTCCCCCCGTGTGTAGTACATACTAAAAGCATTATTCGCCGCAGGTTCAGAGGATGTTGGTGGATTAAACAGTCCCCTCATGCTTTTTTCACCTCAGGCTAGTCAGCAATATCCATCTCGCCTACTATGAAATAACTGGTCACTTCTCTGACACTGCAAATTTTTGATGTTTTAATCTGTATGGAAACTAAAAACAAACAAAAATACATGGATTGTCTGTATTGAAGAGTGAACTAGAGTGCAAGCAGGCACTATTTCTCTCTGTACAAACAATAGCTATTTATAAATACATTATATAGTGTGGCAATTACTATTATTATTTTATTTTTTAACAGTGCTCTGTATGGTTGCTCTAGATTGTATCCATATCTGTGCTGTATTTCTTGTTAATTACAAGAAAATGGAAGTTGGATGGGAAATTGAAGTGTGAAACTTCTCACGTTGCATCACAGCAGACCAAAATCTCAGACATGCCAGAAACTTTATATGAACCTCAAGCACTGACATGGTCTATTCTAAGAAAATGATTAATAATAATTTAAATATATATTTAAATTATATAGGTATACTACCGGTATGCAGCAAAACAACATTTGTTTGTCTAAGGACCGCCGAAAATGGCACCAGTGAAGAGACATGCTTACGAGGCACAATTCAAACTACAGGCTATCAGTTACGCAGTTGTGAATGGGAATAGAGCAGCTGCGAAAAATTGTTTTGCTTCCGTTACCTTTTTTTGTAGACCGTATGTTTTAACATGCGCCTTATAATACAGTGCGCTTTATGTATGGGTTAAGTACAGAAAAAGAAGCCCGTAATTGAGACTGCGCCTTATGGTGCAGAAAATACGGTAATTTCATTACTTATTATTGAAACTTGTTCCCTACTTGTAATGACTGAAATAGCCTCACTATTCACTACGCTACACAGGTCACATGATTCATGACAAAAGAGTGTTGGAGTGAGAAGACAGTCATCTCATAGACTAATCTCCTTTTTGTCTTTTTCAGTCGACTGAACTGTCACACAAATATAACTTTTTGGCCAAATATGAACAAGATGACATCTCCTGATAGGGCAGAAAGAATGGATGAATGTAGCAAAAGATGTGTAATATAGAGCTTATAAAACGTACAAGGTATGACAACTAAAACGACAAGAATGTTAACGAGCACGAGACAGTATAACACCATCTCTCACCAGAAATGGCACTCCCAATATGATATCACGAAACCCAAGTTTCGATTTGATTTGCATTGCGATTCTGTATCTCGAGTCTATGAATAACCCAATTCAAAATTACTATTTCATTCTGCTTTTTTGTTACAATTCTACAGTCTTGATCCATGTAAAACAAAGTTGAACTGTACCTGTAACTTTATTCATGAGCTGAACAACTGAAACAAACACGACTTAAACATAACCAACTCCTTAAAACAGGGCAACAGGGCCAGTTCAACAGCACCTAACAGCAGGTTATGTACCACATCTGGGATCTGAACCTTCACTGACCCAACTCCAAGTTTAGTTTTAGTAGTTGCACACTGTCTCCTCATCTCTCCAAAAGCTGTTTTATAGTGTAGTGAACGTGCTAACTCTGCAGTTTTCCCTTCTTACCCTTTTTTACTGGGTTTGTTCAGCTGGGTGACGGTGTTTTAAGTTTGTGATTAGGTCGGCTGTTTCAAAAGTTTTCACGATGGTGTAGATGTATTACAAATCGTGCGTGTTATGTCTTTATTCATGGTAAAAAACTTCCACACTAACAATACGAAGCTTTAAATGCGTACCTGACTGTGCCATTATATGCGTGCCTGACACGGCTGTGGTGTAATTACCTGTGCCGATACCATAGGGACCAGAGATATACATACATGATATGATATGCTAGGGACTGGATCAGAATGGGAAATAAGTGATGATGATTTCGGTGTCTGGTCTGTTTCTTGGCGCATCTTTACTAATAACACACAACACCTCCTTTTTCCCCATCAAAGCCACTGGTGATATTAATAATCAGCAATACCTGCGGGGCATGACCGAATGATGACACGCCTAGTTTACACACTTCAGAGGACTTGTCCTATTTTCTGTTGTAAGAGTCCCATAACAGTCCAACTAATTGATCATAGCATTCTGATTTCTCTCATTCTCTCATAAAAACATGACTTGAGGCACCAACATGTCTTAGTTGACTCAGCTTAATTTAATTAAACCACATGAGTCATTACTGGGGCTTCCCAACACACTTTCTCTACCTACTTTCTCAGCCTAAACAGTCTGCCGGCCCTCTGACTAAGCAACTGCTGACACAAACATAAAGCAGAATGAACTAGTGCAGACAAGCTACGGTGCTCTGCGATTCAAGATACAGATGTGCAGCTCTTAGAAATCTGTTACAAACGTGTGTGGGGACTTTCTCCCTGAAGCAACTCGAACAGACTTAAGAAGTGAGTTTTAAGAATTTTTTTCTTTATCCTGGCATACTCCTGTATGGATTAAAAACAACACCGAGCGGAAGAGTAGGCTTCACTTTAGGACACCTGGGATTTACCAGCCTGTCCAACGAACCCGGCTTAAAAAAACGTGGCTCACATTGTTAAAATCTCACAGTCCAAAGTGAAACAAGCGGGTGGAGCACCCGGAGGAAACTGGAGTGCCCAGAGGAAACCCAGGCAAGCACAGAGAGAAGCTTGGGATTTGAACCCTGATGGACGTGCTAACCACTACGCCAGCATGCCGTGAATGAGAGCAGTCAGTTAGGAATGTGCATGGCTTTTTGCCTTCACAAATATGCTGAGCGCTGTTATTACTGGTCAGTGCTGGCAGCATGGCAAAACAATGGAGAAGAGCAACACAGTCGGTGGAAGGATGGGAAACTTGGCAATTTAGTTGAAGAGGAAATGAATCAAATCAAATTAAATGGAAAAGATTCTAGCGGAATCAAGTAAAAAAAAATCATCTGGATTGTGTACATGTACTGTACAGCTGTTTGCTGAACTTCATGGCAAAAGGTGATGCATACATTCGCTACCAACACGTTGGTTTTATCACCATGAGTCATTTTTGACTTTTTTGTTGTTTGTTTTGCTGGTAACGCAGATGACTCATAAAAACATATCACTGTGTGCATACACGCCGTTTAGGACAAATATATTCATATTACATTTAGAAACAGAGCAGTTGTAATATGAGGCTGAATCGTCAATCTAGGCAAATCCAATCTGAGCAAAAATAAATAAATCTGAATTAAACAATAAAGCTTATAATGTGAACAGATGCTAAAAGAACATTTTCCTTTGTACAGTCCCGTATACATACTGGGGGGCAGTGGTGGCTCAGTGGTTAAGGCTCTGGGTTATTCATCCAAAGGTCGGGGGTTCAAGCCTCAGTACCACCAAGTACTAAAAGTAATTTGCTCTGGATAAGGGCATCAGAAAATGCCGTAAATGTAAACAGCTCAAAAAGCTACATGACACATATCTGCGATACTTTCGTCTGAGCTATCAGCTGTGGTTTAGGATTCAGCACAACCCAAGTACAACATGATGAGGCTCTCATTTAGACTGGTTTGAAATCTAGACATGCTACAATACAACATAACTATGCAACCATGTATGCAAGGGCTGTATCAGCTCAACATCAAAATCAAAATAATTGGATAATTAAAAATATCTGGCAATTCATTTCATTAAAGGCACACACGGAGGTGTAGTGGTTAGCACGTCCACCTCACAGCAAGAAAGGACTGGGTTCAAGTCCCGGGCTCAGGCGTTTCTGTGTGGAGTTTGTATGTTGTGCTTACATGAGTTTCCCCTAAGTACTCCAGTTTCCTCCCACTATCCAAAAACATGCACATTAGCCTAATTAGCTGTACCAAATCGACCCTAGGAGTGTATGTGAGTGTGAACGGTTGTGTTTGTTAGCTCTGCAATGTTCTGGCAAGCTGTTTATGGTGTATCCCGTGTTCACCCAGACTGAGCCTCCCAGCAACCCTAATAGGATTAAGCGGTTTAAAATATAAATGAATCATTTTATTAACAAGAGCACTTGCAGAGTTTAATGCTGTAAAGCCGGGCTATTCAACTGGACATAATTTGTACTTGCATTTTGAGTTGGCTACACTATTCTTTAAAAAGTGATATCTATATATTATAAAAAAAATTATTATAAATAAAAATATCCAAAGTTAATATTTTTGTATGACTCTGTCACAACTGTTTCTCACCACGATTAATCCTTCCTGGAAGTTCAAACCAATCTGGCTGTTTTTCTCTGACCTTTCTCATGAAGATAAGGACTTTGCACCAACAGAACTCTTAATAAGTACTTTTATTTCTCACACAATTCTGAAATACTCTGGCTGAAGAGAAAATTACACGAGCATGCAGGTGTACCTAATAAAACGGACAGTAGACGTAGATCTGTAACGAGTGAAATGCAGCAAAAAAATTTATAAATGAATAGTTCTGTTATTGAACAGCTGCTTCTAATAATCATATAAATACCTGCTAAATTAAAAAAACAATCATGAGACTAATCATAATGAAAATCTGATCAGGTCTACTTTGGGGTGGGTACTGTACCGAAACAGATAGGATGTAATCAGAGAAAGTGTTTAAATCTACAGGAAAAGGCAGAAATGAACTGGCCGTTATAATGATCTACGGCCACTATAGAGCCTCACGTTTAAAATATTTAACACAATATAATATAATTATATAAATAAAATAATTTCCATTTTTTCACACAGAAGAGAAAGCAGCGAGAAATGTACAGGTGGAAATGCAATGCTCAAAATCAGACCAAACACAGTAGATGAGTCCCCTGACATGCAGTTATATTTCTGGCAAGATGAATGTCAGGCCAGATTGTTGGGGACGAAGTAGCACCCATGGCTACGATTTACCCTATGGTGTAGATTTGACTCAGGGGTATAAAATGGCCTTTAATGGTAGAATAATTAACACAACAAAAACACTGAGGGAGTGCAAACCTCTGCCATGCCCATATGAACCAAATGTCAGGAACGGTCCTCACAATGTTAAACAATGCCCTAATAAAGTCTTGCTTGTCCAAAGCCTGACCTCTGGTTGAAATTTCATCAAAGTCTCTGTATAACTTTCTGCATAATCCTGCTAACAAACACACCAAGAGGAAAACAAAAGAGAGAGAAATGATGATGAAATTCCTCAAAAAATAAAGTCTAGCAGAAAGTTTGAATTCATTCACTTACTGCGGAATCACATAACCAACTAGGGTCATGGGTAAGCTAGAGCCTATCTCAGCCAACACTGGGCAAAGATTGCCAGACCATTGCAGGGACAACACACACAAAGCGGGAAATCTGAGTACCTGGAGGAAACCCACACAAGCACAGAGAGAACATACCAACTCTTCAGAGAAGCGCCTGAGCCTGGGACTTGAACCAGGACCTTCTTGGTGGATAATTTATCCTCAAACCTAATATCTTGTTGATTTTGTTTTTGTCAAGCCTGAATGAAACGATAAATAGTTGACGGGGACAGAGAGGAAAGACGGTGCTACATGATTGTCTCGACTTGACTAGCTTGGGTTTCATTCTGTTTTGCAACCATTGGTAGACTGCAAAACAATTGCCAATGAGATAACCGCTAGAGGTAAATTTGATGTTTAAAACTGTAATTTAATAATGTTCTTGCATTTTGCCCCTTTTTGTTAAACTTTACTTTTTAATTCCTCTTTAGGAAACAGCAGCTCGTCAGTGTGAAAAAAAAAGAGTTAAATACAATCAAATTATTATTTGCAAGCTTTGCAAAAACACTGGTTTCAGCAAGATGAAGCCATGTCACAGCTCAAAGATTACTGTAAGTGCTGAGGGAAATGATTCCGGATGAGTGACAACACACACACACACACTCACACATATATATGTGTGTTTTTGTGTGTGTGTGTGTGTGTGTATAAAGAAAGGTTTATACCTTTAATTACCGATCCAGTAATAAATAGAGTTCTGTCTTGCAATCTATCATTTAAACGTCTTTCTTTGCGGCCCCGCCTTAATATGAAAGTTTAATGTTAGTGCGGCCCACGAGTATATGTATGGCACTTTAAAGTGTTGTGGGCAGAGCTACACTAACCTACCAATCACAGTGAGGTATACAGGTCTCAGGGGCGGGACATCGGCCGGGTTTGATGCAAGCAGAGAAACATTCCTCAATGAGTGAAAGTTACAGTAGCGTTGCCATGGATAATGGCTGCCTCATTTCTATTGGGTTCACATGGACATTCGTCCCACCACACTTCAAAATAAGTGTTTTTAAGTTGCTGCCCAGCGCAACATTATACATATATACGTATATAAATAAATATATATATTATTTATACATGCATGTCAGTGGCACTTAGAGAGTTAATATGAGGTGTCTCTCTCTCTCTCTCTCTCTCTGATAAAATAAATCATAGTGATGCGCACGCGGCAGGATAAAACAAAAGTAGGAACTCAATGCAGCCGAATATAGAATTTGCAGTCACACAGTGACACCATTGGCAATAACAGTCCCCGGTAACCCACACTAATTATTGGGTCGCCTTTTCCTATAACAGCAGCACAGTGTCATTTCTGCTTCCTTTTCCTGTAACAGCAGCCCGGTGTCATTTCCACGTCCTTTTACTGTAACAGCAGCACGGTGTCATTTCCACGTCCTTTTACTGTATCAGCAGCCCGGTGTCATTTCCACTTCCTTTTACTGTGACTACAGCACGGTGGATAACAGTCCGTGAGCAGTCGCTTTTTTTTCGCTCGCTATCCCAATACTTTCTACCATCTACAAATGCCATGGTGTTCATATCATCATGAAAGACATGAACATCTAGCGTAAAAACAAAGGAGACTGCTAGAGATTTTATCCGCCAACCGCCGTGCTGCGGTTACAAGAAAAAGAAAGCAGAAATGACGTTCTCCGTGCGTCAGCAAAACGCTTGATTGAAATTTCAAGGCAAGAGAAGCAACGTTCAGAAGAACAGTTCATGTTCTTCAATGTTCCATTCATGTTCAGGACAATTCATGGTTAGAAGAAGGTTAAAGAACTGTTAATACAGACATTAGAATCTGAATACAGCAGATATAAAAGACTGAAGAAACATCATTATCGCTGACTAGAGAAATCTAATTATTATTATTATTAAGATTATTATTATTAAGATAATTATTATTTTCATTATTATTTTATTTATTTATTACTGATTAATTAATTTATTTTCCTAATTAGTTTATTTCTTATTTCATCTAATTATGTGTTAAAAAATAAAAATAAAGAGATTTAAGAAGATTGAAAATTTTAAAACAAAGCTTTTCTTGTGGAAAACCTGATCCAGCCTCACCCAGACTCCGCCTCCAGCGGTCCCCGCTGTTGTGAACAGACCAGCAAACAAACTGATGTTAGTTCTTATAGGACAGCTCTTTAAACTGTTAATAGGATGAGCCTGAGGGACCAAGATCAAGATGTGTGCCATCTGCAGATCTACAAGCAAGTCCTGGAACTGGTCTGTCTATGTCAATTATTTATGTGGATGTTGTGATAAATCAGGCCATTGGCATGAACTGGGGACATTACTACATTCTGATCCTTAACCACAACAAAACACTGTTGCACTGGTTATAAAGTCCAACAAATGCTAATCACAACAAGGAGTTATATGTAAATATATAATACATTCCCAATAGTTGTATCCATATCCACATAGCAGTGCTGTAGTGACCTGTACAAGTCTGTTGGGCCTTTTACATCCAAGCCTAGAGGCTCATTACAGACAAAGTTATTCTGGGTTCTGTAACGTAAAGCAACTGTGAGTTCAAGTTCTCCTGGACGGGACACCAGTCCATCCCAATACTTTTACAGGTACCTATTTATACTGCTAGGTACACAAAGGCACACTTGTGATTAAGACATTGCACAGGGCTCTTAGCACAATGGGGATCTAAAGAGGATTCAAACCCACAACCTCACCATCATGAGCCCAACACCCTAACCACTACACCACTGACTAAAGACACCTTTATATAACGGTGAAATAAAAAAAACCCTACACAACACCAGCAGGAAGTTCAACAAGCCTCCACTAGCGTATCCAACCAGAAATCCTTCCTCGCAGGACATTCCACATTAAAGTGTATTACAGAATAGCTGCGGGGAAGTGAGGTGAACCGTCCGGACACTGTAAGTTAGCCAGGTTATTTGTGATGACACATGATTTGGCCTGTGTTAGGGACTGGTTGCACATTCTCACACTGATCTAGCATGAAGTGTCAGAGCCCACAGCTCCTGTCCCAGTTACACATGTTGCATAACTGCTGCTAAGCTGATAGTGCTGTGGGGGATAAAATGATTAAAACCTTTTAAATAAACCTAGACTAGTTTCTCCTTTTCATTACATAAACAATGCACTTTTTTCTTCCTTTAAACAAAACCACACAGAAAGCCAACAGAGGTTAGGATGCTCACCATGTAACTACAGCCATGCAAACAACAGACTAGGTAAAAAATATACTATCAATGATAAATTAATAATAATAAATGACACAGCTAAACTAGATACCAGAGCAGCTGGGTAGTTGGGTAAACATGTAAACGTCAGTTAACTAGCTTAGGCCAAACAAGCTAACGTTAGCCAACCACCAGTAAAGCAATAATTATCAATAAACTAGGTTATGAATTGTATTTTTTAAACATGCACAAAAATAGTTACACAAAAATACGTAATAACCACATGTTGTTCATAAAAAAAAAAAAAAAAAAGCACAGCAACACGGCTTACTAACCAATAATCACTTTAATACTCTGGCATCTCAAACTAGCCATAACAAAAAAATCAAAACTGTGCAAACTTTACCTCATAAACATAAACTACACATGAATTAGATTGAAGAAAAAGTCTACAGGGCTCCAGTACTTATAAAAGTACACCTGAATATTTATTATCAGATCCTTTAAAGCTTACAGTAGTAGCCTCGACAGTGTTAGCTAGCTAACGGCTAAGTGGCTAACTCCTGTTAACAAGTTAGCAAAACAAAACTCGGCTGGTACCGTCGTGACTAAATACCTCGGTATGGTGATGCATTTGGTGTTTATATTCTGGGTAGTAATGGCCTTCTCCAATTCGTCAAGCTGTCCCGTTTTCTTCAGCTTCTTAACGAGACTCTTCACCGCCTTCTCACACCATTTCTCTTCTTGTCCGTTCTGCTCGCCTTTTTTCCACCCGAGGAGCTTCTTTACAATCGGAGGTGTGAACGGCAGTATCGACATGTTCGCTTCACCTCCGCACGGTCACTCAGTCGCTTACTGAGACGGGAATTCCGTCACGCTTCACCAAAATATCGGCCAAATATCGCTCAACCAAACTTTGGCTCCAGAAACAGACATTTAGCCGAGAACGAAAACACCAACTGTGGAGGAGCGCGAGGGCAGAAGCGCAGTAATGTCGCTGCTCCCCGCCCCTCCTCCTCCTACAGTCTCGTGCACATACCCTGGCTCTGTCCCAAATGCACTCACAGTCAGTACATAGTGCACTACATCACACCAAGAACCAATTTCATTCTACCCTCTGTAGTGCGGCTATATAAGAAGTAGCTACCTATTTATTATACAACTCACAGTTTAAAGGTTTAGGCCGGATAACTTGTGCGTAACACATCCTGACTTCAGTGTTCCCTTTCCTTTGGACTATTTATGAAAAGGAATGTACATCTTATTTACTCAATCAGTTTTCTTCTCTTCGAGTAAGCACTCACTCACTCATTTGCTAAACTACTTAATCCTATTAGGAGGCTGGAGCCTATCTCAGCCAACACTGGGCGAAGGCGGGGTACACCCTGAACACCTCACCAAACCATCGAAGGGCAACGCATACAACCTTTTACACTCAAACTCACAACTAGGGTCAATTTGGAACAGTCACTTTGCCTAGTTTGCATGTCTTTGGACTGTGGGAAGAAACCGGACTACCCAGAGGAAACCCACGCAAGAACGGGGAAAACATACAAACTCCATACAGAGACATCTGAGCCCGGGACTCGAACCCAGGACCTTCTTGCTGTGCGGCAGACATGCTAACCACTACACTACGTAGAGTGAACAATGATACATATTTTGAAATGTACAAACCATGAGACAGTACACACACACACACACACACACACACACACATCCCCTCCCCATATATACATAATTCTTTTTTTATTTATTGGTTTGTTTTTCTAAGAACCCTACATAAATGTCTAATGGCTTACCATAGAACATGTCTTTGCTTTTAGATTGCACGGTTGGAACACTTTAAAAGGTGTTAAGATATACTAGGATATAAAGGGAGACATGTCCACATGTCCGGCCGGTAGGGTGAATTAGGGAGGGGTAAAGGCAGCACTGAGTGTTCTCAAATGCAGGCCTGTTTCAGCATGTCCCTTCTAAGCAAACACTCGGGGATCTCCTGAATCTGAGCATGTCTGTTCAGGAGAAGTGTGTCCTTTCAACATTGTCAGAGGAAGCATGGGCTGTATGGCTTGGAAGGGTTTTTATTACAAATAAGCAGTTTTTTTTTTCTTCCTGTGTGTTTTGTGTTAGTTGTTATGAATGTTAACACTATAAAAGTAACTGCTACATAATGCACTGAATCAAGCACTGTTACGTGCACTGATTCATTTTAAACGACCACTTTATCGCGGTCAGATGTCCTGGCCATGATAGAGCTTAAGCCTATCCTGGAAACACTTGACACAAGGCAGAAGTGGGATAATGGGGTACCACAGTGTACAGGTATTGACACAGTTATTCACATATTGGAGCCTTGGTAGCAAATCCACCTTCTGGTATGTTTTTTTAATCAAACTAGGGCCTCTGGATCATCATAGTAATAATTTTGATTAAATCTGCAAGGTTGTCCTGTTTGGATGGTTGTCCCATGTTCGTGTCACCACTGGAAACCCAATAAGTCTGCTGTGTCGTCTGCCCCCCAAAAAAAACACTAAAAAAACCCAGCAGATTTATTATTAATAACGACACTGAAACAAGAAATAGAGGCTCATACACCACTAAACAAGAAAAACTCAGGCAGGCAGACCAGTTTTTACCAAGCAAAACAACGGCAAACATTAATGGGAGTGCAGAACATGAACTCGTTAAAAGGATAATTAAACTTACAGAACAGGTGATACAAATAAACATGGAAATCAATGGATGAAATACGGTCAAAACAAATCTCAGTGTTAACTTTTCCTGCTTTCACTCCGGACTGTAAACAGGAAACACTGTGAAGAATTACTCCCACTCACTTGCCAAACCACTTAATCCTATTTTGCTCGCGGGGAAGCTGAAGCCTATCACAGCCAACACTGGTGGGTGAAGGTGGGGTACACCCTGCACAGCTCGACAGACTATCGCAGGGCCAGCACACACACAACCATTCACAATTACACCTAGGGGCAAAGTGGAACAGCCTATTAGCCTACTGTGCATGTCTTTGGACTGTGGGAAGAAACCGAAGTACCCAGAGGAAACCCAGGCAAGCATGGCGCCCAACCCCAGGACTCGGTCCCCGGACCTTCTTGCTGTGAGACGGACATGCTAAGCACTACACCACCATGCCACCCAGGGGACATTTATTTATGTATTTATTTCCTCCAGGTTTGAAGCCGATTCAGTCCTTAAAGAAGTCACGCTACTTTTATAGCACCAGCTGCTAACACCTATCAATAGAGTTATCTATCAGGAGCTCCGCCTTTATGCAGGGCCTAAATCTATATTTAGGTTATGCTCTCGTACCCCTTTGCTATGCCATGTGAAAAAACTGGATTAAAAGTAAAAGTTGTCTGAATCAGATGAGATTCCGAGACATTATGTTAATGATTGAAGGAATGTATATTGTCCTGAGTCATTCCAATCAATACCTCCCAAGTGAAATATAGAGCCAGACATTGTAAAAGGAAGCGCCTTACTGGCTGCCCTCATCATGTGGAGTGTCAACACATTCCTGGTTTACACCCCCTCTGTGTTCGCTCTGGAAATAGAGAACCCCATTTATGCTAACCCTCATGCTGGAAGTGCTTTTTAAAATAATTTGACCCTCTTGGGTAAATGTGACTGCTGTGCAATTACTTTAGTTTGGTTATGTAAAGATATTGATTAGTAAGCATTGACCCCCACCCGCTTTATGCAAACAGATCTAGGCCAACACAAAAAATAGCTCGGCCTTGAGGCCTATCCCTATGACCTCTTTCCCTTTTATCTTTTTATATCACACCATCAATGACACCACCCATATATTTTGAGCGTTTTGGCATGGCATGATGCTTTCGAACTGCATTAAGAAGCTTTTGGTAGGATCCTGAGACAGAGGAATAGTTTCCCTGTTGCAGAAAGTTTGAATGAAATGAATTCTGAGCAAACGGATGTGTTGTACTTGGCAGCAACCCTCTATTACAAGAATTTCATGATTTCCAAAGCACTACATAGAAAATACATTTATATTCTGTTTTCTAGCAGAATCAGCATGAGGACCAAATTGGTGTCGAGCAGAGGCTGAAGAAACGGCATGTGTTGCCATGTGCCTTCTCTCCAGCCTGCACAAACCCAGCACCTGTTTACACCCCAGGGACTGGAGGAGGACAGCTGGTGTGGAGTGTGGACAGAGCATGTGGGGGGCAGATGGGATATGGAACTGCAGTGCAAGAAAAGGGCGAATTTCATGTCCACAGCTTGAGAAAGGGATAGCAGTGGACAAAAGACAAGACTAGGAGCCTGAATAGTGAATGACAATAGTCTGATGGATAACAAAGGCATTGTGCCAGACTGCACACTGGTTACTTTTGGGTGGGTGCAGGAGGATCAGCTGGACTACATACTAATGCAAAAAGAAGGTGGGGGGATTAATATGGCTTTGGCTTTGTACAGCCTTAATGCTTTTAATTACATAAATGAAAATCTCAAATAGATATTGTCTTTGGAAATAACCTAAAAGCTTCCATGTCAACTGTATTTTTTTTTAGAAATTTTAATCCTGGTACTAAGGGTTTTAATCCTACCAAGGTCGTGGGAGGCTGGTGCCTATCTCAGCCAACACGCAGCGAAGGCAGGGTACAGCCTGAACAGCTCGCCAGATCATTGCAGGACAGCACACATAACCATACACACTGACTCACACCTAGAAGCAATTTGGAACAGCCAGTAAGTCACCGTGCCACCCCGTTGTTATTTGTTTGAAATAACCATTTAGCCTAATGAACATGTCTTTGGACTGTGGGAGGAACCGTAGTACCAAGAAGAAACCGACATAGGAATGGGGAGAACATGCAAACTCCACACAGAAACGCCCGAGCCTCGAACCCAGGACCTTTTTGCTGTGAGGTGAACGTGCTAATCCCTACACCACCATACCACCTTAGAATACAACTACATTATTTTTTTAATGATTACTTTAATGAATACAAGTTTTTTAGCCACCCACATAGCTCCACTTTGCCCAGCATGATTACTGTCAGTGGAGTTTCCCTTGTTCCCCCTATGCCTAAGTGGGGTTGCCTGTGACACTCTGGTTTGGCTGCATTGATGGACTGGTGCTCCATTCAGTGTACCTTCTTGCCTCTTGACGTATCTCACCCTTGACCAGGATCAGGCACTGAAAATTAGAGTGAATGGGTGAATGACTGCTGACTGTATCCCATCAGTTGCTATGCACAGTTTGTCATCCTGTCTCTACCCCCATCCATCCATCAAAGGACAGGGATCACCACAGGACCACCACTGACTAAATATTCATATAGGTGCTGGACTGGGACATGCATGTCGCCTGCTTTGAATGGAGAGCAGAGAATGTGTAGTTATAAAGACCTAATTAACACACATTGTTGGGGTGTGAGTTATCTCTAATAAAGGGTCAGGTGAGTGCAGGTGTTAAAAAATCTTGACCTACAAACCACTAGTGCACATCCCGCTCACTTGCTGTAAATTGCCCATATAACAACTTTGGGCTATTCTCACATGGGCTCACTTGGTGGCAAGGAAAAACTCCCTGAGATGACATGAAGAAGAAACCTTGACAAGAATCAGATTCAAAACGGAGCCCATCCTCTTCTTGGTTCCACCAATTTTTTGGGTTTCTCTGAACTTTTTCTTTAAGCCTTATCTCCAGTGGAGACCATTACCCCTATTATATCCAGATGGTAAAGACCAGCGAGCACTGAGACCGGCATTGTCACCCTCTCTGTGCTCTGGACTACGAATGGCCAGTACCAGGTAAGTCAGGGCAGTATGTGGTTTGTGGTTGGAAATCCAAAAAGTTGATACATGAGATTTATGGCTTAGATAATATGGTTGGTGTGTACTCTATCTACAGCCTTGTGGCTAGCTAATAAAAATAAAAAGCTAATAAAAACTGAATCAACTGTAAAGGTCAAAACAGAAATGACTGAAAAAAATACTGTTAACTGAAAGGTGGATCAGACCACAGTCAGATTATATGAGATTTAACAAGCCTTGTTGCTGCATAATCGAGTTAGCTTCTTTATAGGCAGTTGACAAATTTGTATCCATGTCTGGCAGGACGACCAACTCGAGTGACTCGTTCCTGAGTTTTATGCTGTCCTCACTCAATCACTCACTCACTCACCGATATGGTTAGTCCTTCTACTATTGTAGGGTGGCTAGGAGGCTGGAGTCTATCTCTGCCGACACTGGATGAAGGCGGGTAACACCCTAAACAACTCGCCAAAACATCATATGGCAGCACACACAAACATTGACACACACAGCAAGGGGTAATTTGAAACAGCCAATTAGCCTAACATGCACGTTTTTGGACTGTTGGAGGAAACCAGAGTAATATGAGGAAACCCACACAAGCACGAGAAGAACACACAAACTCCACAGAGAAAGGCCAAGACCCGGGCCACTCACCCAGGACCTTCTTGCTGTGAGTCGAATGTGCTAACCACTATGCCACCATGCGGCCCGCTGCCCAATCAGCCAATCGGAAATTAGTAGAAACCAATCTGATGGACATTACCTGTACTGCTTATCCATCAGGGTCACCGGAAACCTGGAAAAGAAAAGCATTCGGAGGGTGTAGACCTCAGCCAAGGGCGTTCAGTACCCCCATATGGTATTGTAAGAAATGCAGCATTTTTATAAATGAAACATTTGTTTATTATTTGAGCCCCACAATGCAAACACGCAGCCATTTATATGACTGCATTGTGTATAGGGTCCGCATTAAATAAGAGGCCTTGCACTCGGATGAGGAAGAATTAATAATTGGATTATTTTTGTGACAATTGGTTTAAAAGTTATACAGAAAGGTAAAGGAATGAGATCACACTATCAAACACAAGCCTGGAAGTATGGTCCGGACACAGTAACTCGGATGACTTCGTCATCTGTGCTAAAAAATCTTTAAAAATTCCCTGCATCCAGACAATAATCTGGATCACTGCCAAAATTATCATAATCTTAAAACATATCAATGTATCATCTGACTCTTCCTGAAAAGAGGGTGGTGCGATCAGCAGAGCGTACCATCCGTATCGAGCTTCCTGACCTGGACAATATATACAGCAAGCGGTGCTGGACTAAAGCCAGGAAGATAACGAAGGACCTCAGCCATCCCAACAATGGACTCTTCT
>JAOUQZ010000035.1:25779809-25796300 GCA_028564935.1 Neosilurus hyrtlii
GTGTGTGTTGGCCATGTGATGGCCTGGCAAGGTACACCCTGGACAGCTCGCCAGGCCATCACATGGCCAACACACACGCAACCATTCACACTCACACTTGGGGGCAATTTGGAACAGCCAGTTAGCCTACTGTGCATGTTTTTGTGCATGTCTGTGAGACGAAATCGGAGTACCTGGAGAAAACCCACACAAGCACGAGGAGAACAAAAGCAAACTCCAAACGGAAACACCCGACCCCGGGAATTGAACCCAGGACCTCTTTCTGTGAGGCGGACATTACCACTGCGCCACCGTGCCCGCCCATGTTTTTAATTTATATTTACATATTTTAACCATGACCAAGACTGTTGCGGTGGGCTGTGCACTTTGAGATGAGATAATGGAGCTCTGTATGTGCTGTGGAGCTAAGGGGAGTGCATTCTTATTCAAAGGTTACCCTACATACGACACGAAGACAGAAGAAAACCATTTCTCGAAAGTGTCTTTGCACACTAATTCAAACTTTTTGGTATGTGCTATAATGAAATACAAGAAAAACTAATTAAACAAGATTTTTATGGATTACTTTTTCATTTTAAAGTGTGATAATGATGACCCTGCCTGCTCAAGTGCCCGTGAACTGTGAGTGTCCTACATTTTAATTCAAGCATTATACACTTGGAGTGATGATTCATAAATCAGAGATACAAGCGGCATGGTGGTGTAGTGGTCCGAGTTTGTATGTTCTCCCTGTGCTTGCATGGGTTTACTCCCACAGTCCAAAGACAGGCACATTGGGCTGATTGGCTTATCTAAATTGCCCCCCTAGTGTGTGTATGAGCGTGATTGGTTGTGTGTGATGGCTCTGTGATGGTCTGGTAAGCTGTTCAGGGTGTACCCTGCCTTCGGCCAGTGTCGGCTGAGTTAGGAACCAGCCTCCACTCAACCCTAATAGGATTAAGCGATTTGGCAAATGAGTAAGTAAGAGTGAATCCCAAGATAGCGGACCAATCTGATTGCGCCTCCCCTTGTAATGTATACTAATATCCATTAATCCTCCATAATTCACAATTAGACTTGTGTGAACAGACAGGCAAGTGTAAACACCTGTTGTGGTATGTGTCAGGATTCAAACATGAGCGTGTGAGTGTGTGTGGTGAACAGACTGTGAAGAATACGTGGGGGGTCCGGGTGTGAAATCAGAACCAGGCCTTGGTCAGCCATTTGGATAACCTCTGCTGGAACAGTTCGGCAGCAAAATGTTACTCTTTCTCTCTAGGGCCATGAGCAGATTGGTCCTTCATCAAAGTTGAACAGACTACCCAGTTCATCACTAGAACCCACGTTTAGTCAGACATCTGTGAGGAAGCTCACGCATGTTTCCATACAGACGTCCAGACAGACGTCCAGGCTACGGCTGATCTAAACAGTATGTGCTTATCTCTCTTAACAAGACGTCAGTGTGTGTGTGTGTGTGTGTGTGTGTGCCGTTTTTTTTTTTTTTATGGCTTATGTTTAGGGGGATGTTTGGTAATTTTTTTTTTATAGTAGTGGACTAAAATTTGTAACAGATCAAAATAGCTAACAGAAGAATACTAAAACATTAGCACATCTGTCTCACAGCAAGAAGGCCTGGGTTTGAGTCTCGGGCATTTCTGTGTGGAGTTTGCATGTACTGCTGTATGTGCTTGCGTGGGTTTTCTCTGGGTACTCCGGTTTCCTCCCACAGTCCAAAAACATGCACAGTAGACTAACTGGCTGCTCCAAATCACCCCTAGGTACAAGTGTGTGTGAATGGTTGTGTGTGTGTTGGCCTGCAATGGCTTGGTGAGCTGTCCAGGGTGTACCCTGCCCTCGCCCAGAGTTGGCTGAGATGGGTGCCAGCCTCCTCTCGACCCTAATTTGGATTAAGCGGTTCGGAAATGATTGAATGAATGAATGAGCTTAGAAAATGAATGAATGAATGTAGATAAACAAGAATCATCGCTCACTCACTTTGTTCTTGCCAAACCACTTATTCCTACCAGGGCCGCGGAGAGGCTGGTGAAAGCGGGGCACACCATGAACAGCTCACCAGACCATCACAGGGCAAACACACACATCCATTCACTCTCACACTCAGGGTCAATTTGGAACAGCCAGGTATTTTAATGTGCATGTCTTTGGACTGTTGGAGGAAATCGTAGTACCTGGAGGAAACCCACGCAAGCATGAGGACATGCAAACTCTACACAGATTTGCCAAGAGCATGGGAATCAAACTCACACAGGACTTTCTTGCTGTGAGGCAGACGTGTGAATCACCATATCAGAGTGCCGCCAAAAATAAAAATCATGTAAAAATTAATTTTACATATTAGGAAAATGTTCTAGGCAGTTTAACAAACTCAGTGGAGTACTCTTCATGTGTATGCAAAGTCGGACTTTGAGGCATGCAAAATCTTTTCCTTCTGTTTGTGTATGATGTACCATGTATAATATGAGTGGAAGGGTGTGTGTGTGTGTGTGTGTGTGTGTGTGTGTGTGTGTGTGTGTGTTTATATTTGTATATGTGTATATATGTGTGTGTCTGTGCTATTGCCTACAGGCTGCTTTAGCTGACCTCTGTGAAAGCGAGCCTCATGACAGAAGGTCTGGCATTGTCTGTGTGCCCAGGCTGCTGTGGAGCCAGCCCGTCTGCCGGCCGCCAGCTTTGCTTGCTTATAACTGCTGAGAACATCCGATCCCCTTGGGGAGGCCAAGGAGGGAGTTGGCCAGGAGGCGGCGGCGGGGAAGTGTATGTGAGTGTGTGGGGGGAATTCTAGGGGGTTGGGGAGAGGGGGTGGTGCACTGAGCGAGTGAAGGGAAGAAAGAAAGAATCGAAGAGGAAAGACAGAGGGAGGGAAAGAAGTGCGATAGTTGTGGTAGTAGTGGTGGTGATGTAGAGTGGGGGCTGGGGGGAGGGGGATTGTAATGCTCTGCATTCTTGTCTTAGCCTTTATCTTTTCTGTTTGGAAAACCTCCTTCAGCAGCAGGGTGTTTATTTGTGGATGTGTTATAGAGCCAGGAGAGGTTCCAATAAGAAGGAGAAGAAAAAGACTGAAAGGGGACTGAAAAGCTGTAGAGAAAGTACACTTTTATTATTATTATTATTAGTAGTAGTAGTAGTATTAGTATTAGTATTATTATTATATATTACTGAGTTGAACAGTTCAACATATGAAAAAAATAGGTAATTCAACTAAAAACCAATCAGGTTGCGTTGCCTCAGGCTGAAGCCACTTACAGTCGCCAGACTCCTCTCATTTGCTTAAGTGCACTGCCTGGAGGCAGTCCTGTAGTCTCCACTGGAAATGGGAGCCTCACAGTTCATCGTTTTGTCAGTATATAGCCTGTCAACAGATAGACGGCCCTTTCCACCTACATGCTTCACTTACACAGTTGCAGAAGTCTATTACAAAACCAGGCCAGAATAACCCTGCTCCCTTGAAAACCCACAGCAGCTTTAGATGTATTCAGGACCCTACAGCAAAGTTAAGAGATTAAATCTAGAATGTTTTTATCCTCTTGGGCAATTTTTAACCTTTTTAGAAAGCTATGCAGACTCTGTACCCATACATAAACCTAACCACTATAATAAAAACATCTCAATTGTAATCTTTAGCACAAAACAAACCACAGAACAGTAATGACTACATTATAAAATAAATATAGAGGTTTTCTGTTATGCTTCTGATTTCGGTGTTTGCTCCTTGAACATTTATTTACCTGCAAGTTCATCTGCTTACCTGAGTAAGGTTGTGTTTTTTTATTCTGTGTGAGTCTGAGTGGTGGTGTATGAGCCTCTTTTAAGTTTTGTTATTAATAATAAATCTGTTTCTTATTGCTACCAGTCATCATAAAAGTCAGCAATATATATTGTGACAGCTAATCGTCATGACGAAGCAGTCTTATTGGGTTTCTTGTGGTGGGCACACGGGGTGATGGGACAGACACAGGGCAACCATCCAAGCCATATTCTCTGACTTTGGTGCTTCGTTCGGGAGCTCCGCTACAAATATTTCCTTATGGTGTAATTAAACTATAGCCATCAAAGTAAGTGATCCAGCTATATGTTTTATTACAGTAAATGCTGACTCTTGGAGAATGATAGGTTAGTTATATCAGGAAGTGGTGCTAATGATAGAAGGCCACGTTTTATATATAAACATGCTCACGATGGGAACAGAAATATTCGATGAGTCCGGAAGATGAATGCATCTGAAAGCAAATGGACCAAAAAGAGAAGAAAATGAGAGACAGAGAGAAAGAGGAGCAGTAAATAAGTGATGAAGAATGAAAAGGTGAGAGCTTGAAGGGGTTAGGGTGTTTTTTTGAGAGACAACATGGCCTAATATGAACTCAGTCATAAACTAGCCTTGGGCACAGAGAATTATTTCAGGCTCTGTTTGTTTTCAGAGGAAGCTGTGTGACTGCTTTTTTATTCAAGGCAAAAAAAAAAAAAAAAAAAGGAAATACAGTTGAGAATAGTTAATGAATTAATTAACCGAAAAGCTATTACACTAAGCCACAAAGTAAAGACAAATAAGTAATTGTGAAAACATAAGACTCTTGCATAATATTTCTGCTTCCCACAGAAATTGATTTCAATGCTTTTTTTTCCCCTTCAACATAATTATACATAAAATTGTATCTTGCTGTATCCTCTGGCTACATTTGTGTGAAATTCAGTAAGATCACTCTTGTGGTTTTCTTCCTGCACTAAGACATCTTATGAGTTTAAACCATTGATATGTTTATTTAGAGTAAAGAAGAAGAAGAAAAGAAGAAAAATTGGTCACCGTTCAACATGAGCAACAGCAAAGAAGCAGCTGTGAGAACCTTAAGACCTTATCCTCTCAGCAGCTTCTTCTTTACTTTTCCATGTACAGCTATTTCGCTTTTCAGTCTCCAGTGTCTCTGGTTCGAGCTTCAATTCTGTGTGTGTGATTGCTTCGTAAGTTGTCATTGTCTCCATGTAGATTTCTTCAGGGTTCACCGGTTTCCTCCTACCTTATGTACAAGCATAGTGGTAGCTCATTTAATTATATGCTATTTGCTCCAGTGCGAATTTAAGTATCCTACAATGAACTGGTGACCCATCCATGCACAGCTTATTCCTGTTTTACACCCTGTGGTCCTGGGGTGGGCCTGGTCTGGTAAAAATAATAAGAAAAAAAAAATTCAACTAATTACACTGCACTGTGTTTTTGGACCCTGTTTGATTGATTTATTCATTAATATGCTGAATCAGGTAATCCTGCCATGGTTGCCTGGAGGGTGAAGCCTATCTCAGCCGACTCTGGGCAAAGGTGGGGTACATCATGAACAGCTTGCTAATCTTTTGCATGGCAACACACACACAACCATTCACATTCACACTTACACTCACACTCACACTTAGTGGCCATTTGGAATAGCCAATTAGCCTAATGTTCATGTTTTTGGACTGTAGGTGGAAACCGGAGTACACTGAAGAAACCCATGCAAGCAGAAAAAACATGCAAACTCCACACAGAAATGCCCTTGCACAGCCCAGGGCTCGAACCCCGAACCTTCTTGCTGTGAGGCTGTCATACTAACCACTATGGGACCATTCTACCCACCCTGTTTGATTCTTAAACAAAATGCAACAATAATTCACTACAGCTCTCTGAACCTGGTAGCAGCTGCGTGGAGCACAATAGTTATGGAATATGGCTTGGGTCCTGTGTCCATCTCATGTTTCTGGACATAGTCATAGAATATGGCTTGGGTTGCTGTTCCATATCCATCCTGTGTCCGTTCCCTGTTTGTGTGTTGCTGGATATAACTATCCCAACTTGTCCTGTATGTGCGCCTTGCTATGTTGATGCTGATTGGCTGTTATGTATCACTCAGTTGCTTGACGATGTTTGTCAAGGACATTGAAACCCATCTATGAATAACATAATAAATAAACACAACTCGCAAAGGCTTTATGGGGAGCTCGGCTCTTAGGCAGTGCCTAAAAAAGGCTGTAAGGTCATATGTCTGGATGCTTATTATCCAGTTGTTAAAGGAATAAAAATTGGTTTAAAAAAAAAAAAAAACTAATGTCAGTTGATGCTTAATATGTGTGTGATTGCAATCCATTTGACTTATTTTCCATACTGAAGAAAAAAGGAAATCATGTTTCACTGAAACTCCTTTAGATTTTTTATCTCACGGAAGTTCATTCATTCATTATTAATACCACCTTATCCTATTTAGAGTCGTAGGCAAGCTGAAGCCCATTCCAGCTGACCCTGGAGCCTAACTCAGCCAACACTGGGTGAAGATGATGAGCACCCTGTACAGCTCATCATACCATCGTAGGACCAATATTTTCACTAACACTAGACCATGTCTTTGGACTGTAGGAGGAAACTGGAGTACCCGGAAGAAACCCACACTACGAGAACATGCAAAAGGCACGGTAGCATAGTGGTTAGCATGTCTACTTGAGTCCTCGCCTGCTAACCACTACTCTACCGGGCAGCTAAAAGACATTACTCATTAGTGTAAAGGGCTTTGGGTTTTTACACCTGAGGCCCAGTGGCTTATCAGGCTAAAACTTATGCCGGTTTCTGTAGCATGACGTGACAAGGAGTTCAACTCCTGGATGGGATGCTAGTCCATTGTATTTTTAGTGGTGATGACCTTAGTGAGTGGGACACACTTGTGGTGATGACCTTTGCACGATGGGGGTCTAACAGGGGTTTAATTCTGTCATGAGCCCAGCCCCCTAACCACTACGCCACCGGTCCCTATTAGTGTAATAGGTGTCGTTTTAAATTCATGGTATTAAATGTTTATTAATGCACATAAACTGCCCTTAGACTCTATATAAAAAGGTTTAAATATGGTTTCTGTTCTTTTCTTAGCGCTGTGAAGTGT
Source organism: Neosilurus hyrtlii (assembly GCA_028564935.1). Classification (NCBI taxonomy): domain Eukaryota; kingdom Metazoa; phylum Chordata; class Actinopteri; order Siluriformes; family Plotosidae; genus Neosilurus; species Neosilurus hyrtlii. The sequence continues at coordinate 25,786,703 of JAOUQZ010000035.1, forward strand.
GTTAAAATTATTAGCATCAGTAATTGCATGCTGCAATTGTAGCCATTATTAAATTTTTCTTTAAACATGTAGCATTTACTTGTGTCATGTACGTGGCAAATTTTTTATATAGTCCCAGATTATATCAAGAGGATAATCCAATACTAGCATCCTGGATAATCTGCCCTGTCCGACCTTCCTGCGCCTGCTATGACCTTCACCTGTGTAAATGAGATGATGGAGATCCATACTGGCGGCTCTTCAAAGCTCTCAGCTGTTCACTTTTTACATCACCACCGTGCTCCAGGTCTGCGTACTTTATCAGCATTGCTGAAAATGTTTCTTTTGCAGCTTTCACAACGAGAAGCTTTGTGAGTGATTCACACATATTTCCACACTCCGTCATGATATTTATTATGAAACGTGCCAAAGTTAAAGCTATGTTCCCACTGCCAGGAGTTAAGGTGATGAGATATCTGATAAGTGTTTGGATGCGATTCAACAAGTTCTTGATCTTTAAATAAATCATGATTGCAGCAACGCTGAGAAATTACTACTAACCTTGGATTTTTATCAATTAAGGAGTTATGAACTTTAATTTAAAAATAACACCTGACTTTTATAAATACAAAACATTATCTGGTACTACATTAGCCTCCAGAATCATGGACACATTTTGAAAAGAATCGAAGTTGTTCTGTTGTTTATTAGTTTTATCTTATATTCAGTTGATGCAGAATTGCTTTGTACTACATGGGAATAGCTCAATCTGATTGGTCTGCTATCTGGGGATTCAAAAATATTATTCAGAGTGGATAATGCTTGAATCAAACTGATGGACTCTCACGGTTTGTCACAGTCACCTGGAGCAGGTGGCGTAATCACTACCACACTTTAAAATGGAAAAATTAATGAATTGATGATGGGGGGAAAATGGAACCAAAAACTTTCAATAGGGTTAAGGTCAGGACTCTGGAGTGCCAATACATATGTGAAAATGATTGCTCATGCTCCCTGCGCCACTCTTTCATCATTTGAGTCCACATTTTATATCTGTGCCATCAAGGAAGAAAAAATCCATTGATGTGAAACCTGCTCATTCAGTACATTCAGCTCATCAGCTGACTTCATTTTATTGCCATGGTAATGTTGCTGAGCCTCAACCTGACCAACTGAAGCAACAATGTGATGGAGATTACATGCTAAGATTAAGGCTAAAGGCTCTCCAAGAAAATATTAGCGTATGCCCCCCCCCCCCCCCCCCCCCCCCCCTTAAAGGTTTAGGCTAATTGGCTGTTAAAACTGTGATGGACTGGCGAGCTGTTCAGGGTGTACCACACCTTTGCTCAGTTTCGGCCGACTGAGATAGGCTCGAGCCTCCCCGTGACCCTAATAAGATTAACAAATGAGTGAGTGAGAGGCTCTTTATTACACATGTTACCTGGCGTGAGGAGATAGCTTTAGAAAACAGAAAGTGCTTTATTTTACTCTATTTTTGCCTCTGACAACTTCAAACCCTGATCCCAATTTTCTGAGTTCCTGAGTAAACTACAGAACAATACAAACCACATCCCGCTTGGTGTTTTGTTTTTTTCACCTGACTATACAGAGTAAAAACGAGTGTAATCCCGTTATGAGTACCCTTTTCATCTGAAATGTATGGGAGTTAACCACCGCAGAGAACCCTGCTTCCCTTCATCAAAATGATATATAGGAAAGTAGTACTATCTTCCAGCTAGTAGAAATTAGGATGTTGAAAATGACAAGGAAGTTGTAGTAAAAAAATTGCTTTGTTAGCCTTCTGTTGTCTGACCTGATGAGGTGAAATTAAGTTAATCAGTTTCAAGCCTGTGCCACTAGCAGCTGGAGGGAAAGAAAAAACAATCTCTTTTGTGTGTGACAGACTGGTTTCTTTCCATCCTGTCTCCCCAAATTTTTTTTCTTTTGAAAAACGTACATCTTCCGTTCTTGCCAAACAAGGGTTGACAAGCTCTTGTCCTTCCCGGCCAGTTTTAACAAAAGCTCCCTTGTTCCTCCTTTAGCGTTGTCAGACGGTGCACTTTGATATTAAAAACTCTGTGTGAGTGAGGAAAAGGAGAGAGAGAGAGAGTGACGAGAGAGACAGATAGATAAAGAAAGACAGAGAGATAAAGAGACAGAGAGAGAGAGATAAAGAGAGAGACAGATTGAGAGAGAGAGAGAGAGAGGGAGAAAGAGAGAGATCGAAAGAGAGCGAGAGAGAGAGAAAGCAAGAAAAGAGAGGAAGAGATCTAGAGAGGGAGAGAGGGAGAGAGTGGGAGAGAGAGAGAGAAGAAGGGAGGGACAAGGTGAGGGAAGGGAGCGAAAAGATGAAAAGGAAGCAAACAAACTCCTACTGTCTCCTAAGCCCTGTGTATGTAGGTGTAGCCCCATAATGGACTCACAAATATTTGTCTAGTCAAAACAAAATAAAAACGCCTCTTTGACGTGTTATATAGTGGGTACAGTCAGCTGCAATCCAGGCGTCTCTTGCTTGCATCCTCACAGCAAACAGTGCAGTCTCCAGTCGTTAACTGTTAACAGTGATGGCATTGACATGTACAGTACCTGCTTTTCTAACAGAAAGTCTGGACAGCCATCTTACCTCATCATATGTAGCCAAAGCTGAAAATTCCCCTGAGGTAAGTCTACCTTTCTGGCAGAGAGACATTAGAAAATCCCCTAAAAACAAGCCAACAGTGTAGCGCTCAAAGCGTGCCAACGATGGAGCTACAACCTGCCAAGACACCGAACTTATTAATGCTGAATATATATTAGGGTTTAATATAAAAGTTTCTAGAGAGTGATAAACTGTTGATTTATGCCATGTTTGAAGAGGGATAACTCTTATTTACCCTATAAATATGCCCATAATTTAATGCTAGTTGAGCCACGCTAACTACGAATAATTTTTCTAAATGAAATTAGCTTTATCTTTAATTAAAGCCCCTTTTGCATACATCACACAACAGGTCCACAACAAATATTTGGGCAACCTGTGACACAGTTCGTGGGTGTTTTGTATAAAATTCACCTGCTGTGTGATGGAAAATGCTGTTGTAGGTCCGAGTCCTGGTATTCTGAACATGTTCAAAAAAGAGTTCTCCTATAATAGTTAATTCTTGACGTGAGGTCTATTTCTTTGGTCTGTGGTGTGATGGGGCGCCACAGTGGTGTAATGGTTAGCGTATCCACCTCACAGCAAGAAGGTCCTGTGCTCCGGCGTGGTTGAGCAAATGTATGGCATGTAACGTATATACAGCAACTGTACGTCTACTGAGTATCGCACGAATATCATATGTGAATATTATTATTATTATTATTATTATTATGTATTACATTTATACAGTGCTACATCATACACGGCAGCGCGATGGCATAGTGGTGAGTACTTCCACCTCACAGCACCCCTACATCAGCCAACACTGCGCGAAGGAGGGTACATTCATATTCACACCTAGGCTGCACACTAGCCAACTGTGCATGTCTTTGGACTGTGGGAGGAAACTGGAGTACCCGAAGGAATCCCACACAAGCACGGGGAAAACATGCAAACTCCACACAGAAATGGCTGAGCCCGGGACTCAAACCTAGTACCTTTTTTCTGTGAGGCGGACGTAGTGCTAACCACTACACCACCATGCTGCCCTGAACACAAAACATCCGAAATCAAATGAAGAACTTAAAAGGGTGTGTGTTTAAATCTCAAACTGCATTGTACTGTATTTCATCTTACTGTAGGTCACTTTGAATAGAATGGATTGCCAAATGAATTCATGTAACGACCATATAGCAGTTTCTGTAAAAGCTGAGATAAAAGAATTTTGGACGAATTTTCCAATCAAGTCTTAGTCCTTATTTCATAAATGTATAATAACAATGACAGCTAAAGTGTGGAAATATTTACATCTTGCCATATTAAATCTATTCATGTGTATAAAAAGTATAGAGACATTTGGGAACTAGCCATGAAAGAAGACAGGTCACACACCTTTTCACAGCAGGAAGGACAAGCCTTGACATGCCGACCTTTGCAGAAGAACGCAGAACTGAGTGTAATGAGGCTGACTTTTTTCTTTTCTTCTTCTTTTTCTTTTCTCTGTCTCGTCTCTCTTCTCCTATTGCAAGGCGCCTGCTATTACACTATTCTCAGATCCCTCTGGGCACTTATTACTGCATTTATATCTACTCTGACTTGCTTAATGTTGTTCATACAAGCAGGAGACAACAGAGAGTTTGAGGACAATGTCATCAGTACTGTGATCTAGCACTGGAAAACAGCTGTGCTTTATAAGTACTCAAAAGTGAAAAGTATTTAAAGGCATTAAAAAACAAGTACCTTAACACTTTTCTAGGAAGCCAAGCAGATCGTCAAAGTAATTTATGCACTGCGATCGTGTTACTCAGTAATCATTAAATGCTAAGCACTTGTGTGAGTTTTTGGGTCTGACACGTTTGTACGTGCCACACCTGTTTAGTGTTAGCATTTATCTCTCTCCCATTGCTCTGGGCTAATTCCTAATGGGGATGCTCGGCCTTGTTAATGACTGTTTGAACATCGTGAGCATCATCACTGCCAGACTGCTACCACTCGAACCTGCAACCACAGGCCAAAACAAGGGTGTGTTCATAAATTACCTCCCAGTGAGATCCCACAAAAGATCACTATTGGAAGGAAAAATCCACACTGTAGATTCTTCACGGTCTCCCTGTGCACAGTTTGGTATTATGCTGTTGAAAATGCTTCAGGGTGTGTGTGTGTGTGTGTGTGTGTGTGTGTGTGTGTGTGTGTGTGTGCACGATACACAGTGATGGGCTGCAATTTCATCCGAGGTGTACTGCTGACCACTGATCCTGGGATGGGATCTGGATCCACTGTGAACCCTAACTATTCACTAAAATTGAATGAGGCCCTGCAGTGGTCTGGCAAGCTGTTCAGGCTGTACCCCACCTTCACCCACTGCTGGCTGAGATAGCCTCCAGCCTCCCTGCGACCCTAGCAGGAGAACGAATTTTGGAAAATGAGTGAAAGAGTTAGAGGATGAATGAATGAATGAATGAATAAACAAGCAATCAGGACAGGCAAAACTGTGAGTGCATCCGTATCCATCCATCATTTGTATGGCTTATATTATAAGGTCTCGGAGGAAGGTGGAGCCCTTCCCAGTTGACTTCAGGCAAAAGGCAGGGTTACACCCGGAAAAGGTTGCCAATCTATCGCAGGGTTATCAGAGACGCAAACAACCATTCACACTCACACTCACACCTAGGAGCAATTTAAAGTACCTAGTTGACCTAATGTGCCTGTCTTTGGACTGTGAGAGGAAACCAGAGCACCAGGAGGAAACCCACAAATGCACGGGGAGAACATTCAAACTCCACAAACTCCACACACTTGGACAAGATTCAAACCTGGAACCTTCTTGCTGTGGGGTGACAGTTTAAACCATTAAGCCACTGATTCAGATTCAGACAACATTATTTAATCCTTTAGGGCAAATCAGAATCCACTGAACTGCTTAATGCTACTAGGATTGTGGTTGGTGCCTATCTCAGCCAACATTGATACACCCTGAACAGCTTACCAGACCATCACAGGCCAACACTCACACAACAGTTCACATCCACACCTAGGAGCAACAGCCAGTTAACCTAATGTGCATGTTTTTGGACCTTTTGTGAGGAAACCGGAGTTACAGGAGGAAACCCATGCAAGCACGAGCAGAACATGCAAACTCCACGCAGAAACACCTGAGGCCGGGGATCGTTCTATGAGGTGGAAGTGTTAACCAAGACGCCACCGTGCGCCCCACCCAAATCAAGAGAAATGAAACCCCCCCAAATAATCTCCCCCTCCCTTGAGTCCACATTTCTACCCAAATATAAAATAAAATTTAGGCGACAAATAAAATTGTAATTAAATACAAATTACACAATGCATATCTCTATAAAACTGAAGTTTAGCTATTCTGACCAAGTCTCTGTGATCTATTATACCTTCTTTTTCCTAGTAACACAACTGAAACATGGAAATAGAAAATTGAGGTGTACTGATAGCAAGTGAGGATGGCAGAGTGGCTTTATGGTTAGTACCATTGAACTTTATTATATACTGGAATGGCCATTGGATTAAAAACTTGCAATTTTGCGCCGCTATATAAGAACCAGGATGACGTAGTACAGCCGAGCAGGTTTCTAATGTAAACAAACCTCCATATCTGTATTTACGGGATAGGCTTGCTGCAAAAAAACTCGTTTTATAGAAGTCTCAAGACATCACAATCAATATAACTTGTTTAAAAGAAATAAACGTATAAATTTCTACAACATATTTGTGTATATTTTAACAAAGAATGAAATGCATTATACTTGCATTACCATCTCATGTGCATATCAATAATTAAATTTGTACTTTAACATTTCTAAACGGGGCATTTGAAAAAAATTACCAGTGTTTTATATTCTTAGTACTAGCATTAACAATGAAAAAAAAAAAAATAACTACATTTCCACATTTACAAGTTTATTTACTTCACATAAATTGACCCAAAGTGGGTGTGTTTTGAATTTTACAACAAAAAATGTTCAAATATTGTAATTGCTAAAATAGCTATAAAATTTAAATAATAATATTATTATAATTAAAGTACATTATAAGCTTAAGTAGTCATACAGAAAATTAAAGATAGTTTACCAAGGCAACCTATATCTCTATAAGATAAGATAACGAGATCTTTCTTGTCAACTGTTGCATGAACAATGAAAATCAGTTTAGCAGCTCTCTGTTTAGCAGCAATTATTTAAAAAAAGTGCACAAAAGACAACTAAGGAAATGCACTAAGCTATATATATGCATATACCTACATACACACATATACACATACCTTTATGTTCACATATTGACACATATGTACATAAATCCTGTCTATCTATTTATTTATTTATATTATTATTATTATTATTATTATCATTATTATTATCATTATTATTATTATTATTATTATTATTATTATTATTATTATTATTATTATTATTATTAGAGTACTTTTTGGTCACCCTTCTTTTTATACAGTGTTATAATAAAAACTTTCTGACTACATGAATACATCAGGTAAAATACTACACTTGTTCTCAATATGATATTAAACAGCTTACTATACACAACAACCATATTTCACTTGAACATTTTATAAATTCATTCAGTATATTGTCTGAACCTGGGGTTTTATTATTTTCACGTTACAACATTTGTTGCTTGTAAATTTGATCAGTTTGACCCGAGAGATGTATAATACACGTGTATGTGTACGTCACTAATGTTATCAAAGTGGAAATTAGCATTTACAAACTTTTCCCCTGAGCTTCTTTGAATCATTAATGAACAATTTATATAAGCCGCATGTTATTTTATCAATTTCCATAAATGTTAAAAATAGCTAAAACAAACTGGTTGCTAATATCTCATTCTACAGTAGTAAACATTTTTGTTCCAATGTGTGCATGGATTTCTTAATATTAATTAATAATCATTCAATTCCTGTACAATACATGCAAACGAGTGTATATACATAGAAAATTATGGCACTTGAGAAATGTCTTATCAAGACTTCATGGATATTTCAGAGAACATGCAGGTTTTTTTTTTACCACACATATGTAAGTTACTGTGTTTTTGTACACATGAGGATGAAAATTGTATACCAGTACATAATAAATACATCCAACATGTTAACAGTACTGTATAGTATTTATACAGTACACTGTATAGATACTATACTACTACGTTTCTAATTGAAATATAAGTCTTTTTAGAATCTAGATCTGAATGATACTTTAGAGAGATCTATATCTACAATAGATCGAGTCTAGACTGTCTGACAGAATATAACAATGATTCATAGAAATAAGACTATACCTAATATATATCTAACTATTAATAGGTTAAAACTCTCTTGTGGAACGTTATTCCAACTCTTCTGGATTCTACATTCTGGTAATTATTGCAATTTATGGTGTAACACTCTTCTCCTTTCATAGATTTTTCTTGTTTTCAGTATGATAGCCATGGTCTGCCATCACTGACTTACATTCTAACTCCCATGTTCCTGTGTCTAATATGGCGACATTTCCAATATTTCCAAATAACGTACAAACCAACCAAGGGCCGTTCCAGTATATAATACAGTTCAATGGTTAGTACATCTACATCACAGCAGGAGGGTCTTGGGATGGCACATTAGGCAATTTGGCTGTTCTAAATTGCCCCTAGGTGTGAGTGTGAGTATGAATGGTTGTGTTTGTAGCCCTGTGATGGTGTGGTGAGCTGTTAGGGTATACCCTGCCTTCACCCAGTGTCGGCTGAGATAGACACTGACATAGTAAGATTAAGAGGTTCAAAACACTTGAGTATGATCCAATGTAATCTAATATTCTCTAATCACTAGGCTTTAAAATGAAGCTTTATAGTATGTTTATAATTACCACTCTCAAACTGCTTAGACCCTAGCTGATGAAATACACAGACATTGTCTTGAATGTGGTTTGAGATAGACAGCAAATGCAGGTTTATAGGATACAGGCAGGCAAATCTAATGAAGCATTAAACATGTGGGCAAAATCAGAAACAGGTGAAGCGATCAGCCAACATCATGAACAAGGACAAAGAGAGAATCAAAGCAGCAAACAAACGATAATCAAACCAGAACAGTGAGAACAATCAAGAATACAAAGGCAGAGTAACATCGTTACTCGTATCCACTGAAAGCAACACTTCAGACAGAGAGTTGGTTTCCAGAAGTGTGTGTGTGTGTGTGTGTGTGTGTGTGTGAGAGAGAGAGAGAGGGGGGGGGGGGGACTCATTTGGAGTCACAGAGGGACTGAAGCCTATATCAGCCAACACTGGGTATATTGTGATATACTGTGTGCATTCGTATTTCAATCTAGATTTGTTAAAGAACGAGATCTGATAAATTCTTTTCTCTGCTCTGATGTACTGTGAAACACATTTTATCAATTACTGGCTTTTACTACCTCAAAGCCAATCTTCAGCTCCATTCTGCTGTATACCTTTATATCTCATCAAGACTCCAGCTTCCAGTCAGGTCAAAATGCCTGTCATATCTCATCAGGCTCCCTCCTGGGTATATCCCACCCAGTCCCCCATCCCCTCTCCCCCCTTTCTCTGCAGGTTCTTACTTCCAGGCGTTGACAGAAACCAGCATTCACAGTCAGTCAGTTTGGGTCTTAACAGGGCTGAGCTGAAAGACATGGGCAGATTAGAGCTCTCAAACAGCCTCTTGTAGGATGGCACAAGACAAGTGAGACCCTCAGGTTCTCTGGCACTCACCGTCGATCCAAATACTGCTGAACAAAAGCGGAGAGGAATGCAAACTGGGGCTTGGGTTACAGAGTAGCTCAGGGAGATTATTAAGGCAGGGGCGCTACTGTGCCCTTTCAGAGCCTCCAGCAATGTTTCTGTTCAGAAGAGAGGCCCCTCTGAAAAAAATCTGCCAGGATGTTAGTGTCACATACAGCATTTATTATCAGGTGTGGATTAAATGAAGCAAGTTCTTGTGAAGACAGTAGTAAAATCAGTAGTAGC
>JAOUQZ010000035.1:25821100-25833499 GCA_028564935.1 Neosilurus hyrtlii
TTCATATAATATTTAAAATCATTTCATTTTCATCAAGCATATCCCTCTCTCTCTCTCCCTCTCCCTCTCACTCACACACACACACACACACACACACACACACACACACACACACACACACACACACAGGGGAGAAAGCTGGAAGCAATTACGCTACTTTGCATCTGTTTAACCTCGCCACCTCTGAACAGCTCCGTTTACCCATTAGGAAAGTAGCAGTCATTATTATCACCATTATATTCTCAGAACTGTCTCCTCTCAACATCAGTCTCCTGAAAGACACACGTTGTCAGGAGCTAGCAGAGAGCAGCGGCCTCGGAAAGTACAATTTTGGAAATAATTTCTCCAAATCATTTCAACAACAAAAGCAGACCGTATAAAAAGCAGGTTAAAAAAACACCAACAACCTGAAACAAATCACCCTCTGTGTACTGTATATAATAAACACAGGCTGGTAATCATTTGTAAAGGAAAAAAAAAAAGTGCTACGCTTTTGTTGAAGTGCTCCGCAACAGCATTCTGCAAAACTGAATGACATTAAAGCCGAGGGCTTTTAGGAAGATTTAATGGTAAACTGCACACTCAAACAGCGGATCAAGGGTGTTAATGGTGGAGTGTAAATAATACAGATCAGTCAACAACACCAGTGATTTTTTTTAACCTAGAAAGAAAAACGACTGCCACAAATGACGCTAGTCACGTTCAAAGCAAGTGCACAACTCTCTGGTAAGCAGCCCTTTTCTTTCTGTCCGGCCTTTCTATTTTGATTCATTGTTCGAACTACTTCAAAAAGTAAAAACCCACACAAACATACGTGCACGCACAAACGCACAAAGGCGTTCCCTTTGAATGTCTACACTTGCACATAATGCCCTGTTAAAACTAGCAGGGCAATCATTTAAGTAAACAAATGTATTTCATGGCTCTTTTCTCATCCTATGCTTTGCAGGGCAAAGAGCAAGACTGTTCCCCCGAACAAGCAAAGTGCTCCATGGAAACCACTCCAGACCTGCACAGCTGCTTCTCCTCTTTTATACACTCATTGAGAAGTGAGAAGTATCAAAGCCGGGTCATGCCAATTCCTCAGACGACACGCTTCATACTAACCTGACAGACTGTACATCAATCGTGCTGGACGTGATCCAGGTCAGACTGAAGACATCACGATACTTGAATGGTTACTCAGTGTGGGTATAAAGAGTCAACATACTGCAGATACACCATCTTAATCAAGTTCTGATGAAGCACAGTAGAAGTATAGTACAATGTAAATAAAAGTGATGGAGGAAAAAAATCTACTCTGTCATGCGTCACAATTCTTTTGAACCCAGGGCCTTCATGCCGAGAGGCAGATGTGCAAATCATTACGTCACCATCCTGCCCAATCTCTATACTTAAGAGTTCCAAAACAAGTACCAAAAGACGGTGCCTAAAAGCGGAGCTCCCGATAGAAGACTCTACTGATTAGTGTCCGAGCCTGGGTTTGCTTTTCACTGCCTTTCCTTTCACTACCTGATTCTCACTTTCATTTGTGTCAACCATCTCGTTAGATTAATTATCCGTTTAACAGGTTCATGTTCTGTCAAGCTTCTAATTTTGGTGTTTGCTCCACAAATATTAATCTACCTACAAGTTTGCCTGCCTACTTGATTTAGATTGTATTATATGTTTTTTGTGCCAGTCTGAGTGATGGTCTATGAACCTCCTTTTTTGGGTTTCGTTTTAATGATAAATCTGTTTTTTTTAAAGACCTGTCATTTCACAAGTCAGCGATACATAACAGCCAATCAGCGCCTACTCAGGGATGCAGCAGCTTTATTGGGTTTATGCACAGACACCAGACAGGACAAGGAACATCCATCCAAGCCATATCAGGAGCTCCACAAACAACAACATCAACAATAATAATAATAATAATAATAATAATAATAATAATAATAATAATAATAATAATAATACACATTAGTGGCATGCTAGTTATATTGTCTCTAACAATAATCCTTAAATGTACTGATGTACTCAAGACTTTGCATGTATTGGGACAATATTAAAAGGAGCTGAAAGAGAAGCGGACAAAAAGGTAGGTTTAGACCCCCAATCTGGGAGTAATTACTACTAAGTACAACTAAGTACACAAAAGGGTTTTGAGAGTTTCAATGCCAATCCTCTCTTATTATCCAGTAATGCTTTTAAAAGCACCACACAGAGAAGAAAAGAAGAAGAAGGAGAAGAGCCCTGGGCTAAACTCACATCCAGAGAGAGAAAAAGAGCAGACAGAAGAACAGTATGGTTTAGAGAGACTGTCGTCTCTTCCTGCTGAACTGCAGACCCACATTGCTCTCTTTTTTCATCCCTCTCTAATCCAGGGAATTCTGAAAAGATGAACTCATTCCTCTGCTGCTCAGAAAGAGAGAGGAGAGAGAGAGAGAGAGTAAGAGGGAGAGCAAAAGAGAGAGAGAGAGAGAGAGAGAGAGAGAGAGAGAGGGAAAGAAAGGGTTGTTGGAGTCTCTTATCCTGTGCCAAGGATTAGATTCCCCTCCAGCTATTAGACTGTACCACTAGGCTGACAGGCCGAGGGGGAGGCAGTCTCAAAAGTGTGTTTGGAAATGTGTGTACAAGAGAAAGAGAGTAAACGTGGAAAAGGCAGCTAAGAGGGAAGCAGGAAAGAGATTTGCGTCTCTAATTCATGAAGACAGAATTAGTTTTGCCACCTCAGACTGATTGGATGGAGCGTTGTGTTTCCTACTTTGGCTGTATGGAAAGGCCACATTTCGGGAAGGGGTAAGAGGTAGGGGGTATGGGTTTGCCCTGAGTGGGAAAAAACTACTGCAAACAAACCGAAGCGTCCTCCAACAACCCACCCTCCCTCTCCAGCTATGTGGTTCGGCTCTGATGTTTTTAGACGACTATCGCTACAAAGCAACTTACAACCGGCTAAGGCTACATTTAGACTGGCGTCTGTACTATCTCTGCCATCAAAGACTGCTCTATCAGCCAGACGCACTAACCGGTCCTGTGCCCTCACTCAGATAAATTTCTCTCTCTCTGTCTCTCTCTCTCTCTGTGTTCTTTTTAGTTTTCCCTCTCTGTCGCTTATATCCTTTCACTCTCTCACCTCCAGCCTGCAAATCCGAGTCAGAAAAAAAGGCCAAAGAAACAGAAGCTCACAGAAAGCTACACACTCACACCAGTTAGCCTCTTATACAGATAGGGTTGCGTTAATATAATACTTAACCCGGGAACATAATCAAGAACAAGAACAGGTAATCTCTTGAGGATTCGGCTGTATTACTCAGTCAATGCATCACCCTGCTGTAATCCTTCGTAAAAGACTCTGTGGTGTTGATGACGGACCTGGATACATGGTCAGATGACCGCAAGATTCACACTTCAGCCACATGTAAAGCCCGGCACTTGGCTCATGCCATGAACAGAGCCGTGCTGTGGCCCTTGTGTTCTCACACTTCGACACATAGGGCATATGAGAGCACATGAACTAGCCAGTCGGCTCCTCAGGAAGGTGAGACTCTATGTATAAAATAATAGTATGTAGCGATGATATAATCAACTGTATTTGTTAATGCTGCTGGAAATGTCCTAAGCTTTAAACTTTAAAGTACTATGTCAAACCAGTGAATAATTCCAACAACCGCTTCAGACAAATAATTGAACATGAGCTGCAGCTGCTGAATGCTACGGTCTCAGAATATGGGATGGCGTTGGCAGACACCAAGACATATCAAATAAATATGATTTATATGGTTATGATACAGTAAATTGTCCATAACATTCCACCCCTATTACCTCTATTGCATCTCAGACTGAGAAGACGCATGTACACGGGCTTCTTGTTTTGGTTTGTCATAAACGAAAGGCTGATTGTGCGTGCTTTCTTAAAGTAACACTGTAAAGTACAGTCCAACAGGCTGCATTCACCAAAAAGAACTCTGAATTCATCAATCTCAGCTATTCCTCAAGGGCTTTTTTTTTTTTACATTCAGCTAAATTTTCGAGAGCATTAATAACAATAATACATTTCAAATTGAGGACAAATGACATCTTACAAGTTCCTTAAGCAGGGGTGGGGTAGTGGTTAGCATGTCCGTCTCACAGCAAGAAGGCCCTGGGTTCAAGTTCTGGCTTTGGATGTCTGGCCACAGACTAATACATGTACACTGGGCTAATTGGCTGTATAAAATTGCCCCTAGGTGTGAGAGTGAATAGTGTGTAAACTGCAATGGTCTGACAAGCTGCTAAGGTTGTACAACGTCTTCGCCCAGCGTCGGCTGAGATAGGCTCTGGCCTCCCCACAACCCTAGTACGAATACCAACTGTACCAACTGAATACCCTTTTTTGCCCCAAGTGTGTATTAGAAGCATACGTCCAATTATTTACATTCCTGCTCCCCTGCTTTTTATTATACAGATTAGTAATAAGTACTATATTCCTCTAGTTTTCAAAAGGGCAAACACACACAATCGTTCACATTTACATCCACACCTAGGGGCAATTTTGAACAGCCACTTAGCTTAATGTGCATGTTTTTGGATTGTGGGAGGTAACCGGAGTACCCGGAGGAAACCCACATAAGAAATGGAAAAACACAAACTCCACACATAAACGCTCTCATTGAGCCAGGACTTGAACCAAGGACCCTTGAAAATCATAATAAACTGTATTCATCTATCTGTCTTTCACTGTCAAAGCAATGAATCTGTCTTAATCCTTAAAAATATTAAGTATCAGCTGAAAACAAATGTCATTTGTTTATTAATTATTTATGTTTGCCATGGTACGTCAACAATCTGCCAACTGAGTAAAAGCAGGGAGGTCTGTGTGAAGGGAAAGTCTGCTTCAAATTACACTTTTCCCATGAGCATCTTCCACAGGTGTGACTCAGACCACTGAGAAGCCCCGTATGAATTCACAGTGGGAACTGTAACCCATATATCTGTGCTACAATCCAAACACACCGTACGTGTTAGCATGCAATGAGCTCTGACAGTTGAATAGAACAGTGCAGATTTGCTTTCAGGCCAGTGTAAAACTGAGTCCATTTAAAATTAAAGCTGTGTATTCGGATATGATGTGTTTGCGAGGTGATGGACACACACTTGGCATGGTGGATTCCTGACTATTGATCATCTGACTGGATTGCATAAGCGCCAGGAAAATGGGCTCTGTCAGGACGCCGCCATTCGAGTACTCAGTTTCAATTACAACAACTCAGGGACACACGCTTTTGGGCGGCCAGGGCGAGAGCACTAAAGCATAATGAAAATGTGGACGGGAGCATTTCTGATCATTCACAAGTTATCAGGCATGTCAACAAGCCAACGCCAGAGGGGAACAAATCGAATAATGCCTTTCTATCACACTATATATACACAATCTACATTTAAACTAAAAGCATGCATTAGACAACATTGTCAGCCCTGTGAGGATAACCAGATCTTTTCCCTGTTCATAAATAGCCTGTGTACAAATGAGTTCAGAAAGGCCCCAGTAAAGGGCAATGAATGGCAGCACAAACTCTCTATTGAGTACTGTAATTACATTTGGAGAGCAAACCAGGCTCTGGACTGAGAGATGATGCGCTGGCTGCTCTGGCTCAGAAGGATGACTCCCCACTGCCCCCCCAAACCGCCTGGCTGCAGTGTTGACTGATCAAAATGGCTTATGGGAAATAACACAGCTATGTATGCGTTTTCATTGCATAATTAATGAGATCAGAGTGTGTGAGTTTAAATGAATATAGAGATAAACTAGAGGGGTACTCATAGAGTGCAAGTTACCCCTGCCTGGCAGAAACGGATTATTATAACTTTACATAGTTATAATGAAATGTCTCCCCCTAGTGGGCATCATATAAACATTTTGCCCAATGTCAAAGATAACTATTTTTTAAGATTTCAAGATTGCGTTTCAACATGATCGCATGCACGGACCATCTCCACAATATAAAGGGTTATTTCTCGACCCAGGCTCCACCCCTCCACCAAGTTTGATTAAAATAATATAAGTAGTTTTTGTGTAATCCTGTTAAAAAAAAAAATCCTTTAATAAATGGTGGTTAAAAAGCCTTTAATAAATTGCTGGATCTGCATCATGATCTGAATTTGCTCCAAAATGTTACAGGTTCTTGCCAGGCCCATACCCCATCCCTCCACCAAATTTAGTGAAAATCATTTCAGTAGTTTTGCATTATGCTGCTAATTAAGCTAATTAAAGAGGCTGTGTAATGTTTGCATGGTTTGGATCATCCTTGCGAGCAAAGGGACACAAGGGACTGAATGAGATCCTTCAACCTATGATGAATTTTACCCTTATTCTATCCTTTCAGGACAACAATTTCCCCTGTTAACAGGACACTCGGGTTCGCCAAATGGTTTGATAAGTATGAAAATGATGCAAATGATATGCTATGGCCTTTGCAGTCACCAGATCTCTGAGCACCTATGGGAGCTTTGGGGCAGATGTGTTAGACAGTGCTCTCTAATTAAAACAGAAATTTGTCTTTTGGTCCAATTCTATAGAGTTGTAGAATCTGTGTCAGAGTTAACACCTGGCAAAACCTTATGAGACTTTTTTAAATATTGGGTTTTCTTAGTCACCTGTTCATAGTTTGATCACTGCCAGACCACAACAGATCTGGCATAAAATCTTACTATTGTGTCTCGCTTGAAGTCTGACTTTGAGTCTGACTCCGAACAACATTTCAGAATGATAATGATCCCTACCTCTTGCGACCCCACTGTCTTCATATGAGGACGTCATATTCCTTTGTGTGTATGTCCTTGTAAGATCCTCATATGAAGGTAAC
Organism: Neosilurus hyrtlii; assembly: GCA_028564935.1. NCBI lineage: Eukaryota > Metazoa > Chordata > Actinopteri > Siluriformes > Plotosidae > Neosilurus > Neosilurus hyrtlii. The sequence continues at coordinate 25,827,925 of JAOUQZ010000035.1, forward strand.
TGGGTGTTACTCTTATGCCAGACTTCTTCGTGTTTAAAGATGTTGATGAAGTTCAATATTTATCAAGTGTTAAGGAACAGGAGCGGTGTGAAGAAATTGCAAGAGTCACAACATGATGGTTTGGGTCTAAGATGGCTCTCTGACAGCAGTACAATGAAACTGCTTTGATTACTTCCTGAGATTTATACTAAATGGCACACACAAGGAGAAAAAAAAAAATAATAACTTGCAAAAGTACACTGCATGTCTACTTTCTAGAGGTACAAACCCCTATGCAACTAAAAGATACTGTATTCCACACACTACCACACAGTGTTATCTGGGGCATTTCATTCGAGATTAAAATCCCATCTCTGTGTAGAATATGTCTGATTGTGGATGACGGATCCCATTTGGTGCAACTGAATATTTCCACATTTTCAAATGCCAAACAAACAACAGCTGTGATGTTCTGGAAAAATCGAAAACTTCGCCATGCCAGTATGAGTTAGGCTCACCGGCCTGTGCTCCTTTTAAGTCTTTTGATTACAGCACCCGTTTAAGACGGCGCTACATCATCGTTGCTTGGCTCGAGCAGTGGAAAAGACTGTATGAATTTGGGAACAACCACAAGAGGAAATTCAAATCCAATTCCATTGCAAATATATGTGCTCTGCTCAGATTACACGTTAGCAAATCACAAGCCAACCAAACAGGCAAAAGCATATGAAGACAAAAAAAAAAAAAAAAAAAAACAAGTTTGCTCTCTATAATACATGCACAATCTCTCTCTCTCTCTCTCTCTCTCAGCAGGGAGTGAATGTGGAAAAGGTGGGCTGTATGGGCCCCTCCATTTAATCCTCTCTGAGCATTCTGCAGGCGCTAAAGAATGTGCTAGCTCTTTGCTGTTTTAAAAATACTGGCCACCATTGGTCCCTAAACAACTGTCAAAGTTCCTCTGGAGAGGAAGGGAGCAAAAATATTCACCTTATTTTAGTCAGATGATCACACTAAAGGTTTACACAACAACTCATCCCTTCTCCTCTTTACTAAATTAGAATTGCTCATCCCCCCAAAAAAAAAATTACCAGAAGAAAAAAATGTAGAGAAAACACAAGGTCAGCATCCACAACTGCCACCTCTTTCCGTCCGCTCCCCTGAGCCCGGGCCAGCCGGGTACTTTCAGAGCGTCCAGCACTGAAACGCAGCATTGTTCAGCCGCTCGGCAGCCTTGAGAGGAGGCTGGCTAAAATACTAAACCAACAGTTGGACATTCCATACATTTTTAATGGCATGGCTGGGTCTTTATTTGTTGTCCTAACCCCGTGGCCTGGCCTGGATGAATGGCTTCATTGGAGGAGTGCAGGAGCGCTGCAAGAAGGAGGGAGCGCAGAGAGACAAGCATCACCAACCTTCCCAGTGCACATTGGAGGATTAGCTCACTGGCACTGCTGTGCATGGAAGGAAATCTTCTGGTGAAAACGATAACCTGTTCAAATGGGCTGTATTTTTAAATTGTGCGATATGAAGTGCACCAGGCTAAGGGGCAGCTGGCTGTAATGCAAAAGGCGCTCGTGTGTATTATGGAATGAATATACACTTATTAGCAGCTGTGCGAAGAAAGCTTGCTGTTGATATGAAGTCGAATGGGTCACGTTGGATGTTAAACTTATGTAAGGCTTAGTTTAAGGGTAGAAAGCAAAACAATGACATCAAACACAAGCACAATGCTAACTCAAAGCTCAAGTGTCCCCATCATGAAAAGCCACCTCATTTAGGTGATGTTCGGCTGGGCTCCTGATAGTGTTGCCATGAGCGGTAAATAAATACAGCATGCGGCAGCGCCGTTTCTGTTTACTTTTAACTGATTTGGAAGCCTATTATTTCCACACTGCACACTAGATTAGCCGCCGCCTATCAGTCACAAAAAGGCCAAGCTATCTGATTAGGATAAATGACTGATGAACATTTACGCTTGGGCTCTGAAACGGCGTGAAGATTTCTGACTATGATGCATGACTGCATGCAATCTTCAGAAACAGTGACGTGAATATTGTTGCAGACGGACGGAAAAGCAACACACATTGCACCGCGGTGCTGTTATAAAAGTATGTTTAAAGAGAGCAAAAGAAAGAGAGAGAGAGAGAGAGAGGAGGAGGAGGAACAGATCCGAACAATTTGTGCCTCACTTCCAATCTCTTTTGCTCACTCCTATTCGTCTCTTTCTCTAGTTTTGTAAATGCTTCACATCTTGAAATCCTTATAACACTCAAACAACCTGGACAGCAAACAAAAGATTCTAATCTAATATCCACAAGATCTCATTCCAATCCCACATCCAGGGGTCAAGTGGAGTACACACACACACACACACACACACACACACACACACACACTACACCCAGAAAAACGTACGCATTGTGATTACAAATACACACACATGTCGATTACTCGTTTTTTTATTTAATTATATAAAATAACTACAGATGCTATATACCTACACACAGGGCGGCATGGTGGCGTAGTGGTTAGCACATCCGCCTCACAGCAAGAAAGTCCTGGGTTTGGTTCCCGGGCTCTGTGTGGAGTTTGCATGTTTTCCCCCTGCTTGTGTGGATTTTTTCTGGGTACTCCGGTTTCCTCCAATAGTCCAAGTACATTAGGCTAACTAGCTGTTCCAAATTGCCCCTAGGTGTGAGTGTAGGTGTGAATGGTTGTGTGTGAGTTGCACTTGACTAGTCTGGTGAGCTGTTCAGGGTGTACCCCACCTTCGCCCCGTGTCGGCTGGGATAGGCACCAACCTTCCTGCGACCATAAAATGGTTGGGCAAATGAATGAATGAATGAATGAATATGCCTAAACATACCAATCAGCCAAATCTTTAAACCCACTTAGAGGTAAAGAAAAAACAATGGCATCTGTCATGAGGTGGTGGATATTAATCAGTAAGTGATCAGTTTTTGAAGTTGCAAGCAGGAAGGATCTGAGTGCCAAATTATTATGGTTTGATGGCTGGGTCAGAGCATCTCCAAAACCAAAACCTTGTGGAGGGGTTCCCGATATGCAGTGGTTAGTACCAGTGAAAAGGAACCAGAAACAGATTCACAGGCACCTAGGGCTCACTGATGTGCATGGCACGTACTATCTACCCAAACATTGCTGCAGACCAAGAACACCACTTCATGGCAATTTTACGCCTAACGACAGCAGCCTCTTTCAGCAGGATAATGCAACCTGCCCTACTGTAAAAACTACTCAGGAGTGCTTTGTGAAAAACTGGCCTACAAATTCCCTATCTGTGGGATGTGCTGGACAAACAAGTCCAAACCATGTAGGCCATATCCTGCAACTTACAGGAATTAAAGGATGTGCTGCAAACTGTTTGGTGCCAGATCCCACAGCACACTCTCAGAGGTCTTGTGAAGTCCTTATAATAGAGTCGTAAAGTGTGAAATCACACCGTCATGACAGCTGAATTCTCAGTTCCTCACAACCCATTCAACTCATCAGTTTGTTTCACAGCTCTAGTGTCTTTGTTTTCTGAAGAGCAAAAACTACCTTAAATCTTATCATATACAAAGCTGTATTTGTTTTTGAAGAGTTGTACGGGTGATGTTTGTTACAGTGTCAAAAATAGGACCTAAAAAGTCAAATTTAAAGTTCCTTTATCTTACCAGTGTTCTTGACTATTTTAGTATGCATTATAACTTATAAGGGGGGCATGGTAAGCACGTCAGCAGCACAGCAAGAAGGTCCTGGGTTCAAGTCCCAGGCTTGGGTGTTTTTTTATGGAGTTTACATGTTCTCCCCATGCTTCTGTGGGTTTCCTCTCAGTGCACTGGTTTCCTCCCACAGTCCAAAGACATGCACATTAGGCTAATTGGCAGTTTCAAATTGCCCTTTAGGTGTGAGTGTGAATAGTGTGTGTATTGCCCTGCAGTGGTCCGACGAGTGGTGCAACCCAATGTTGGCTAGGACAGGCACCAGGTTCCCCGCGATCCTAATAGAGGATTAAGTGGTTCGGCAAATGACTGATGAGAATTAAAACTTATAAAATGATCGACACCCCACTGACACCATTTTTCTTTTGTTTAGAATAGGTAATGTTGCTGTCATGACAACGCAACTTCAACACTTTAGGACTCAGTTATCAGAAGGTGGTCTTAATGTAAGGTTGATTGATTTTATATGGTTTAGGCTGATCGGTGTATTGAGATAAAAAAAAGTCAGATCCATGAATCAGCTTTAAAACTCATTCTGACGTGATCGGGGTGAAACTACAGAAGCCTGGTAGCTCTACTGTACTACATTACAGTGTGTCCCTTCACCCATTCAGCTGTCTGCTAATGACTGATAACTCTGTGTGTGTGTGTGTGTGTGTGTGTGTGTGTGTGTGTGTGTGTGTGTGTGTGTGCGTGTGTGTGTGTGTGGACTCTATGTGTATTATGTAAGGGGAAGAGGAAATCAGTTTTACTGGACCGGAACACACACTCGAAGAGAGTCCCGCGGCCTCACTGACAGCATGGTTCTGTTTTGCTATTTGTGTGTGTTTGCAAGAGACAAAAACATGTTTACTCAGGAAGTCCATCGTCACACACTCTGTATGCAAAGCTCAAAACAAGAACATGTCAGGAAAGGTCTGTTAATGAGCGCCAAAGTACAAATGCTCATACTCGCACGCACAATATCACACACATGCACACTTACTCTTTAACACATCACCTCCAGGCCACTGGCCTTCTCTTCAACATTCCTCAGCCTCCCCCTACCGTCAAAGGGCCGATTGAGCGGGGCCCTAAGCCCTGGCGCTAGAAACCCAGGCAGGCTTTTTAAAACAGGATGTTTGGCCGAGGCCTCCTTCCCCTCAAATAAACAATCCGCAGAACCTGATTTTCTGGAGGCAGGGTGGAAGTATTCGAGTCACATTATTTCCACATCCCGTATCCTGGAGCACTCAAGGCCCTGGGGGAGTGCGGCCAGGCTCAGGGGCTGCGGTGGAAACCTGAGGCCTTATGCCAGGCAGAAAGGAGAAGGAGAGAGAAAGACAGGGGGGGGGCTGCAGCCCACCAAGACAAACCAGGGTAGAGTAAAAGGGGTCTGGAGTGGCTAAGTGACCCCTTAGATGAATCATCCATGACAAGATGAAATATAAAGTACTTTAGGAAGATCTTGAATGAGCTGGTGACACGAGTGATGGCTAACGTCCTACAGGTACACATGCTAGCATGACTAGTAAAATGTGTAAAAATGTCACAAAGGCTAAAGCTAAAAAGAAACGTGTGGTAAATGATCCAGTCAAATGATACCTAAATGATGTGAATTCCACTGAAAGGACGAAAGCTGGCCTTTCCGCAACAAACTGAGAATCAAAGCTTCCGCAAACATTGGCAGCTTAGCTAATTATGCTCTGATGAAATAACGAAATAACGCAGGTGCAATTTAAAAAGAATGGTTTTAAGATCTTTCTGGCCATTCTCAGTATCTACTGAATAAACAAATAACTGCAATTTGGAGGGAAAACACGCACACGCACACACACACACACACACACACACACACACACACACACACACACACACACACACACACACACACA
>JAOUQZ010000035.1:25838017-25860262 GCA_028564935.1 Neosilurus hyrtlii
AGAGAGAGAGAGAGAGAGAGAGAGAGATGTAACCGTGGAACCGTGTGTGTGCGGGGATATGAGAGAGAGAGAGAGAGAGAGAGAGAGAGAGAGAGAGAGAGAAAGAGAGAGAGAGCTAGTGTGTGTCCCAGCTAGCGTGGATCTTATTACAATTTGATCCCACTCAAATATTTCTGAAAGAAAAACAGGAGGGGAGGCCAGTTCTGTGGCCACTGCGCCCCAGACAGCCTCACAATGAGAGCTTTATCTGCGGCATGCTCTCCCTACTCCTAATGCTCTTTAATGAGGAGGAGTAAAGCACAACATAAAAAGCAAATTACCTGCAAACTTTGCACATTTAGATCGACTGAATGGGAACTTGGAGCCTCAAACACACACACACACACACACACCCACACACACAGAAAAAACCTTGTCCGCCTTCATCTATATTTTTACCACGTTTGCATATTCCCATTGGTCTAACAAACCATGAAGCATTTGAGGCATCAAGAAGTTCTCGATTCATCCGCCGACTCATTTGCCCCGACTGATTTCCAAACAAATTGTTCACAACATGTATTATACATCGCAATACAGAATAAAACAATGGCTTGTATGATGATTCATTTCACAAACTATTCCCTCAAGCAGTGCAAGAAAAAAGTCCCATAGCATTTGTTCGAACACTGATATTACATTATGCCTTTTAGAAACCAGTGCTGAAATCTGACAACAGCATATGCCATGCCAGTGTCTCGAAACCGAAGCGAGGACAATTGGCACAAATGTTCCCAGTTAAGCAATGGCATATTTATCCAAAGCCTGCACATTCCAAACGCAAACTGGACTCACCTGAGAATTCCCCTTGGGTGAAGTTTGGCAAGCTGGCAGCCTCCATTTCAGTGTAAGACAGTGTGGAATCTGACAGATCTAAGAGGACAGGATAGCATTAGCGTGAAAACTCTTGTCAAACAATTGCAGCTCTTTCCACTGTTTACAAGCGCTCCGTTTCATTCCGTTCTGATTCATTTTCATTGTGCTTCATCAAATACTCCACATAACATCAGGTCAACACTTAGAACAGAACAATATTCTAAAAGCTATGAGGCCAAGAGTTTTCCATTCAAAAAGGAATCCTGACCAATCAAGCAGCCAGCTCTTTTTAAAATGGCACCAATCCCCAAGAGTTCATTGTGGTGGTAGGGGATATTCCAGCCTAAACCCCAACCCTGAGCCAGGCTCCACTGGTTCTCACCACACAGCCAGGTATGAGCCCGGGCTGCCCGCCTCCACACTGGCATGTTGGATATTGGCTTGTCGGATCCAGGCTGAAACCACTGTCTCCCTCTTTCTCTCTCTCTCTCTCTCTCTCTCTCTCTCTCTCTCTCTCACAGTTACCACCACAGATTCCTGGCCACTGTGTCTAATTGTCACCATTAAAATTCTTCACATTGTTGAACTCTAGCTTCCTCTCCATCCTTCTATAGCTAGAGTTTCAACTAACGGGTGACAACTGACGGGATCACTGCAAAGGGCAGGTTATTACCTTGGTTTCTTGCTGTGTAGCCTTATTTCTACTAAGAGTAAACTTCCCCAAAACTACCTACACTATATGGACAAAGGTTTATGTGCACTTGATCATCAGACCCATATGTAGCTTTCTATCCCGAAGTTGGTGCCACAAAGTTGAAAGCACACACTTGTGCAGAATGTCTTCGTCTGCTGTTGGGTTATAATTTCCCTTCACTAGAACTAAGAGGCTCAAACCTGTTCCAGCACGACCGTCCCCCCTACACACACAGTGAGCTCCATGAAGGGAGAACGTGAGTCGCTTGGACAGAGCACCGACCGCAACCCCACTGAACACTTTTGGGATGAACTGGAATACCAACTGCCCCAGGGGTCCCCGTCTGACATCAGTGCCTGACCTTAATAATGCTCTTGTGGATGAACGATCACAAATCCCCACAGACACACTCCAAAATCTAGTGGAGAGCCTTCCCAGAACAGAGAAATTCATTATAACAGCAAAGAGGAACGAAACCTGGAGTATGAGTGTTATGGTCAAGTGTCCATAAACTTTTGTCCATATAGTTTATTCCTGTTATTAGAATAAGTTATAAATGTGTGTGTGTGTCTTGCATGGAGACTTACCCAGTGGCTTGTGTTCGTCACTAGGGGAAAGCCTTGAGTAAGGAGGAGGAGGCGACTCTGCAGAGGAACAGAACAGAATTAGAAAAGAGAATCATAGACAGGTCTTATCCTACAATTACTGAAGCATTTATTATGCACTGCACAAATATGGCTGGAAATAGTGCTGACGAAGTGCTCACTGTGCTCGCTCTGTCATACTGCAGTGTGTAAGGATTAACAAATCAGCTGTTATGTCCTTTAAATGTTACCTAAGGCAGTTTGAAATCATATATTTAAATATAATGAGAGGAAGTGTCATGTCATGTCATTTTATAAGCTGTTTTTATCAATTATTAGGGTCACTGAGCGACTGGAGCCCATCCCAGCCGACTCTGTACACCCTGAACAGCTAACCAGACCATCGCAAGACCAACACACACACACAACCACTCACACTAACTATGGGCAATCTGGAATACCTAATTACCCTTATGTGTTGGTGGAAACCGGAGTACCCGGATGAAACCCCCACAAGTATGGAGAAAACATGCGAACTCCATGCAGAAACGCCCTTGCCGAGCCAGGACTCAAACCCACCGCCTTCTTGCTGTGAGGAGGACGTGCTAACCACTATGCCACCGTGCTGCCCGGAGAGAAAATGGTGCCTTAAAATAAGCTCTTAATACACAAGCAATTCTTTCAAGTCATAAATATGTTCTAGACTTGGATGTGTTTGCAATCAGCTTTTAAACCCTAAAATAAATCTGCAACAGGAAACGCCAGACATATCCAGCCAACAGTGTAACAGGAGGGGTGAGGAGTAGCGTAAACCAAGCAGTTGTTTATTTTCCTTTACTGACTAAGCAGGATCAGCAGCTTTAGCGCTTTGTGCCATCAAAAATTAATTATAATGACCCCTTTGTAAAAGAAAATGTGATAAATGTTTACACTGCCTTGAAACCTATGTATAAGACTGTTTACAGCAGGGTGGTCACTGTACACTGTTTCTTTTCAATCATTTTGGTTTGATAATTGTTTCCGTTCTGCTCCCCATACATATTAAAAGAGTGCCCAAATACTGTATAAATAATTTAAATGTATACTTTTAGATCTCTTTTGTTTAAACTTGTCAACTACAAAACCCAGAAGTGCACAGAGGTGCCGTGATCAATCATTATGAGCTCAAATAACCAAGGCAAGGAGAAAACCTAGGAGAAAGTTCATTCTTTAATAACCAAAGACCTCATATAAATATATCAAAAATCAAGAATTTATTTCTCAAACGAGTGCTTTATTTAATTTGGCTGCTTTTGCTCATTTATATCATAGTAATCATCAAAAAGTTGTTGTTGTTGGGGTATTTTTTGGGTTTTTTTGTGGGAAGGGGGGGCACTCAGCAATAAAAGTACAGAACTGTACCTTTCCATGTTTTTGGGGATGTACCATCAAGGATTCATCTTTGGTAATTTCATGGTGTATCTTTTACCCGGGACAGCGCACATGGTGTACCCTTAATTACACTTTAAAGCAAAGATTTGATTCTTTCTCGCAGTTTCTGGTATTCCATTCTACATGGTTCTGTTCCTAGCTGATATTTTAAATTATTGCAAAGAATGAACCATTCTGTTGCCACAAGTCTGTTGAAAGATTATTTGGGACAATGTTAGGTTTTTGTGCAACTCGGTTTTTAGCTACTGGTGAGCATGACAATGGGAAAAGGGAGGGGTGTGAGCCCCCTGCTGGGCAAACAATACCCAACACCCAGCAATAACATTGGTACACAAATAAAACAGGCAACACAACTTGAGCTTTTTTTGGGAGTAAAATACTGTATACAATGTTCACAATAAATTAAAGGAAAAAAATTAAAAGAAGAATAATAGAAAAATTATGTATGAAAAACTACGTGCCTGTATCAGTGGTAAAGTATGCTGTTAATGTGGTTTTTAATGCTGCGCTATATTAGTTGTTGGTGTAAAATATTAATCCTAAAGGTACAACAGATGAACCCTTGGTACCACTACAGTGAAAAGAAACAGCTAAGTAAGTTTTGTAGGTTTCCCCACAATGGACTCCAAGCTGTTCATGGTGTACCTTTCCTTCACCCAGAGTCGGCTGGGATGGGATCTGACCTTCACGTGACCCTAATCAAGGTTAAATCGGTTCAGAAAGCAAAGTTTTGTAAGGATGGGTAAAATGCATGTGCAGGGTAATATTAGACGGTTTTATAAACTGTTCATAATTACGACTTTCTTTGTCAGATTTGCATTATTGTGATTCGTTAAGTCAGATAGTTCAATAACATGGACTTATGCCGCATTCATACAGTGAGAGATGCCACTTTGTCGCTGAACTGCACGCACTATTTTACACATGCGGTGGAAGCGAACAGAAAAAGGTTTTGAGCGAGAGTGTTTACCGGCATCTGTCAATCAATGATATCTTTAAGCCCTGATTGGTTATTGCTCCCAATAAAGTTCAGCTCAGTTTGTGTCGCTTGAGAAAATTTCGCCTCGGTCGCTGGTTGCTTGCTGTGTGAACGCGGCTTTATGCTGAAACTGGACTAAAAAAAACACAGGAGCGTTGTTAAACTGCTGTCCCGCTGTTGGGGTGCACGACATAAAACGTTCAGACAGGTAACGGCTTTAGAAAGAAAACCAGTAAATGCCAAAACTAATGTCGAAACCACACCAAGCGACGTAAACAGGGTTAACAGGCTCACTGCGTGTCAATCCGCCATGTTTATGGGCCGTTTGGCGTTCCATAGAAAAGTTTGTGAGCACGTGACCTCGCCTAGAGGGATAAGCAAAAAGAAGGATTGGGGGGGAAGGGGGGGGGGGATAATAGCGTCTGTCTCTTTAAGAGCGGCGGCGGTAATTGCCAGGATCCTAAACTCAGTCACTCACATACACACAGCTCGTCAGTCTGGCGCCAGCAGTATGCAAACTGTATATTATCACCACTCCTTCGCTTAAATAGCATGAGGGGGACCTTCTTAGGCAAAAAAAAGGCTTTTAGAAACGCAACTTGAAACTGATCTCATTTCAAAAGGGCTAAAGCCCTAACTAAATAAAAGGAAAAGACAAGGGGTTTTGTCCTCGTGCATCCGAGTTCCGTTTATTATAGATCTGCTTCTGCATGGACTACATGTTATAATCGTATAATAAACCAGTTATAAAGCAGCTATAATGTTTTTTCCCCTCCCAGGCACAGAATACAGTCTAAATATTAGCTGATCATGAAAAACACGTTGAAAATGGTTATCACACTTAAACACAAGGGAAAAAATAGTCAGTGGCTACAATACAGAAATTAAAATAATTATTTTAAAGCAGGGGGTTTGTGAATAATTACTAAAGGGAGATGGCTTGGTTCAGAGATGGAGAAAAGCCAGAGCTTTATCAGGACATGCATGAACACACGCGAGTTATGTCAATATGGGAAAGAGCAGTGGGGGTCTTCTCACCTCTACACCAAAGAAATGGCCTTCACTGGTCCAAAACATCGTTTGGTTTATAAATGACCCAGGAAAGGCGGTGTTTGTCTTCAGCCGTAAAAACAATGCCAGTGGATTATTATCCCAAACCTGGTCCTGATGAACTCCCTGTTTTTACCTGTTCCCAACATATCTGATTGAACTAATCAGCAAATGAACAGCTTGTCGTGATTGAAGTGGGTGTGATAGAGCAGGGAAAGCACTAAAGGGTTCGCCAGGATCAGGTCTGGGAACCTCTGATCTAGGGCCCCATGGTCCAAGTAAGGGAACTTGGGCATCCTGTTACCAATTAACACCCCAAAAACAAAGCGACATCTCACTAACTCGTCACTGCAGTTAATCAAAACTGTTTAGTATATAAGTTGGTGCCCTGGAGGGAATTCACCCACTGTGTGCTGCAGAAAATGTTGAACCATATGGGTACCCAAATTATACAAAATGAATAATCTAGAATATAATCAAAAGGCTATACTCTGACAGCGTACACAAGAACACCCAATCGTAATGGCCGTTTTAAAATGTTTTGAAAAATAGTGCTGTTCAGTATGATTAATGGTTCTGTGTTTCACATTACAAGTGCGTTATCATTCAGCAGATCTTTCCATAAAGGTTCCTTCCCCTCTATGGTTTAACACTAGGATCAGTTTGTGCTTTAACAGGCCACATGTTTGCATATAAACAGACGCAAGTAACCATCACACTCTTTGACGTTAATCTGAAATATCAGCATGTTAAAAACAATTGCAGGTCAGTGTAGGTAATTAGTTGATACAGTCCACTGGAATGCATATGTAGGCCATTTTATCCTTTTTTTTTTTGCAGGGGTCAGGAAAAAGAGGTTAATTAGTAAGGAGGTCATTTGGCTGCTGGAATTACTTAGATGTTAAGAGGCCGCATGTAATGGAAGGAGTTCAGTCGAGTATTTGGAAATGCAGGCACATAGAAAATGTAAATTGAGTGGAAAATCGTTCTGACTGCATACAGTTTTATTCAAGACTTCAATGCTTTCTTGCTCAGTGCCGTAAACAGGCTTTCCACACTGACTGGCAGAGTGGTGTGCGTACCAGTTTACTTTAAACCTGGAAACCATTTGAATCACTCAGTCACATACTGAAGTCCACACCAGAGCAGTTTCTATATTTTATGAACATTCATTAGATGTAAATCAGAAAGCCTCACATTTTCGAAATTCCGAGACCTTAAGGGTTCTGCGGTTTTCCCCATGTACTCTGAAGAACCCTACACTGAATCACAACAAGTTTCTGATGTAGGAAGCAAAGAACCCCTTTATTACTGAGCGAACTCTTAAAGAAGATTTGGAGATTGTTTAGAGTGGAGCTCATGGAATAAATCCAATACTTCTTGGCATGGGAAGCTGGAGGAAAGTATCCAACACTGCTCTCAGTTACACCACACACTCCTCAGGCCACACCAGGGTAAAATGCTTGAACTTTTTATATGCAAACACGTGCTATAAACATGCATATATAAATTCTACTTGAAATTCTACTTCTGACATGAACCTTCTTTCTATTTCATGGAGGCATGAACCAGTTCTTTGCAAACTGCATTTGAGCATTTAGGGCAACCAGGTCGCATCATTTTCGACTTTACCCCTGAGGGAACATGCTTGTGTAGAAACCAGTGTTGTTTTTCGAGCCTACTCTGCTGGCCATCCTCATGGCGAGCGCAGGTGTGCTTACCTGGCCCACACAGGCGACTGTAATGGTAGGGGTTGCAGCAGACGAGCGGTCCGTCGCGCCCGCCGAAGCTCTTGCACTCGTAGAGCGCTTTAAGTTGCGCTGTGTGCTGCACGTCGGTCCATCGGTACAGTTTGCACATGAGAAGCTGCGGCGGAGCGGCGTGAGCGCCCAGACGCAGCTCTCCACGAGTCACCATTACACACTCGCTCGGCACTCCGCCTCGGGATTCCACGGCTTCGAGCAACGCATCCAACGTTTTCTCCTTCAGCCGTTTGAGCAGCGAGTACGTGGCGGCCTTGAGCTCCTGCTCCGCAAAGGAGCGCCGTTTTGCCTCGGGACTTTCGGCTGACGAGCTGCCGGGGCTCCGGGGCGCCCACTGGCACGAGCTCGGCTCCTTGGCGCGAGACACCGTCGCTGCTTCCGAGCTTCCGGGTCCGGAAGAGTCCCGGTCTTTAAACAAGCAGCACGTCACCGTCCGGCTGTCGATGTCTTGTGCCGACCGAGGGCTTCCCCGTTCCGGGACACACACCACGGCGCCGCCGCGTTGGTCCAAAGTCATCCCCCAGCCGGCGCTGCTGGAACACACTCCCCCACCGAGCTCCGCACCGGCCGAGCAGCTTGGGGTCATCGCTCCGAACTCGGTTCTGCCAATTTTTTCCGGATGTTCGCTGACATCGTCCCGACAGCAGTCACCGCTCTTGCCATTGCCATCAGCCTCCTCGTTATCTGGAACCAAACGGCTTCTCCAGAGTCGCCGCACGAGACCTGAGCGTTTCGTCCTGAACATACGACAGTTTAAAAATCGGATTGGGTGTTTTCTTTTTTAATTCTGTTCCTGTCGGACGGATTCACAACTGTTTCTGAGCTCGTGCAACATTAAGGTTGGCCGAGCGCTGTGCCGCGCGCGCACAGCAGAGCACCGTGGGTCGGGTACAAAACCACAACATGGGCTTTAAAGGCACGTTATTATTATTATTATTATTATTATTATTATTATTAGGCAGCATTAAACTATACAGCGCGTAAATGAAACGCAGTGCTACACTGAAAACAAAACGCATCCAAGACAGAATGCTGTCAGTCGCGCGAGACACGCACATGTAAATCCAAACTACTTGAGTTCATCTGGCTCGAGTCACTAGTTCATGTTCTTAGAGGATAAATAAACATCGCGCGTTATTTACTCTGACCAGAGGGGGGGAAAACACCACCGACAGATAAAATAAAACTAATAAAAAAACAAACTAATAAAAAGCTATTGCAATTCATCAACAACATGAGCGTTCTCCAACGGGTCGGACTTTCAGACCCGCTCCTCTACAGACACATGAATGAAGCTCCTTGGCGATTTAATTCCATAGAGAAAATTCCCTGTCGGAGCTCCCGATCCCGGCTGATTTCCTTCACTGTTCCAACACACTCCGGTTTCAGTCATCCAAAAAAAAAAATATCCTAAGAAGGGCCAGAAAAAAAGCAACAATCCTCGACTAAGGTGTGCTCCTGATTGTGTACCCAGACCTGGTCAGACACTGCAGCTCACAGCTCTCTCCCTTTCTCCGATTCTCTGCTTTTCTTTTTTTTTTCTCCCCCCCTCACACTCGTACACACACACACACACACACACACACGGGGCCCCTGAGGAGAGCAGTGGAGCCATTGGCTGACTACCATCATGTGCTAGTCTAGACACTTTGGCGGCTCTGAGCTGCACTGATTGTTGCGCAAACAAGGTTTCAAGTTTCTTAACTCTTAAAGGCGCACCGTCCGTCCTGGGCTTCAACTTAACTCTCTGGAACACAGTCCACTCCTTACTCCAAAATATTCGAGATCATTAGTTTACATGCAAATGTGATGATTCACACACATTTGTGGATAAATGAATGGAACAGTGGACTTGTGTATAATAAAGAATTCTTAAGGACTGACTATGATGTAACCTGTGATGTATATATAATACATATTTAATTTATATTAATTTTATGTGTTATTTATTTTCTAGGAAGTCTATTTGGCAAACATGCAGGCTTCAGTATAATAATTACAATGAGGTTTGGCAGTCACGCTATTGCATCTTGTTAGTCAGTTACAAGCCTGCAGCAGTCTCAACATTAAGAAAAAAAAAGAATCAGAATCAAACTGGCGTCTATGCTGGAGATCAAGTTATATCATTAATTACAGTCAAAGAAATCGTGTAACTATTCCACCACTGGTGCTGAATGACAGGAGTAGTGTTTTTGTTGGCCACTTGCCACACCGATCTGCCCAGTAGAATCATGGAAAGAGTTAAAGGTTCTCCGTGGAGTCTGCCAGGCGAGGCCACGCCCCCTCTCTGTTAACTTACTCAAAGAAGCAAAAGTTCAGCGAGACGCGCCGCTGATTGGCTCACCCGCGTTTACGATTCCCCTCCCAGAAACGCTGATTGGTTGACAAGAAGAAAAAAAACGGCGCCGCTCTTCTGACAATTGACAGTGAATGAAATAAATTCCTCATTTTCAGGCAGGTTGCCAGAAAGCGGTGCAAAACATCTGACACGCGTATTCGGCAAGGAGCTATGTAAATACTCAGCACTCGTTATGATGACAGTCTTATTTATAAAGGGAATATAATATGAAACGGAGAAAGTGAAAGGTAGAGGTAGAATAAGTGGGTAAACCGCTTTCATTAGGAATGAAAATACTTTTTTGTCCTATTTGATGCGTCGTCATCATCATCATCACCATCATCATTTTCATAACCATCATCATCATCACCATCATCATCATTTTCATCACCACCACCACTACCACCATCATCATCATCATCATTTTCATAACCACCACCACCACCACCATCATCATCATCATCATCATCACCATCATCATCATTTTCATCACCACCACTACCATCATCATCATCATCATTTTCATAACCACCACCACCATCATCATCATCATCACCATCATCATCATTTTCATCACCACCACCACTACCACCACCATCATCATCATCATCATCATCATTTTCATAACCACCACCACCATCATCATCATCACCATCATCATCATTTTCATCACCACCACCACTACCACCATCATCATCATCATCATCATTTTCATAACCACCACCACCACCATCATCATCATCATCACCATCATCATCATTTTCATCACCACCACTACCATCATCATCATCATCATTTTCATAACCACCACCACCATCATCATCATCACCATCATCATCATTTTCATAACCACCACCACCATCATCATCATCATTTTCATCACCACCACCACCATCATCAACATCATCATCGTCATCATCATCATCATTTTCATAACCACCACCACCATCATCATCATCATCACCATCATCATCATTTTTATCACCACCACCACCATCATCATCATCATCATTTTCATCACCACCACCATCATCATCATCATCACCATCCTCATCATTTTCATCACCACCACCACCACCACCATCATCATCATCATCATTTTCATCACTGCCACCATCATCATCATTATCATCACCATTGTCATCATTTTTATCACCACCACCATCATCATCATCATCATCATTTTCATCACCACCATCATCATCATGTCATGTCATTTTTATAACAACCACCACCACCACCATCATCATCATCATCATCATTTTCATCACCGCAACCACTATCATCATCATCATCATCATCATCACCACCATTATCATCATTTTCATAACCACCACCACCACCACCACCATCATCATCACCATCATCATCATTTTCATTACCACCACCACCACCACCATCATCATCATCACCATCATCATCATTTTCATCACCACCACCATCATCATCTTCATCATCATCATCATTTTCTTCACCACCACCATCATTATCATTATTGTCTACAATTACATTTGTTCTGAATTATACCGCAGTGCACTGTGAAGCAAATGCCCAGTGCACAACCCAACAACCTTAATTAAACACACAATGAATTAACTGAAAAGCAATCATGACACCCATCCACTCACACACATCAACTTGTTGTATCATGTGGTAGATTTATGGAAATATGGATGAGAAGGACTGGGAACTGCCTACGCTGTGTTTTAGGCACCTGTTGCACCCTGCACAACCTTTTATAACACAATCACAATTCCGGATAATAAAAGAAAATATTCATACATTAATTCATTCATTCATCTGCCGAAAAAAGCTTAATCCTACTAGGGTCAGAGGAAGCTGGTGCCTATCTCATCCAACATTGGGAGACTTCGGTGTACACCTGGAACAGCTTGCCAGTCCATCGCAGGGGTAACAGACACACATCCATTAACACTCACATTCACACCTAGGGGAAATTTGAAACAGACAATTAGCATAATGTCCATGTCTTTGGACTGTGGGAGGAAACTGGAGTACCCAGAGGAAACCCACACATGCACAGGGAGAACATACTACAAACCTTCACACAGAAACGCCCTCGCTGAACTTGAACCCAGGACCTTCTTGCTGTGAGGTGGACGGCTAACCTGTACACCACTGTGCTGGCCAAAAAGGAAAACATTTATCACAATATCATAATGAACAAATTCTTGTAATGCTACTCCTCACTGTCATATAATACTGATAAATATTGGGGCAGCCATGGCCTACTGGTTAGAAAAGCAAGTTTGGGACCAAAAGGTCGCTGGTTTGATTCCCGAATCAGCAGAAAAAATGCGTGGTGGGGAAGTGAGCTGCATCTTCCCTTCCACTTCATGGCTGAAATGCCCTTGATTAAGGCACCTAAACCCTCAACTGCTCTCTGGGTGCCGCAGTGTGTGGCAGCCCACTCCTCTCAGTGTGTGTTCTTACTGTTTATGTGTGTGTGCTCTCTTAGGATGGGTTAAATGCAGAAGTCAAAGTTTCCCTTGTGGAATTAATACAGTATTATATATACTATATTAATAATACTGTACCGCTTAATTCTAATTAGGGTCGCGAGGAGGCTGGCGCCCATCTCAGCCGATTCTGGGCGAGGGCAGAGTACACCCTGGACAGCTCGCCAGGCCATTGCAGGGCGCAGTATTAAAAAAAAACTGTTTAAACTGTAGGGTTTAGGTCTCTTTTTACTCCTTGTTCAGTGGAATCTTGTAATTATCAACCCCTATACTCTTAGTTACCTGTTTCAGGTGTGCCTAAGCAGCAGATCATCTAAGGTCCTCCAGGATAAAATGGATGACATCTGGCACAGATAGCAAACAACGACTAATAGTTAGTTCACTGAATTTATAGCTCATGTTCCATAATTTCCTGTCTATATTTCTGAACCCCCCTGGCAAGTTAATGAATGAGCAGAAACATATTTAAACTACACATGAGGTGTACTTATATTATGTTTAAGCCCCATGGGCCGGCAAGGGTGTTTCTGTGTGGGGTTCCTCTCACCCCCCCACACAGTCCAAAGACATGCACATTGGGCTAATTGGCTATTCCAAATTGTCCCTAGGTGTGAGCGGATGCCTGGAATAGGGAACAGGTCCTGCAGAGGCCTTGCAACCATCTCAGGTAAAAATATATTTCACTAGAAAAGTGGTCCAAAGGGACTGAGTGAGTGACGCATATTATAGAACAGATCAGTCATCTGTCTTTGACCATAAAATGACTGGATGCATTTGATCCTCTGAATGTAAATCATATTACAAGTACCTATATCCACTTCATAGCTGTTAGCATTATAAGGTCTGAAAATTAAAGAACATTTAATGAACGAGCAGAGAAATATAAACTACAATCCTTTTTCCCAAAAAAATTGGGACGCTGTGCAAAGTGTAAATAGAAACAGCATGCAATGATACACAAAGCTCATAAACTCATATTTTGTTCACAAGAGAACATAGATAACATATCAAATGTTGAACGTGACACATTTTACACATCACTTCTCTCACTCCTTTGCTGAACTGCTTAATCCTCTTAGGGTTGTGGGGAGGCTGGAGCCTATCTAAGCCAACACTGGATGAAGGTGGGGTACACCCAGAACAGATTGCCAGTGTTGCAGGGGCAACACACACACACACACACACACACATTCACACTAACACCTACTGGCAATTTGGAAAGTCAATTAGCCTAACATGCATGTCTTTGGACCGTTGCAGTAGTACCCAAAGGAAATCCACTCAAGCATAGGAGACCATACAAACTCCACACAGAAATGCCCGGGCCTGGAAGTCGAACCCAGAACCTTCTTGCTGTGAGGTAGACGTGCTAACCAATATGCCCTAGACATTTTACTATATTCAGCAAAAGGCTAATAAGGTAAATAGTACTAAAATGAACTAATTTAATCAACTGGCAACATGTCAGTAATATGACTGGGTATAGAGAGAACATCTGGGCAGAGACTCATCAATCTGCAAAAAAAACCCCAAAAAACCTGCACCTACAAACTGTGGAGCAATTTCAGAATGTTTCTGAATGTAAAACTGTAAACACTTTAAATGTCTCATCATCTACAGTACAGGATACCATCAAAAGTTTCTGAGAACCTGGAGGAATCTCTGTGCGCAAAGAACAAGGCCAAAAAAAATCTAAATTGGATAAATGTGATGTTCTGGCACTTCTGGCAGCACTGCAATAAAACCAGGCAGGATTATGTTGTGGAAATCATTGCATGGGCTCAGGAGCACTTCCAGAAATCATTGTCTGTGAACACAGTTTGCTGTGCCATCCACAAATGCAGGTTAAGGTGCAAAGAAGAAGGTGTATGTGAGCATAGTCAGGACATGCTGCTGTCTTTTCTAGGCTAAAACGTTGAACTTAGACTGAGACATAGTCGGAAATAGTTCTGTGGTCAGACGAATCAAATTTTTAAATTCTTTTTGAAAAATATGGATGCTGCATCCTTTGGTGTAGCAGGGACTTATTAGTGCTTAGTTCAAAAGCCTGCATTATTGTGAAGTGTGTTCGCGGACAGTGATATCTGGAAGTATTTTATATGGGTTTATGAGATCAACAAATCCTCGCATTCTGTTTTTATTTATATTTTACTCAGTGTCCAAAAAATCTTCTTTAAGCATCTGTCTTCATAATGCTAACAGCTATGAAGTGGATATGTGTACTAGTAACATGATTTACATTCATTGCCTAGGTTTCCTCTGGGTTCTCTGGTTTCCTCCCACCGATCAAATACATGCACATTAGGATAAATGGCTATTTCAAATTGACCCGTTTTGTGCGTGTGTATGTGTGTGTGTGTGTGCGTGTGTGTGTGTGAGTGTGTGTTTGTGTGTTGGCTATACGATGGTCTGGCAGGCTGTTCAGGATGTACTCCGTCTTCACCCGATGTTGGCTGAGATAGGCTCCATTTTTCCCTGACCCTTAGGATTAAGCTGTTCTGTAAATGAGTGTGTGTGTAATCAAATATGACCAGTCCTTTAATGGTAAAAACAGACATCCCTTGTTCTATAATATATGTCACTCACTCAGTCCCTATTGGATCACGTTTATGGTTTTTGTTGCGGTGTATGTTTTTTTTTACCTGAGACGGTTGCAAGCCCCTTGAAGGAATTTATAACCAGCCAATACTTTTCATAGTCTATTGTGAATATTATATGGGTTTTTGAGATTGCAAATCATTGTATTCTGTTTTTATTTACATTTTACATAGCACCACAACTTTATTTTTGAAACTGGGGTTGTATTACATGAATGTTTCACGTAATATAGAAGGGACATGGTGGCACAGAGATTAGCACTCTCACCTCACAGCAGGGAGATTCTTGGAGTTGAGCCCATGGCTAGATAGGGTGTTTCTGTGTGCATGTTGAATGTTCTGCCGATACTTGCATAGGTTTCCTTCCACAGTCTAAAGCATAGGTGTCAAACTCAGGCCCAAATCCGGCCCTTTGCCTCATTTTACATGGCCTGCAAGAACTTTCAAGGAATATGATTATCATATATTGTTTACATCAACCGTTACCAAGAAACCTAATTCATTATCCTTCCACTGGGTGGCAGCAGCCTATTTTAAGTAAACAGCCAGTCATTCACGTCTCAAGAACAATGATTGCATGCTAGCTTGTCGCTGTTAAGCTCATTTTAGAGTAGATGTTCAGTGATTATTCAGCCCTCGATCACCTTTAAATTTAGTGGCCCTCAGAGAAAATAAGTTTCACACCCCTGGTCTAAAGACATGGAAAGTACGCTAATTGACTAATGCAATCTGCAATTCTGGGATTAATATCTGATTTTCTCAAATGAGTTGGAATTTCATCCAGGCTGAATTCCAGCCTTATGCCCAGTGTTCCCAGGCTCCAAATCCTTCACGTCCCTGACCAAGATAAAGCCATTATTGAATGTGAGTCTGTGTTAAAAAAAGAAAAAATCAGACTGCGTGTCTCCTTCCGAGAGGGGGAAGGGGGAGTGGAGTGGGGATGGTGGTGGGTGGTGGTGTTTACACAGTGTGAAAAAAATTAGGGTTTGATCTGCCATCGTCTAGTTTACCTTTCACTCATCTGACTCTAATGTATGTTGTCTGTGAAAGTATGTAGTGTAAGAGCTCTTCAAAGGTACCACAGGGCTGAAAACAGGGCCCAGCTGTTCCTCACCATCACTAGTGCAGGAATTCGCTCTTTAAGCCCAGAGCTCTGGATAAACATTTTAGTTAACGAGAAGAGATTTTAGTTAAACACAGTGGAGAGATGTGCTGATAAGTGCTACAGGAACAGATGGATCAGATGAGAAGAGTGGGATCTCAGCTATATTAATGTCCTGCTTTTGTATCACTGCAAATAGAGAAGTGTGGACTTTGATCAGTAACAGAGTTCTTTAGTGATTTCTTTCAGAATGAAGACAGGCAGAAGTGTATAAAGGGTGCATATTGAAACAGCCAGTCACTCACGAGCTGTTCAGAACATTCTATCCCATGGAAGTTCAGTCCAAGGTCGGTTTGTACCATTAGATTACTGTTGCTAACTTAGACATGAGTACATGCATATTAAACATTAGTTAGCATATGTTAATTTAGTCACTGCAGAAAGGTGGAGACACACTCACACCAAGGGGCAATTTGGAATAGCCAGTTAACCTCATGTTGATGTCTTTAGACTGTGGGAGGAAACCAGAGTTCCCGGAGGAAACACGCAAGCTTAAGGAGGACATGCAAAATTCCACACAGAAACGCCTTCATTGGGTCTGGGACTTGAACCCAGGACCTTCTTGCTGTGTGGCACATTGGCATGTTAACCACTACACCCTTATGCCACCTATAAATACATTATGTTCATTTAAAATTTTCAAAATAATTATTTGCACAATTGGCAAAAAAAGGAAGGGCATGAAAAAAGAAAAATATTTTTCATTTATATGTGTTGCCTTTCTCTCTTTCTCTCAAAGTTAAGTGAGCGAGAGAATGGGAACACAGAAATAAAATGTAGTAGTCTGTGGCAGCAGCCATGTGTTCACAGGAAAGAAGGCATTAATTGTTCATAAGGAAATTGGAAGTGCGGGTGTGTGTGTGTGGGGGGGGTTGCCGCAGCTAATGAGAACCAGGCACTTACACTTAGCCCTGTGAACATCATGGGGTGGAGGACACTAGGTTGGATGAGACTGTGCAGCAATTTTCACAGTCCTCTATGTAATTGGATGATGGCCAACTGAAACACCCTTCATCAACTTATTATAAGATTAATACCATACACTTGTCCTTGAAACTGTCGTTTGCCCCTCTATGTCATCACAGAAAGAATCCTTTGCAGCATGTGGCATGTAACTGGAAGTGTTTAAACCAAAGGCAGTTTTCTTCCGAATGTACAAACGTCTCCTACGTTATGTCAGATATCAGGAATTTACTGTGTATACCCTGGCTTGTTTGTGTCGTGGGACTGTGAGAATGCTGTGAAGACCTGAGAAAGATGGAGATGGGAAAAAATTGGAATGGGGTGGTTAAATCTTTAATTAGAGGCAATTTGATTCATTTGGTTGTGCTGGAGACAGGCAGTCCAGGCAGACGAGGCCTGAGGCAGAGTGTGTGTCATCTTCTCTTTGTATCTGTCAGGGTAATTCTTGCCCCTAGGGGCCTGCTGTCAGTGGCCAGGCTTCACCATGTCTTTCCTTCTGATCCAGCCCTTTATGGACCAGTTCAGCCTCTCAGGGGAATCTAGGCGTTCTCCTCAGCTCTGCTTTTCCTTTGGCTAGGGACACAGTTTTGTGCTACAGTATAAGTTTTATACAGTACTTTAATAACACCCTGAGAGATGTATGTCATTATATGTAGTGTAAGTTTAAGAACATAGAATTCAAGTAAGTCTTTGGGGTACATGGTTTTATGACTTGTTCTCCTGTTTTCTCTACTACCATTAATTAGGTGTATTAGAAGTGTTGCTATAAAATATGATCTTTCATTTACCCTGGGTTGTTTGGGTCAAGGAAAATGTCTTGGCTACTGAAGCTGTGTTTGACAGTCATAACACCTTCTACTCTTGTTATTCTCTCCATTCAGTCCTCTGTACACCTTTTATTTATGTGTTGCTGGACCTCACATCCCAGCATAAGGGTCAGTATGGACACACACACTGGAACAGTCTCAAATGAGTCAAGCACACCTACAGTACCACTGTCCACTCCATACATAAACAAATCACAGAGCCCAAGCAGCCAACCAAGCATTAGGCTTTTTTATATAGCAATCGGGCAGCATGGTGGTGTATTGGTTAGTACATCTACCTCATAGCATGAAGGTCCTGGGTTCTAAGCCTATGCATTTCTCCGTGGAAGTTGCATGTACTTCCCGTGCTTGTGTGGGTTTCCTCTGGGTACTCTGGTTTCTTCCCACAGTTGAAAGACATGCACATCTGAACAAAAACATGCCCAGCACACAACAACTGTACAACCAGTAGACACCTTTGCCCAAATCTGCCTCACAGCAAGAAGGTCTTGGGTTCTGTGTGGAGTTTGCACATACTCCCCGTGCTTGTGTGGGTTTCCTTCCTCAGTCCAAAGACATGCACATTTACTGTTCCAAATTGCCCTTAGGAGTGAATGTGAATGATTGTATGTGTGCTTTCTCTGCAATGGTCTGGCGTGCTGTTTAGGGTGTACCTCACCTTCGTCCAGTGTTGGCTGAGACAGATGCCAGCCTCCCGGTGACCCCAGTAGGTTTAAGAAGTTCAGCAAATGAGTGAGATGGTGAGTATAATAATCCTGTAAAGAACACTATGGCAGCTTTTTTTTCCTACACTAGACCAAACAAAACCAGCACAATGCCACAGCAGTGTGTGTTTTTACACAGTGTGTTAGCGTTCCTGGAACTGGAGGCGTGACATGTGACACACCACGCCTATACCCCGCTTACCTTAACAGCAGTCACACCTTGCTGGATAGAATAAACAGAGTCCGATGGATATGATCTATGTGAAAGAAAATTATCCAGTGGTGAATGTCATGTTTCTAGGCTATCACAAGGATATCATGTGACCCCGGAGGATGCACATCGCTGTCCATTTCAAACCCGATGGAGACCTGTTACATGTACATTAGTTATACTGTACTTGTCCTGAAGTCGTCAGTTTTGTCCTGTGGACCCCCATTACACATCCATTATTCATTGATTCCCATGAGTTCCTTGTCAGTAATAGTCTGCTGAACATGTGGCTTCCATCCGTCCCACACCCTTGTTTACCTGTTGCATGTCAGGTAGTAGTCCGTTCAAGAGTCAGGTCCACCAGACATCAACGGATGCAAACTGGCAAGAACAGGACAAGGAACGCACAGTTCTGAACAAACGCATGTCCAAAGCACAACAACTGTACAACCAGTGGAGGTTTTCGTTCAGTGGAGGCTGTTCCAAGTTTTAGGCATGCACAGAACTTTCCACCGGACTGATCGGAC
Source organism: Neosilurus hyrtlii (assembly GCA_028564935.1). NCBI lineage: Eukaryota > Metazoa > Chordata > Actinopteri > Siluriformes > Plotosidae > Neosilurus > Neosilurus hyrtlii. The sequence continues at coordinate 25,857,183 of JAOUQZ010000035.1, forward strand.
CTCGCCAGACCAGAAATGCATTTGTTAAATGAGAAATGAATAAGAAACGCATCCAAACGCCGATGAACGGTGATTAATACTTTTGCTCTTTATCAGCTGTCTGTTAACGCTATCTAGCAAGGTATGACTACTGCTTTTAAAAACAATAACAGCAAGTGAACTGAGTGTTGAAATGCTTTGGTGAGCCGTAAACATTAATAGTGTCCCACTCTTCAAATACAAGCAAAGTTACTGAGGAATGTATTTGTGCAGTCAGAAAGCAATGTCATTTATTTACGTGCTGAACTACCTGATATTATTAGGGTCAAAGGGATGCTGGAGCCTGGGTTCAGCCAACTCTGGGTGCAAACGGGGTAAACCCTGAACAGTTTGCCAGTCCATCACAGGATGAATACACCCACAACCATTCACACTCATACCTAGGGGTAACTTGGAATGCCCAATTAGCCTAATGTGCATGTATTTAGACTGTAGGAGGAAACCGGAGTACCTGGAGGAAACCGATGCAAGTACGGGGAGAACATACTAATTCCGCACAGGAACGCCCTCGCTGAGCCCTGAACTTGAACTCAGGACCTTTTTTGCTGTGAGGTAGATGTGCTAACCACTACGCTCCCATGCCAAAAAGAAAGAATAATGTGAATGTCAAAAAATGGCACCCATGTTCCACAATGCAGACTGTCCTTTATGCACAGACGTTGATTCCAGCTCTGTTTCCATCAGATGTTCTGGATTAAAAGTGGAAGGAAATGATCCCCCATTCCATATTCAGACATTTTATAGAGATGGGTGGAATCAAGGTGCAACATTGCTGCCTTAATCAAGCTATGTACAAGGGGGTAACGTTGAACCAAAATTCACTGAGACACCTGTGCTGTTCCCAGAGAGTTAAAAATGCAGTCAGGAGTCAAATTATGTTTTTTTTAAACTCTTCTTCACTCATTAATTTGCAGAGATGCCTAATCCAACTAGGATTGTGGGGAGGCTGGGGCCTGGGGTACACCCTAAACAGTACCAGACCATCACAGGGCAAACCACACTCTCAACTAGGGTCAATTTGGGACAGCCAATTATCCTAATGTGCATGTCTTTGGACTGTGGGAGCAAACCAGAGTACCCGGAGGAAGCCCACGCAAACAGGGGAAGAACATGCAAACTTCACACAGAAAGGCCTGAGCCCAATAATCGAACCCAGAACCTTGTTGCTGCAAGGCGGACAGGCTAACCACCACGCAACCATGCCGCCAGGGCTGCTGTTAGAGATGGCTAATCAATACTGTGGTTATCTCAGTGTTTTGTGTTTATCTCGGTCAGTTTTCCTGACCAGCAAAGACGGCGAGACTGAGGCCCAAGAAGGCAGGTCAGCCGAGCCCTAGCTAGAGACACACTTGTGTGGAGAATAATATTTTCCAGCTTTTTATCAGCATTTGTTCAGTGGGTCATGGAGACAGTCTGTCTTTGAGAGCCAGATAACCAAGTGAAAGCCTCTAATTGCACTGTCTCTGCCAAACTGATTTAAACGCAATCATGCTCTTTTACACACGCACACTCTCTCTCTCTCTCTCTCTCTCTCTCTCTCTCTCTCTCTCTCTCTCTCTCTCTCTATAACACACACACACACACACACACACACACACACACACACACACAAGCATTCCTAATGACCCCAAATTAAAGACATTGTAGAAAGAAAGCTCTGAAACAGATTACTCCCACCCTAAACCAACCCATACCTCTCTGTACTATTATTTGAAGGCTCCCCTGGTAGAGTAATTGTTTGCAAGGATATACTTGTATCTTGGAATAGGTTTAAAATCAAGTCTCTGGGCTCTACAGTATCCTGAACTACAGGTTTTCTAAGGCTTATTGAAAAAAAAAACAGCACAATATACAACTGCATACATAATTGCATGTATTAAATGAGAGTACGGATAATCACTGCACCTTTGTGTAGAAGATTTATTCAGTGCTTTTTTGATTGCCTATAGAAGAAACAGAGATGTATTACAGTGAGAGACGAAAATACTGCACAAGAAAGAGATGCCAACATACACAGAAAGCACAGAGTCAGGGCCAAAGTCAACTGGCACTGAGCAGATTTTCACACATTGGAAAGACTCAGTCCTCACACCAGGGCAAAAACATTCACATGTAGGCCTAAAACACACTTAACATGGCCTCCATCAATAACAAATTACCGAACTGGCATAACAACAGTGCACGATGAATAAGGTACACCAGAATGGCACACAGTAAGGAAGTTTGTTGAAATAAGGAGTCCTGTAAAAGTTCCCCAAAGGGTCAGGTGAGAGAATCGGAGTGTTGAGTGTTTTAATGAAAGTGTGTTTGTAATGTAGAGGCCTGAGCTGACATGGCATGGTGGCTGAGTTTCAGATTCATGGATGAAGGAGGAAAAGAGAGGAGAGGAGAGGGGTGCTGGAGAAAGTACAAACAATCCCAGTGTGAACCTCTGTACTTTTTTAATGTTTCCCGAATGCTAGTAAATCCAACCCTCTTAAAAATCCATGAAACCAAATGCCAAGCATGACATCATCTCCAGCACGGATATTTTTTTTTCTTTTCTTTATTTTTTCCCAAACTCCATTTGCATTAAATTGAAGATCTGCTGTGGCTGGCACACATACTATGCATTCACATGTACCAAGCCAGCACTCTCCCACTAAGACTTCTTAGAAGATGTCGGGACAGAGAAACTCAGCATAACTAAAAATCAGTAGCCATAGCGCTCATACTGTTTGTTGTGCAAATGTAAAACATGTGTCAGATTGTTGTTCAGCTGAAAGTTTTGGATGATGATCTGGTGAAACCTCATTCCCTGTTTAGTGTTTGGTTTTGTGCATTGTGAGAAGAAAGGGGTGGCACAGGGGCATAGTGGTTAGCAAATTTGCCTCACAGCAAGAAGGTCCTGGGTTCTTTTTGCATGTTCTTCCTATGCTTTTGGTGATTCTGACAGTGAGAGTTAGGGCAAGAGACTGTCTAGACCAGGGGTCACCAACCTTTTTGAAACTGAGAGCTACTTTATGGGTACTGAGTCATACGAAGAGCTACCAGTTTGATAG
>JAOUQZ010000035.1:25869799-25889777 GCA_028564935.1 Neosilurus hyrtlii
CACCCACACACACACACACACACACACACACACACACACACACACACACACACACATACACACACACACACACACACTTCTCTGAACTGTGATAAACCCCTAGGCTAGACTATATGAATGTCATTAAAGCTCAACTGCAAAGGAATTAATTGCTAGCAAAGCCTCTCAACTCTTTTATTATTTTTCCTATCTAGCTGGCAGAAATATTTACAAAAATAATCTGGACTGGAAACAAAGAGTTCCCTGTAAACTTTTCAGGGTGTACCCCACCTTCACCCAGTGTCAGCTGAGATAGGCTCCAGCCTCCCTGCAACCCTAGTAGGAGTAAGTGGTTCAGCAAATGAGTGAATGAGAGTAAGTATCCCACAGGGGTCTAATGCACACTAAAGCTTTATTACATGATATATTTATCCCGTCACTGTGTTTATAGTGGTGTTTTGACTATATGATAATAAGCAACTTTCCCAGGTCTTCTAAAATTTATCTGTGGGTAGGTTTAATTAAATTCATTAATTTATTCATGTAATTAAGCCTCTAAAAGGCTTAATAACAGCCCTGCAATGGTCTGGCAAGCTGTCCAGGGTGTACCCTGCCTTCGCCCATAGTCGGCTGAGATGGGCACCAGCCTCCCTGCAACCCTAATTAGGATTATGCGGCTTAAAAAAATGGATGGATGGATGGATGGAGGCTAAATAAAAATGACACAAGCCCTATACAATCATACAAAGAAGTGAAACAACCGCCCCATTTTCAAATTAGCTCACAGACACCCATGATTGGCTGGTGATCACTGTGAGTGAGGGAAGTGAGCGTATGTCATCCCTCCCTCCCGTGAGAGTCCGGTGAATTAGCTCCCACGGACTCCTGGTGATGATTGGCTGTGGCATCAACCTGGATTCGAACTTGCGCTCTCTGAGTTATATATCTGCGTTGATAGTCGCGAACCTTGTCAATGCGTCACTCAAGAGTCAACCAGGTCTGCCTCACTGCAAAAAGGTGACAGGATTTTTCTGTGTGGAGTTTTCATGTTTCATGTTCTCCCCGAACGTTTGTGTATTTCCTCTGGGTACTCCGGTTTCCTCCCAGAGTCCAAAGACATGCACATTAGGCTAACTGGTTTCTCCAAATTGCCCCAGGTGTTTGTATAAATGTGAATGGTTGTGTCTGTGAAGCCCTGCGACGATCTGGTGAGCATGTTCATGTACCCCACCTTCACTTGGAGTTGGCTGGGATGGGCTCCAGCCTCCCCACATCCCTAATAAAGTATAAAGCTGTTGAAATGAAGAATGAAATAAAATAGCAACCAGGGGTGTGTATGAACATTTTGAACTTGAGATGCAGAATACACCAGCACTAAACAAATAAAACAACAACAACAATACAGCAGCAAAAGTATTGAGAATCATGCACAGATTAGAAAAAAAACCCATAAACAATATTTACTTTTATTTCCTTTTTTATTTCCACCAATTCAATAATGCATTGATTTTCAACCTAACACAAGCACCAAACACACCTGTATTGTGGCTAGACATGGATTAAAAAAATGTACTTTTCTGCAAGTGGGCGTGGTTCAAGCACCTTTAGTGAATCCTCATTGCAAAAAGTACCTCAGTGTACACACTCTCAAGGTCTCACAGTGGAAAGTACTGCTTATTTTATTCATGATTCTGAAGCCTAATTTTATCCATGCTTATCAATAACTCTTATCCCTCAGGGTCGCAGGGGGAGCTGGAGCCAATCCCATCAGAGGCGTGGTGCACCCTGAACAGGTCACCTGTCTATTTTAGGGCTGAAATCTAATTTTATATGTTTGGCAATTTTTATTAATACAAATTTGCCTGGCTGATTATTAACCTAATTTTCTGTGATGTGAGAAACATACATTATTACTGTTAGCATGGACTTAAAAAACTGTATACTGTATTAGACCTATTATGTAAACGAGTGCAATAGTATCTGAGCTATTTATTTGAACCATAGATTTTTTTAAAGAGTAATTTATGAATCTTCCATAAACAGCAAGACAATATTAGGTGCAAGACAATACTATTTATAGTCCGGCTTTCCTTTTTAAAACCCACTAAATTTAATTGTACTAAATTAGATAATAAATATGTATACTAAATAGGAACTTTTATTACATTGGCATGGGGAGCATTGGTATTTTTAATTATTGTAGAAATATTATAGTATAAATCAGTTTTGCAATGAAACCATTTATATTTGCATTTTATGAAATTTGGCAGCCGCCCTGATCCTTACTTTTTTCTTTCTTGTTTATATAGCTCTCATTCATACATTTGAGTAGTTAAGGGTTAAAGGGCCTTGCTCAAGGGCCCAGCAGTGGCAGCCTGGTGGTACTGGTGCATGAACCACTGATCTGACAGATCCGGCAAAGGTGGGGTACACCCTGAACAGTTTTCCAGGCCATCGCAGGCCAACACACACATATAACCATACACAATCACATCTAGGGGCAATTTGGAAAGACAATTAGCCTAATGTTCATACCCTTGGACTGTAAGAGGAAGCCAGAGTACCTAGAGGAAACCCACACAAGCACAGGGAGAGTCTGCATGCTCCACACAGCAATGCCCAAGCCTGGGATTCGAACCCAGGACCTTCTTGTCGTTAGGCGAACGTGCTAACCAATGTCACTGTGCCTGAATATATGTCATGTGAGGGACAAACCTTCATGCTCCTTGTTAATCAGGATAAAACTATTAATATAAATGTTTATTATTAACAAACATTGTTTTTTCTAACTTTTTATCTATTTGATGATTAGCCATTTACCATCCACTAACTAGCTCTACCATCCAACACAACAGCTACCAACCAGGTTTGGTGAAGATGAGTACATGCTTCATTTATTTGAACTGTTGTTCACTCTCATTTCACAGACAGGGAGGCTGAACACACTGGAGGTAAACACTCTTTATCATACATGAGCCCTAATTGAAACTTGGGTTTACTCTGGGGCCATGATGTCCACGATCTTTGAGATTCAAAAAAGTGTGGAGCTGCATGATTTATGACCATGCTGGGAACACGATTGGAGTATAAATGAGGCAGGGGGCATCCAAGAGATGAAACTTGAAGAAATCATGTGTCCAACTTCATAAAGATCCCCTATGATGGTGCATCAAGGTCTGTAATACACTGTTAAGGTCTCTTAAGCTCTACTACACTCTACTACGATTCCCATGTGCTATCACAATTGGCCTCAAATTGTAATCGTGACAAAATTTTTGACAGTCAAAAATTTTGTCATGATCAACACAATCCAAACACCAAGTTCCCTAAAAATCATCACGATTCCAACAAGTTCCCTCAAGATCATCACAAATCCACCAAGTTCACTGAAGATCATCCCAATTCCACCAAGTTACATCAAGATCATCCCTATTCCACCAAGTTCCTGAAGATCATCACGATTCCACCAAGTTTCCTCAAGATCATCTTGATTCCACTAAGTTCCCTCAAAATCATCAAGATTACACCAAGTTCCCTCAAGATCATCATGATTCCACCAAGTGACCGCAGGATCATCACGACTTCACCAAGTTCCCTCAAGATCATTAGGATTTCAATAAGTTACCTCAAGATCATCACAATTCTACTAAGTTACCTCAAGATCATCACGATTCCCTCTAGTTCCCTCTAGTCATCCCTCTGATCCAAACTACAGTACGTGCTATGGCCAATTATTTCCTCTTAGACTCCTAGCAAAATACGGCTGTGAATCTTTAACCCATCTAGTGTATCTATTCAAGCATTCATGAACACCAGAAAGTGAGAATCAGGTGGATTTGTTTAGGGTTCCAATAAAACATTTACATTTAAGGTTGTACAATTTTAATATATAGAGATTTAGGCAGTGCCTAAAAGTGGAGCCTCCAATAGATGTCTCTACTGATTGGTGTCCGAGCCTGGGTTTGCTTTTCAGCACCTTTATTTTCAGTATCTAATTTTCACTTTCTTTGGTATCACCTGCATTGTTAGTTTTAAGCTTCTGTTTTCGGCGTTTGCTCCATGAACATTTATTTATCTGAATGTTTGCCTACTTGAGTTACACTGTGCGTTTTTATTATTTTATTTATATTTATTTTTCATTATTAGGGCAGCATGGTATGGTAGTGGTTATCACATCTTTTACTGCTGCTTATCACCAACATATAACAACCAATCAGCGTCAACTCAGCAATGCAGCATCTTTATTAGGTGTCCTGTGGTGGACACATGTGGACAGTGGACAAATACGGGACAATCATCCAAGCCATATTCCATGACTGTTGTGCTCTGCTTGGAATTCAAAATGCCAAAACTATCTGTTGATATAGACATTTGATCAAACACTTTTTCCTCCCAAAGTTATTTGTCCAACAGTGTACATAATGTTTTGTTCAGGAAGCAGATTCTTCAGATTGTAAAGATTTTTAAGGGAAAACAGAAAGATGTAACATGAGCCTGGAATCCCAACAAAGTAATCTCAGACATTTTGTAACTGATATTGGAGGCTCCTCTCTCTCTCTCTCTCTCTCTCTCTCTCTCTCTCTCTCTCTCTCTCACACACACACACACACACACACACACACAGCATGTGTGAGTTTACGTGTTCTCCATGTGTTTGTGTGGGTTTCCTCTGATGTCTCTGGTTTCCTCCCTCAGTACAAAAACATGCACATTAGGCTGACTGGCTGCTCCAAATTGACCCTAGGTGTGGATGTTTTCCCTGTAATGAATGGTCCGGCGAGCTTCAGGGTGTACCCCACCTTCACCCAGTGTTGGTTGAGATAGGCTCCAGCCTCCCCATGACCATAATAGGATTAAATGGTTCAGCAAATTAGTGATTGAATGTTTTGTAACAGGAAAAAAAAAGAATTTTCGTTGAATCATTACATTCAGGCTGTTAAATATTAACCACATTTAAATATTCTTTAAAATACATGGCTTTGTAAGCACAACAAGTACACACCAACATGAGTGTATGGAGGTCTGCAAAACATGAAGGGGAATTTGGAGAGCAGGCTGCTGATGATAAGTAAGGGGGAGTTTTGGCACATGCTAAAGGATGCAGGAGATTCCTAGACACTTTAATAAAAGCAGTCCACGGGGTGTTATTTTTCCAGCCTCTGTCTCTCTGATGGCTGAATATGAATTCCAACAGGCTGTCCTTATCCCACCACAACAAACTGAAACAGTGCTAGAACTGAAATAATGATTTAGGTAAAAATGCAAATGTGCAAACACATAAAAACTGCACATGACTCCACATTGCACAGTGCATAGAGATTTAGGCAGTTCTTAAAAGTGAAGCTTCTGATAGGTGTCTCTTTGAGCCTGGGTTTGCTTTTCAGGGCCTTTGTTTTTAGTAGCTGATTTAGTTTTAAGCTTCTGATTGCTGTATTTGCTCCATGAACATTTATTTACCTGCATGTCTGCCTACTTGAATTAGATTGTGTGTTTTAATCTCATTTTATTAAAATTTTTTGGGTTTTAGTTTTATTATTAGGGTGGCATGGTGGGGTAGTGGGTAACACGTCCGTCTCACATCAGCAAGGTTTGATTCCTGGGCTTGGGTATTTCTGTGTGGTGTTTGCATGTTCTCTACGTGCTTGCATGAGTTTCCTCCAAGTACTCCGGTTTCCTCCATCAGTCCAAAGACGTGCAGATTAGGCTAATTGACTGTTCTGAATGTCACACTAGTTGTGAGTGTGAATGGTTGTGTGTGTTGCCCTTCGATGGTGAGAAGTTCAGTGTCTAGCACCAGTCCCCCGTGACCCTAGTAGGCAAATGTGCAAACACATAAAAACTGCACATGAACCCACATTGCATGGCGAAAAAAAACAATCATTTTTGGTATAGTAACATGTAGTGATGACATAAATATGATTAGTAAGACAGATGCACGTGACTGTGGTTGGAAATCTCTGTCCAAATACAAAAGCTGTATCAATTGCTGCTGTGTTTATATTTCATCATTATCTGTTCTAAGGAACCCACAGCTGTATCTAATCTAACAGTTCTGCTACTGCTAAGAGAGAAGCCACAGGGGGCACCTAATAGTGAATATACAGTAAAAAAAATAATTACAAAAACAGTTGAACAGATCACTTAACTCAGACAGATGAAACCAGTGAAAAAGTGACAGAGAGAAGTAAGGAAAAAACAAGAAAGTGAAAGAGGGACAGTTATAAATGCTGTACTGTATATGCAGAAAGAGTGAGATGAGGAGAATGACCTCAGCAGGGATTCAGTCTAAAGGACTATAATTACAGCCATTCTCATCACTTTGATTGCAGCCCTGCATTTCCCAAACCAGTGGTAAAAATAAGGCTGAATCTGGTGGGCTGGAGGCAGATCTACCCTCTGGGCTAGTTCTACACCATACAGAAGAAAATGATTAAGCTCCTTCTGCACATCAGGATGTTCTGGGAAACATATAAGTCAGAGATGAGAGGAAAGAATGAACTACACCAAATTCAAGACAGTTTAGAGAGCAGCTGAGTTCCTGCTTATATCCCAGTCATCTGATCACTCTTTGAGTTTATATTAGCGAATGATTAGAACACAAAAGCTTCTTCAGAACAGATGACTGATTCATCTTTTACGCCCTGCTGCATGCACACTTTACAACCATGTCAGTTCTCAAGCTGGAATGATATTGTCATGTACAGGATGACCCAAAAACTCCTCCCACATATTAAAATTAAATAAAATTAATGAAACCCACCATCCACACCGGGTGTGAGGTTCAAACCAAGGACCTGCTATGTGACAAAAGTGCTACCACCATGCCGCCCCCACATTTACTTTATAATTAACTGAAAAAGAAGAAAATAATAAAATAGTAAGTGATGGGAGGGCAAACTAATTTGGACACTTTATTAGGTCAGTACTTATTACCCACTTTCAAATGCATTTAGCTGCAAGTTAGGATGCTTTCTTTACATATTTACTGGATTTTCACTCACTCTTTCATGTAGAATCCCTCTATTTCTGAGATATTCTTGGGCCTTTTTGCCTGCACAGTATGGTCAGTATCTACCTCCACATGTTCAGTGGTGTTTAAGTAAGGGGACATAAGATCCATTACAAAAACTTTTGTTTCTTAAAGCTAGTGTCTCACAGAGCAGTAAATGCTGATTAATGTAGTGAAGTTTGGGTTTCGGCAGGGTTCATCAAAGGCTGCAAAACAGTTCTCAAACAGTTTTTAGCGTCACAAATAGTTTTTACCCCTCAGCCAGTTATGGCTGGTGGGGTATTGTTACTGGTCAGCTTTCTGAACTTTGCGTAGCCACTCCCTATGACCTAAACCTGTGACCTTTGACCTTGGCGCAGTTACCTTGAACATATAAAGTTTTTCTGGGCCATTGCTTGGCTCATATGCATGATAGCTTTCTGAAATTTTGCATAGGCACTCCCTGTGACCCAAGCCTGTGTGTGGGGTAGCTAATTTGCATATGTGACCTTTGATTTTGGCACAGTGACCTTGAGCATGTAAAGTTAGTCCTGCACTTTAGGTATCCTGGTTGAGGGGATATTTTTTTGTTGGAAATGTTTGCAAAACAGTTGTACCTCAGGTTGCTAAGTTTCTTTTTGGTTTGCCAAAAACCATGTCGCTAATATTCACTAATGTTCGCCAACTTTCTTTTGCAAAAACTCTCACAAACATTGCCGATAAATGACTCTAATGACAGAGGCGAACTCTGATTTTTGACAACATTGATCAGAGAAGTCAGCAAATCCAAAAATCACAACATTTGTCAGCATTCTTCACTCTGTTAGATACTAGCCTAACTTATTTTCTCTTAGACTACTGTATGAAATTATCTTTAGAAATATAACTAATGCATATTAGTTATGGGGGGGAGGGGCAAACACTCAACAAGTGATTTTAAATGTTGACAAATACAAAGGCAGTGAAATAATGCTTACATGTGTGATAAAACACATTAACAATGATACCCATGAGGTCGTCAAATATCGTCTATATGGGGAAAGAGTCTGGTATGGTTTTAGGTATGTTCTAGATCAAAAGTTCCCAACCCAGGTCCTGGAGGACCCCTGCCATGCACATTTTGATGTTTACTCTGTTTCCAGGACACCTGATGTAAATAATTAGCAAATGATGTTCATCCTGATTGAAAAGGGTGTGAAAGAGAAGGGAAAGCACTAAAATGTACAGGACAGGAGCTCGTCCAGGACCAGGGTTGCAAACCTCTGCTCTAGCTCACTGTCTTGTTCTAGAAATCAATCTCTTTTTAGCTTCAGTTTACTGGTTGAATGAACCACTCTTGCTTCCAGAATTTGAAGGTATTTACTGGAATGGCAGGAAATCCATTCTTCCATGTGTCTGTGTAATATTGTGCTCATGGCTGCAACAAAACCCAAAGTACAACCCTAGACCAGAACGATCTGGAACAGTATGTTAAAATTGAGAATAAAACTGAAAACAATGATTTGTAAATAATATTTGAACTGTGTTGCACTTGAAACAATACAATGACACATTGATGTTTAACCTCATGTGTTTGAATAATTATAGCAATTTTGATTCTTGCAACACATTTCATGGGTGGTACAGTGGCATAGTGGTTAGCACGTTCTCCTCACAGCAAGAAGGTTTGGGGTTCAATTCCAGGGCTTGGGAGGGGTTTGCATGCTCTCCCCATACTCCAATATCCTCCCACAGTCCAAGGTTTTTGGCTAACTGGCCTAGGTGTGAGTGTGTATGGTTGTGTGTGTGTGTGTGTGTGTGTGTGTGTGTGTGTGTGTGTGTGTATGTGTGTGTGTGTGTGTGTGTGTTGCCCTGTGATGTTCTGGTAAGCTGTTCAGGGTGTACCCTGCCAGTACCAATAAGTTGCCACCGTTGGGCTCCTGAGCAAGACCCATAACTGCTCAGGTGTGTAAGTGAGATTTTAAAGTCCCCATTTCAAGAGCACCTCAGATCCACAAAATTATTACTTCATTGAAATACGACTCCATTGCATAAATATTGCTCATTTTAAATTTCCCGCCACCCACTCTTCAGTTTTTAGGAGCTCCGATATTCTGTATGTTGAAGTGCTCTGGCTAGTATGCAACAGTTATATAAAGGTTTGGTCTTCCAGAAGTCTTGCCTTGGTTTCCAGCTTTCCCTTTAAATGCCATTTCTTAACAATTTATGAATTAGTAGATGTAACTATTTCAATCAGTCTGAGCTTGCAGTGTGCACGGTTTCACCAAAACACACTCACATTTGAAACTGCCAATTAGCCTAATGTTCATGTCTTTGGACTGCTGGAGAAAACTGGAGTACCTGGAGGAAACCCACACAAACATGGTGAGAACATGTATATTGGAAAACATTCATCTATTCATCCACCTGCTTGCCAAACACCTTAATCCTACTAGAGTCACAGAGAAGTTGAAGCCTATCTCATCCAACACTGCGTGAAAGCGGGGTACACCCTGAAGAGCTCATCAGACTATCGCAAGGCCAACACAGACACAACTGTTCATACCAACACCTGTGTGCACAATGTGCATGTCTTTGGCCTGTGGGAGGAAACTGAAGTACCCAGAGGAAATCCACACAATCACGAGTAGAACAAGCAAACTCCACACAGAAACGCCTGAGCCTAGGACTCAAACCCAAGACCTTATTGCTGTGAGGCGGACGTTCTAACCACTATGCCACCCCAAAATTAATCATCATAATAAAAAATAACCACTTGTTTATCATTAAATATGCAAACAAGCTTGCTAAATTGAGTCATCTCACTTTTATGATCATTAGCTGGAAAGCAATCACCCGATCATCACCCTGTCCAGCATTTAACAGCAGCCAGCAGCTCTTGGACGTTACTGAGTAAACACTGCCGAGGTCTCAGTGCACAGTGAGAAACATTAAGAGCTTTTTAAAATGCCCCCAGCTGCAATTTTGGCTTTCACTTGCCAGCACTGATCCATTTAAGTGCTAATATTCAGTTTCAGAGGCATTCAGGTTGGATGCATGAAGCGCATGTATACAGAGCATCAGAGGATTTGAAGACAGTGTGGAATGTTGGGGTCATGTGAGCCTAAGAATGTCATGATGAGTTGAGGGGAGTGTGAGACAGATCTGTGGAAGCCCAGAAATGCAAAGACAGCATAACAGTAGTGAAATCTCCTGTTGGGGTCAGCAGATACACCTTATACACCTATCTGTTAGCTCCATGGTCAACACTTTTACGTTTAGTGACCACAATATGTTCAAATGAGCAGCACAGATGCATAGTGGTTAGCATATCTGCCTCACAGCAGGAAGGTCCTGGGTTTGAATCCTGGGCTCAACAAGAGCGTTTTTTGTGGAGTTTGCATGTTCTCCCTATGCTTGTATGGGTCTCCTCTGGGTATTTTGGTTTCCTCCTACAGGTCAAAGACATCTGATCCATTTAAGTGCTAATATTCACCTTTGCCTCGAGTAGGCTGAGATAGGCTCCAACTTCCCCGTGACCCTAATGGGATTAAATGGTTCAGAAAATTAATGCAGGAATATGCGCAAACACCTGCAACACATCCTCACTCACATATTCATTATTCCGAACCGTTACCCAGAAGGAGCATGTGTACCTCAGCAAAAACACAGAGGGGGTTTTGTTAGGTATGATCATAACAGTGTAATGGTAAAAGAAGAGTTTATTAGTTCTGGGTGCAAGCAGGGACTCCGACATGAATAACTATGGCAGCATAACTAAAGAGAGAGAAACCAGAAGGAAGGCAGACATGAGGGCACCCTGTAACGTTGGGCAATCAGCCACTCCACTGTCAACGGACGTGAGCATGTAGAGTGAGGGAGCGACATCATCCCAACTTCACAGTTTATCAGAACTCTTTATGCCTGAGAACCCCCAGATCTGCTCCTTACCTAATAAAAGGCTATTTAAAAAAGGCTTGACTAAACAAGCAAGTTTTCAGCCTAGTCTTAAAAACAGAGACTGTGTCTGAGTGTTATGTCATGTCATTTTCTGAACCGCTTAATCCTAATTAGGGTCACGGGGAGGCTGGCGCCCATCTCAGCCGACTCTGGGCGAGGGCAGAGTACACCCCAGACAGCTCACCAGGCCATCGCAGGCTGTGTCTGAGTCCCAAACATTAACTGGAAGTTTATTCCATAATTGTGAGGCTTTGTAAGAGAAAGCTCTGCCCCCTGCAGTAGTCCTCAGTATTCGAGGTATCACTGAGCAGCCTGCAACTTTTGATCTAAGGGGGCGAGCTGGATCATAAACAAGACATTCACTTGTACATAGCAATTTATGTTTGATTCAAAATTTAATTGGGAGCCAGTGCAGTGTAGATAAGATGGGGGTGATATGCACGTGTCTTCTGGTTCTAGAAAGAACTCTTGCTGCTGCATTCTGGACTAACTGGAGCTTTTTCCGCATCATGCAGTGACATCATATTACTTATTTTAGCAATACTTTTGAGACGGCTATCCGAGAAATATTATCTACATGAGCTTCAAATGAAGGACCAGGGTCAATAATCACTCCAAGGTCCTTTACTACTACACACGATGAAACTGAAACTCCATCCAAACTTACTACATAATCAGAAACCTTATTTCTAGCTGCCTGTGATCGGAGTTCAAGTACTTCTTTCTTATCAGAGTTTAATAAAAAGAAGTTAGTACGCATCCAGTGTATAATGTCCTTTACACAATTTTCAACTTTATTAAGCTGGTGTCTCTCATCTGGCTTTGCTGAAATATATAACTGTGTATCATCAGCATAACAATGAAAGCTAATACCATGTTCACGAATAATATTACCCAAAGGAAGCATGTATAGAGAAACTGGCACACACTAGGGGCAATCATCCTAATGTACATGTCTTTGGACTGTAGAAGGAAACCAGAATACCCAGAGGAAACCTATGCAAGTACAGGGAGAACATGCAAACTCCACACAGAAATGCCAGAGCCTGGGACTCAAACCCAGGACCTTCTTGGGTCCTAACCACTAACTACTGTACCTCCCATCAAACAAATGTTGCTATAAATATGTACTATAAATAATTTTTAAATATTGCACATTTATGACACAGTAGTGAAGCCTGTTTGCACACAGTTTATTTATTAAAATGATAGAAACATACAGTCTTTGGATGTGGAGATGTAGAGCATGTGGTAATAATAAGTGCATAAAATATTACAAGTTCATAACTGCCAACAATGTGTTGACCATAAATTCTTGAAGTAGCCTACACCACCACGACCATTATCTCACTTCCACTGAGAGGTATTTGGAGTGTGTGATATGGGTACATTCCAGACACACTCTCACCCCCAATACCCGAAGGGGCATTGGCACTACAGTCAAACAACTTTTCTGCCGAGGGCATTGAATGAATGAACAGCAACTGCCTGTCATGCCTTTTAAATAAATGTGCGGGGCCTGGAACCTAGAGACCATAAGCCAAAACAGAGATATCGTCCATTCCTTCGATATGCTTTAAGGAAGAAGAAGGATTTGTTTAATGCTTAATGTCAAGCATGCTTTTATTGTGTGTTTTCAGTGAGGGTCGGTCACTGCTCTTTCTTCTTGCTGGTTTTAATCTTTTCAAGCAAGTGTCCTTTGCATTTTCTCTGGTTCTTCCTCCTTAATTGGTTTTATTAAAAGTACAAAAAGAGATTCCTCAATGTAGAAATGGTTCAGCCCTGTCAGTCTATTTTTTTCATCAGGATGCCTCTCCTCTGAGATAAAGGGAGATTTTTTTTTCACCTGACTACTCAGAAATGAGGTCTAGATCTTGACGATAAAGCCTGTGGCCCTGAGGCTGTTTGAGTCTGGACAGACATCACAGGATAACACCACTGAATTACGCAGAGCGATCTCTTTTTTATAGCCCTATTTTTCTCATTTCCTATCTACCTTCGTTGCTCAAGACTACACTTGTTCCTTCTAAAATAAACTGTTGATCATGTAAAGTCAAATGTCAGCCTTAGATGTCTAACTGCCCAATTTAGTGCCAGAACAACGAGAGTAGCATTATACTGTGCACGCCCACTATATTGTATATGTATATGTATTTATCTTTGAACAGTATATATATTGGCACTGCAATAGTCTGGTGAGCTGATCAGGGTGTACCCCACTTTCGCCCAGTGTCAGGTGAGAAAGGCCCCAGCCTCCCTGCAACCCGAATACGAGTTATCGGTTTGGCAAATGAGTGAGTGATATATCCTGATAAGCTATAACATTAAAAACAGAGTGACGCATCAACAAGGTGCATGACTATCAACAGTTCGAATCCAGATTGATGCCGCAGCCATCCATGACCAGGAGCCCATGGGAGCTAATTGGCCGAACTGTAATGGGAGACAAGCTCATTTATAAAGGGGGCTTTACTTACAAGTTAGGTTCGTAAAGAGGCAGGAGGCAACATCGCATGTCATGGAGGGGGGAGAATTTGATAAGACTAAATTAGAGTAGAAAAATGGGGGGGGGTTGAAGTGACTAATTATCTTGTTACAGTGGTACCTGCCAAGAAATGGGATATATTAGGCAAAAAGTGAACAGTCCGTTCTCGAAATTGATGTGTTAGAAGCAGGAAACAAGAGCAACTTTTTTCTAGTCCAATTACACATTGTAATGAATAAACAACAGAGTCTATAAGGTAAAGTAGGTAGTTAAAGTCTACTGTGCTTTTTATACTTGACCCTACTGGTCATCAGGCACAAGCTTATCCCCGTCTCCATAGAGTGAAATGACTCATGGACTCATGGCCCCATGGACGACTTCATGGGACACTGATCCATTGCAGGTTACCTTCCCACCATGGTAAAGCTGGGGGAACAGAGGCACACTTGTGGTTGAGACCTTGCCCAGGGGTCTTAGCATGGTGGTATCTGACAGTATTCGAACTCATGACCTCTTGATCATGAGTCCAGCACCCTAACCATGACTCCACCAGCCCCACCAACTGGATCTGTTCATATACAAAAGAACAGGTCTTGTTGGGTGTTCCTGGTGTACAGTGGTATGTATATACCAAACATGGTACAAGGAAGGACAACCAGTTTACCTGCAAAAGTGTCCAAGGATCACTGATGCACGTGAGGAGCGAAAGCTAGTACGTCTGGTCTGAAGTTATAAAAGAGCTACTGTAGCACTAACTGCTGAAACTGTAATTGCTGGCTATGATGGAAAGGAGGTGCTAATGTTATTTCTGATCAGTGTATATGTGTTGAGCAATAGGAGTTGTTTGCTGACCCACCAAATAGAGATTCCACTACTGTTGATGCCTCTTAAGACATGCAGGGTGTTAACCAATCAGTTGCACGAACGCATTTTCACCAACATTCTATCAGAGTTCTTAGGCCCCCTCTTCGTTTGTTCCAACAGGAGGTTAAAGCAGTGTTCTAGTCTTGAGCACCTGTACAATAGAATATGTATGCATATGCACATATGCCTGTTTCGAATTATAGCTCAGTCTTGAAAGCTGTAAGTCTCATCAGAGGCATAACAGTATGGCTTGTTAATGCTACACAGAAAGAAGGAAAAGACCTTCAAAAAGCTGAAAGTGTACAATGCCGACTTAATATATCCCCAGACTTCATTCATTCCACACTGGAAATGCACTGTTAAAATACCTTAAAACTACCATGAATGATGTATCACAACTGCACTTTAGAATTGCAATTAATTTCACTTAGCATACTATACACATCCTCAGGCTCCTTTCTTACTCACTCATTTGCTTAATCCGATTAGGATCGCAGTGAGGCTGAAGTCTATCTCAGCTGACAGTGAGCGAAGGTGGGGTACACCCTGAACAGCTCGCCAGACCATTGCACAGCAAAACATACACATCCATCCCCACTCACACCTAGGGGCAGTTTGAAACAGTCACTTAGCCCAATGTACATGACTTTGGACTGTGGGAAGAAACCGGACTATCCAGAGGAAACCCACACATGCATAGGGAGAACATACAAACTCCACACAGATACATCCACGGTGAGCCGGAATCTCGAACCCAAGGATCTTCTTGTTGGGAGGCCACCTAGTTCTTTTTTTCACTTATTTATATCAATTTTAAGAACAGTTCTTGGCTACTACATTATTATTTAAGCCTTAATTATCTCTTATTATGTCATATTAATGTTGAATGGAAAGGTTACCAGTATTCAGCTAAAGTACAATTTGCTTCTGGGGGAAAAAATTCCTAATCATAGCTCCCATGGAGCAGCTTCTCTGGCATCAACTGAAACAAGAAAGAGGTTTCCAAGTAACTGACAAGAATTATATGACTTTTTATTGGCTTTCATGGAGTTCTTATTCAACACCATTCATTGTTTGATTTTCGATAGATAGTCTACTCTGTTTTAAAGCCGTTATATATAAGCAGCCTGTCTGAAAGGAAACATAAATCAGGTTTTAGAGTGCTGCACCATTCACACTCCCCAAAAGATCAGTAATATGCGATCCAATTTTTATTTATTTATTTTTACCAGAATGAAAAACTGATGCAATGGGGAATAGTCTAATTTTTCAATATGTTTTTAAAAGAACTTCAAGGGGGCATGAGCCAACATTTGGGAAATTGCTTGTAAGTCTGAGTCACCTCAAAGCCAAATTTCATACACAAAGCAACAAAATGTACATGTACCACATGTTTTTGTGAAATCTATGACGGGAGCTTTGACCAAAAAAGACTCCAAGAAACCAATGAACCCAGAGAAAATGAGTCAACAGTGAAATCTGTACTGTTAAAGGATGAGATATAATGGAGTCCATTGGAGGGTGGGACAGTTTGCTCAGAGACAGTGGGTGCTTCTCTATTGATTTATCTTTCTATAATCTCTCTGTCTCTCTTTCTCTGTCTGTATAGACTGTGTTGTTGGGAGTTGTTCTGGTGGGGCAGATTTGAGTGGAGCCGGAGTGTGGGTGCAGGGCTACGCTCAGATAAACAGCTTCTTGTTTAAGCCAGTGAGCGGTGAGCTGAGTGGAGTGGAGCAAAGCTAGCTGATAAGCATGGCAGTCAGCGGCGTCAGGCCTTGTCAGCCACAGGAGCGGAGTGGTGCCTGGGGAAGCAGACTCTCTGGCTGCTCTCTGTTCCCCCTCCCTCCTCTGACCGCCTCTACTGTTCTCTTGGCTCCTGCTAATCTCTCCCCTTTTCTCTCCCTCATTCTTTTCACAGAAAAGGCTGGAGCCGCCTAATTGCTGTGGCCAAAGTGAAAACTATCAGCAGGCCATAGGGGAAGAGACACACACACACACACAATGGGGGCAGACCTGGGAAGAAAGACGCTTATGGCAACTGAGGGGACATACATCACTATCCTACAAGTCGGTGGATTAACTTGTATATGAATAGAGTACTATTAATCCAAATCCTGGCCTTGTTAGCTTTTTGGTCTAATAAGGAAAGGAGTGGATTTAATAATGATGGTCTTCTAGGTCATGAGTGGTGCAACAACCTAAATCATGATTTATGTCTCCTTTCAAACAGGCTCCTGATAGTGTTTACCCCTCAGCCAGTTATGGCTGGAGGGATATTGTCATTGGCTTGGCATAGGCGGTTGGGCAGGTGGCAATAACTTTGTCCTGGCCATTGCTCGGCTCAGGCAGAGTCCAGCTTTCTGAAATTTTGCAAAGGCACTCCCTATGACCTGAGGCTGTGCTTGGGGTAGCTAACTTGTACATGTGACCTTTGACCTTGGCACAGTGACCTTGAACATATAAAATTTGTCCGGACCATTGCTCAGCTCATTTGCATATTAGATTTCTGAACTTTTGCATAGGCACTCCCTATGATCTAAAACTGTGCGTGGGGTAGCTAATTTGCATATGTGACCTTTGACCTTGGCACAGTGACCTTGAACATATAAAGTTTGTCTGGGCCATTGCTCGGCTCATCTGCCTGATAGCTTTCTGAAATTTTGCATACTCTCTCCCTATGACCTAAACCTGTTTAAAGGGTGGCTAATAACTTGTTGATTGTCTGAAACTGTTCATTTTGGGGATGGCATTTGTCCTCCGTGCGCTTGAGCTGAGGGGTTATTATATTCTATAGAATGGCTATTTTTAGTAATGTGACTCTTGGGATTTGTACCCATTTGGCCAAAAGAGCATTAGTGAGGTCAGGCACCAATATCAGGCAAGAAGAGCAGATAATCCAGTTTCAAAAGTGTTCAGTGGGGTTGAGGGCAGAGTCTCGTCGGTCACTTGAAATCTTCCAGCACAACCTTGGCAAGCCATGCTTTCATGAACCTCACTTTGTGCACAGGGACACTGTTTTGCTGGTACAGATTTGGGTCCCTTAGATTCAGTTAAAGCAATACCTACACCATACAAAGATGTCCTGTACAATAATCAGCGTACTACTTTATTTCACTAGTTTGGAGGAGACCCAAATATGGGTGTGATGGTTAGTTGTCCTCATGTGTATGCATAATAATCGATTTATATTCAGTGCCTTGTTGCAAGGAGGCTGGAGCCTGTGCAAAGGCAGGGTATACTCCGAACAACTCACTAGTCCACTGCAAGGCCAACACACAACCATTGGCACTTACTCTCACACCTAGGGGCAATTTAAAAAGGCCAATTTCCCTGTCATTGGGTGGAACAGGATTACCCAGAGGATACCCACAAGAGCACAGGGGGAACATGCAAACCACGTAGAAACACCATTGCAGAGTGTGGGGCTTGCTCTGAGGCAGAAATGCTAACCACTACTATGTCACTGTGCTGCCATTGCACAATCGTTCCAATCCTAAGGTGACTGTCTAACTGTATGATGAACCTTTGGCAAAGCCAATAACAGTGGTTTGCCACTTTTTTACCTCTTTTCTAACTATTCACCAAGTATTTGCCATTCACTGAGATACAAACTGGTAGTTTGTTGAGTAGTAAATGAACAATTCACAAACAGTTAGTGAATCTCTGTGAACAGTCAGGAACATTTTGACAAATGTAGTAAGTGTGGGAACTGTGTCATTTGTTCTCTGTTTGCCAAAAGTTTACCGAGTTGCCAATGTATAACGTCATGGTCACATGACAATCACATGATGGTAACATGACCACAGATGTTCACCAACTAAACACAGAGTTTGTAAACTATTCCCCAAGTTTTCTCCAAGTTTTCATCAACAAGTCGCCACATTCATGAGGGAAACGTTTGCAGAACATTCGGAGAACAGTTAGTGACTGTGGTGAGTATATAAGTTCTTGATGAATGATAGTGAGATCGGTGACTACTTGGAGACCTTTTGCAAAATTTTTGCCTAATGAATGGTGAATGTGGAGAATTTTAATAAAGTGGACTTTGAAATGTAAAGAGTGGGTGCCATAATACAGTATAAATTGGTTTTAAGAATCTAAACCTAGCAGGGAGTTGATACCCTCTCACTCACTCACTCATTGGCCAAACTGCTTAATCCCACTATTAAAGTCGTGGGGGGACTTGAGCCTATCTCAGCCAACACTGGGTTTGGGCAGGGTACACCTTGAACAGTTCTCCAGACCATTGCAGGACAACACACATACAACTATTAACACTCACACTCACATCTAGAGGCTTCACATCTAGACCTTCTTAATGTGAATCTTTTTAGCTTTTCAGTTAAATGACTTTGTGAATCTTTTTAAAACTTCACTTTGGAGTTTAAAGTGAACTTAAGACGCTCACTGGTAATCAATAAAATATTGATATATAATCTAATTCCTCTTTACAGATCAAAGGGAGCCTCAAAAGCTGCCAGACTCTCTGTCTACGGAAAGGTAATGCTGATTTACATCATTTATGAATTAAAAAAATATATGCTTGAGATATGGGCATGGGAGGATGTAGGTAGTGTATACTCTCTCTCCTTCTCTGATAGCCCTCATCATAGCTTTATTTTGCAGGGGTGTGCAGGAGGCAGGGATGAATGCACTAGTGTGGCATTAACACACATGCTTTACATTCCTGCTGTGACTAATAACATTTGCCTTTGCTGCTGTATCCCAGCACCAGATTGAGATAAAGCAAAATGAGACAATGGCTTCATTCTGGTTATAATCAAAAGAAGATACTGCAAGGACAAAACGTCTCGTCAGAATAATAACTAATTTTGTGCAGGTTTAGATATAAAGTGGAGAAATGGATAAATACAAACTGTAGCTTTTGGTGTTATTCACACAAGTGGAAAAACCTAGCATTTATCCAACTATGCACTACTTTAATTATGGAGCAACAATCATGTTGATTAGCTTTGACATAAGCGTCAGATCTATACATTCCAATGTCATAATTATAAGGAATGCATAAACCGCTTCAATGTCTAGACGTCACTCAGATTACAGAATAAATGTTATGTGAATTGTTACACCCCTAAAGCTACATAAATAAGGATTACTTACACTCATGTTAGTCCAGAAATGCATTATGTGCCATGTCATCTTTCAAGCTGACCTCTATCTGAGTTTATCATCATATCTGCAGAGTCATACTTACAGGCCAGACATACCAAAGTATAAACAATCAAAAAACTCAGAGAAATCATTCTATGCAAGTCTTCTCCCTACGTTCTGGAAGCACACATCTGTTTCCAATATTCCTGCTTCCAAACAGCACACTTACACAATCACATGCGAGTGACTCCCACACAGCCCTAAACACGTCCACCACTCTGCAAACACACATAGGTGTTTACCAACTCACTAAGGCCTGCGTATACCTAATGGGGTCCACAAATTTCATCTTGTGCAGAGTTATCATGGACAGGTCACTCTGTACTCATATATTGTGTCCACGCGAACTGTGCAAGCAGGAATACACGGTCCAGGAGTCAAAGTGCGAAATACAAAAGAAAAATCTTTAAAGCATCTGTTCTCCTCTAGTTACATCTCATCTCATTTGCAGAACCGCTTAATTCTACTACTAACAGAGTTCTTACTAGAACCAGAAGACACGAGCATATCACCCCCATCTTATCTACACTGCACTGGCTCCCAATTAAATT
>JAOUQZ010000035.1:25895217-25910428 GCA_028564935.1 Neosilurus hyrtlii
CTCATTCTCACATCCTCCAAGCTCTCTCTCTCTCTCTCTCTCTCTCTCTCTCTCTCTCTCTCTCTTTCTCTCTCTCTCTCTCTCCCTCTGTTTTTAGCTTGCAGGTGTTTCTGTAGATTCAATGTTGTGTGTTTTTTCTCTGTAGAAAACTGCTTATCCCTCAGGCAGAGTTTGTTTTCCTACAATCATTCCCCTTGTTCTTCAGCATTATTAGAACAAAGTGAACACTTCCTCTGATTGAAAGCCGCAGCGTTAAAATGGCCAGAGTGCACCGATAAGCTCACAGCAATAAACAAGACGGAAAGCTCATGGCAAGTTGAAAGCGTTATGAGGAAAGATGTGTAGTTTGAAAGATGAACACTAATGAATACACATTCGTACCTAATCGCTGTGTCAGGAGCCAGAAGTAAACACGACCGATGGTATGTTGAGTGTCGGAGCTGCTCAGGATGGGTCGAGAAGGCATGTTATGGTGAAGCTCTACAATGCGTAAAGATTGTGTTGTTTTCCTGTAATGATGTCAGGGATGATGAAATTGGTGTTTCAGAGCTGTTTCTTGGTGGAACAGACACAAATACAAAAATATATCTAGAAAATAATATAGCGGGAAATATTCGTGTTTTAATTTTTTTAGGTTATCACTTCTGGAATATAGTGGATCTTTACTAGTCTTCGTCCAATTAAATGCTCTCTCGAGCATATATGCCCCGCCTCTCAGGGTCATGTCTTGCTTCACAGTAGCAGCTTGTTATCCATAAACATGGTTTGTTGCTGTGTTTTTGGCTGAGCATCTTCCTGAACACTGTTCACTTTCCCAGCTCTCACTGGATGCAGAAAAAGTTCATTTATTCAGTAAACAGCAGAGGAAAGTTTTACCAACTGGCAGCAGTTTCCTACTGGAATTTCTCTTCTTCATCCTGATCGTTAAAACCTACTCTGTCTTCATATGCCGTTAAAGCCTCACTGTCCTTAAGCGTCAGTAATCTCATTTTATTCAGCGCTTAAACGTGTCAGATGACGATCCTGCAACTCTCTGTCACCGTCGGCGCCACTGAGGACCGGCTTCAGCTCAAATGTGTATGCAATGATGGCAAAATGACACACCGTCTCACCAGCCACCAGGGTACCATTCTGGTTAAAGTGGACATACATTAAAGTGAAAAATACTTTACAGATAAGAAACGAGTCATTTATCTAGTTTGTTAATTTAGGCTTTCAGGGAGCCTATCTCAGCCAGCTCTGCTTAAAGACAAGGTACAACACACACACAATCATTCACACCTACACACACCTAGGGGCAATTTGTAACAGCCATTACCCTGACCGGCATGTTTTTGGACTGTGGGAGGAAACCAGAGTACCCAGAGGAAACCAACACAAGCATTGGGGAGACCACACAGAAATACCCTTTCCGAGTCCAGGGCTTGAACCCAGGACCTTCTTGCTCTAAGGCGGACATGTTACAGAACTTTCTGACTTCCTGCCTTGAAAGGAAGTGACAGCTATGGAAACACACAGGATCTCAAACTGTTTCATGTTGCCTCAGTGTGTTAAATGACTCAGGAATGAGATTATTACTGATTATTAAATATTATGAAATATCAAAAAGAAGAGCGTTCAGGCTGGGCAGCTGGTGCTACTTCTCTTTTAATGAGAGAGAGAACGGGGGAGAACATCCTTCTCCAAATTCCTCTATTCTAAATCATAGAAACTGTATCATATATAAAAACCGTAGTCATGTTTTATGTCTATAAGAACAGACACATTTCCGAGCCGTTCCTGTCAGAATCCATCACGCAGCTTTGTTCTTTTATGCTGATATCTCCACTTTCCCCATAATAGCCGACATAGTTATGACATTAATCCGTTATCACTTTAATGTCCTTCCCTGCATAAATTATCCTCTGTGCCTCTGTGTGAAGGTTGAGTATGGATCCCCCCCCCCCTCTTATTTATTCTTTTTCTAATTGCAATTTCACAGAGAGTGCACATGACATTTAGCCACCTTGCGCAAGTGGACAAAGATTACTGAGACAATTAGCGAGTCTGCAGTACGTTGCATCAGGCTGCGTGTTCCTACATCAACAAAGCATCAATGCACATGGACACAGCTGCATGTCTTTAGTGTGTGAAACTGATATCCCTCGAAGATAATGTTTTTACTTTGTCAGATACAGAGGAGGATTACGCAGAAAGCTTTCTCACTCCATTGCTGAGAAGCTGGTTAGCCCCAGGTTTCAGTGTTTTATTCCCAGGAGAGACCTCAAAACGTATGTGCATGTGTGTGTCTGGTTGTGTCCCAAGTGGATGTACTGTAAGGGATTTTTCTAGTCCAGATGCCATATGAAGGACCTAAGCCATGTATACACATACACACACACACACACACACACATATATAGCCCTGCGATGGCCTGGCGAGCTGTCCAGGGTGTACTCTGCCCTCGCCCATAGTCGGCTGACCCTATTTAGGATTAAGCGGTTCAGAAAATAAATGAATGAATATACATTCATTCCTTTTTTTACTCCTACTGGGGTTGCAGGGAGGCTGGAGCCTATCTCAGCCGACTCTAGGTAAACGCGGGGAACACCTTGACCAGCTCGCCAATCCATCATAAGGCCAACACCCACACAGCCATTCACACTCACACCTACACCTATAGGCAATTTGGAAAAGTCAGTTAGCCTACTGTGCATGTCTTTGGACTGTGGAAGAAAACCTGAGTGCCTGGAGGAAACCCATGCAAGCAAAGGGAGAACATGCAAACTCTCAAATATTCTGATTAAACTGCCAGAAACACTTACAGTACAATTAATTAACACCAGATTAATTGTTTTAGTATATACTACATGGAAACATTGGAGAAAAGGACACTAAAATCAGATATTTACAGTTCATTTCTTACATGTTTTAAATCATGCTGGACATGCGAGCAGATCCAAGAGCTATATAATGACGTCTCTTTAACTCTCTTTAAGAGTTTTAGCACTGTGCTAACTGCTTTAGTTTAGCCTACAACTGCGTAATCCTACTAGGGTCACTGGGAGGGGTGGTGTCTATGTTAGGTGACTTTGAGCAAAGGCAGGGTAGACCCTGAAGATTTCGCCAGACCATCGCAGGGCCAACACACACCCCCGCACACAAACCTAGGTTCAATTTGGAACACGGCCTAATGTGCATGTCTTTATACTGTAGGAGGAAACTAGAGGAACCTGGAGGAAACCCATGCAAGCACAGGGAAAACTAAAACACACAGAAAAACCCTCATCAAGCCCGGGAACTCAGGACCTTCTTGTTGTGAAGCGGACGTGCTAACCGCTACACCAATATACCGACCAGCTCATCATATCAAAAAAACAAACAACAAACAAAGATGGCAAAATATCATTCATTCATCCATTTTCTGAAGCGCTTAATCCTAATTAGGGTCGCAGGGGGCTGGAGCCCATCGCTGGACAGCTCGCCAGGCTATCACAGGGCAAGAAGACAAAATATTCTACGTAAAATATCTATTGGCAGATATTTAGATGCTGGGAAATAGAATCAAATCATAGAAAGTAGCACGGCGTATATCTTCAGACGAGCCATCGTATGATGATGGAATAACATGGCTGTGAATAAGTAGTGCATTTGCAAGATGGTTCTGCGTGCAATCCTGATGCACTCGGCAGGCCCGATCTATCACTCCCAAATCCTGATTGGAGGGAGGTGCTGGGAGGTTGCCAGGCTTGTGTAGAGGGAATCGAGGACCTGTCTGTGAGGGATGAGGTCTGGAAGCATGGAGGGGCAGTTTATTTGAGCATGAGACAGCACCAATATTGCCTTCCTTACTGGATTTGTTACGCTATGTGCCTCGGCCACAGCTTCTCACAGCTTTAATGAACACCGCTGTCTGTGACTGTCAAGAATCGACACCACTATCCCAAAGAGGTCGAAGCAATGGCACTAGAGTGAACGACTATATTATCATGATCATTAATCTGCATTTAATTACCTGCATCAAATAACTCAAGCATCCCTAATTAATCGGTGAGAATTTCATTTGGACACAAAGCACAACTCTTTTACTATTTACTGGTTTGTTTTGCCTTTCGCAAGCGACAGGGTTCTAGGTTGTTAGCGCCACTCGATAGCAAAACTCCGCCATATTAGGGTGCCATAGATCTTAAATACAATTACACCGAGGCTGATTGGCAAATTGGAAAATGGAGGACTGAGGCCACAAGGCAACAAAACAATTGAATTCCCCCTCGACACGGCGAAGCAGCTGTTCTCGTGCATTTCAGCACGCGGGCAATTTCCTGACCCCATGTTTTTGTCTAAGTATTCATAAAGCCATGACATATTACGTTACCTGCCAGAAAGCTCATCTGACTCCTACATAGAGACTCATCACACCAAGGGACCGTGCTACAAAAGGAGAAAAAGGGATCCTTTCTTTCTTTCTTTCTTTCTTTCATTTTTTGGATTTTATTTATTTTTGAAAGCATATGGCGCTTTCAACTTGTCATCTTCCTCCATCCTGGAGATTCTGGCTTGGGAGGGAATGCAGCTGCTTGGCAAACCCACATGGAAACTTCAAAAAGACATCCAGCTGCTTTGAGTAGAGAAAAACCCAGCAAAGCCTGCACTGACAAAACATCCAGACATGTGCGAGGCATTCCGAATTGTTCATAGAGAACGTTTCCAGCTCAGATATAAAATATAAAAAACAGATTATCCTTTGAAGTTTGGGATCGCAATCGTCATTTTGTTGCACATCACATATCCATTTGTGACAGAAACATACAGTCGATACTGTAATGAATGTTTTTTTTTTTTTTTTCTGTATAAATTTTTCTGCTGCTGCCCCATATCCAGGCTGGCTAACTCGATTTGCTAACATTGCTAACATTATAGGGTTTCTTCTATCCTTGTATGTTTCTTCAAGGTTTGCAAGTTTCTTTGCACCTAAAGCCTCTTTTACAAACAACCAGCAAAAAATGTTAGGATTGCTGCAGGACAAAAAAACTAATCTTTCTACAATATAACTATGGTACATATAACTGATCGTTGATGTAAGACCACCATTCGGCTCAACCCAACACCTGTAAAACCTTTGATCACACGGGTATGTAAGGAAGATTAATGTAGGGCAATTTACTCCCACTGCTTAATCTTCCTAGGGTGGCAGGGAGGCTGGAGCCTATCTCAGCCGGCACTGGCTAAAAGTGGAGTACACCCTAAACAGCTCGCCAGACCTTCAAAGAGCCAACACAGACAAAGACAACCATTCACACTCACACTTACACAATTTGGAACAGCCAGTTAGCCTACTGTGTATGTCTTTGGATTGTTGAAGGATACCAGAGTACCCGGAGGAAAGCCACACAAGCATGGGGAGATTATTTAAGCTCCATACAGAAACGCCCTCGCCGAACCCAGAACTTTCTTATTGTGAGGCTAAGCACGTCGTCCCCGTGCCGCTCGCATCGCTCAGCAGACCTAGGAAGTGGTCCTGATGTCGAGAACTACCTATGAGAGGCAAAAACAATTTTAAACTTTCTCAAAACCCCAGAGTGGCATTCTACGATGGCATTCTCCATCACGCAACAGGTGAACACGCCCTCAACTGTCTTCGAAATTTTCGCTACAAATTCTATCTTTAATATCTATAATTATAGCAATAAATTTATTTTTGTCGTACATCTGTCATTCACAAAAGCAAGTAAGTAGATGGAAATGTTAAAATAAACTGCCCCGTGTGTCAGTTATGTGTCTTTGTTGCCCTTCTGTGAACTGCTATTCTACCTTAAATCTATGTCTGCATCACACCCAGTGTTCCCAGGACAGACTCTGGATACATAACCGGGATGAAGTCTGCTCTGAGGATTAAGGAATACCTGTAAAGGGGTTTGATTTTCTCTCTTTCAAACTGTGGTCCAGCTCTGGCAAGGATGAGCCTGTTTACCTTTATTTTGGCTTTGCAAAGCATAAGCAGGTGTATTCGAGCAGCTGAAGAGTCTTTACAGAACCCAGTGAGAGTAAACATGTTAGTGTAACATCGTATATTAGCAAATATCTCAAAACAAACAACTTTCTTTCCATCAGTTGCAATCCAACCTTGAAATACTGGCACGGAAATCGTGTAAAGTTTCTTATATCCACGCTTGTACAGCTAATTAAAAATGTCATTTTTTAGGAAGTTTATCGTCACTCTGCTGGTGTAATTTTGCCCATTACAAAGACGGCTTATGGTTACCACGCAGAAGCTGATTATTTTCCTATGCCTGCATATCCTGAAGTGTTTTATTCTTCACATAATACAACAATTTGCCAACACTTATAATTTTTATATATTAATAAACACATGGCTCACCAAGGACCTGTGGTAGAACTATCCATGGACATCAGCACAAGACTGGACAATTATCATTTTTATACAACTGAGCAATTGAGAGTTAGGGGCCTTGCTTAAGGGCCCAACAGCCGTGATAGTGGGGATTGAACCGCTGACCTTTGGATCAGTAACCCATCACCTTAACTATTAAGCCACCACTGCCCTGTTAGCATGTCCGCCTCAAAGCAAGAACGTCCTGGGTTCAAGATCCAGGCTGAGCGGGGGTGTTTCTGTGTGGAGTGTGCATGTTCTTCCGTGCTTGTGTGGGTTTCCTCCAGGTACTCCGGTTTCCTCCGACAGTCCACAGAAATGCACATTAGTCTAACACATAGGGATGTGTAGGGGTTGTAGAGAAAATTTTAGATTCCTTCTTAATTTAATTTTACTATGTAAAGCTGCTTTGTGACAATGTCAATTGTAAAAAGCGCCATTCAAATAAAAGTGACTTGACTTGACTTAATTGGCTGTTCCAAATTGCTCCCAGGAGTAAGTGGGATTGTTAAATGGTTGTGTGTGTTGGCCCTGTGATGGACTGGTGAGTTGTTCAGAATGTAGGTTTTGTGTAATCCTGCTAACAACCACAAACTGTAGGTAGAACCACAACCTCCTTGGTTTGGGAAATAAGCTAATTTTATATACATATGTAATAACATATTTGAATGAGCACATTGATATAAAGCTGTGATTTGGTCTTGGAGCTGAAATTCATCAACAAATGCCGCACAATCAGTTTAGAGAATTAAACACGACTGTGATATTATTTTACCTGACCTCTGAGCTGCGACATGATTGGACAGATGATAAAATGATGATTGACTGCACTTTATTCTTTCTGATAACGATGGAAAACTAAACAATTGCATTCTTGCTGACTTTTGTCTTCTTCTCAGTGGGTTGCGGATAAAATATGATCAGCTTCTGAATGGTGCAACAAGTAAGGATTCAACGTATCATGTCAGGGATCGTAGGTTAGAGGAGTTTGATGGTGATGCACTCAGCCATCTGTGGCCAGGAGCCCAGGAAAGTTAATTTGTAAGCTCTCACTGAGGGAGGGATGGCATACACCCTGTTTAATGTCAGCAGAAGAGCAGTGACACTGCCTCCAGTATTGGGCATCTGTCAGCTCATGTAAACAAAGGTGGGCAGATAGTGTTTTCCTCTGAATGTGTTACCTCCCTGGTTGGTAGCCGTCAAAGGAGGAAATTTCAGAAGGGTTGGAATTGGACATATATGCTGTATATTCTATCTCAAGCCACTAAATATTAGTAATTACGTGCTCTAATTGGTTAATATACTCCGAGGATAACATCTCATATACTGTGGCCTGTCAAAACAGAAACATAAACACTCAACTAAATCAGAAGTGCCACTAGCTAGTTTTGCTAGCAACCCGGAAGTGACGCTAATGCCGTTTTTTCCGCCTAGAGGAATCTAACAAAAAGCAACAACATATAGAGATAAATTATTTAATAGCAAGAAGGTCAATTGTTTTTATTTTTTATAATCAGAAAGCTTTTATTGGTCTACAATAAAATTGGTTACAGGCTTTCAGCTAACCAGTTAGTGCCATGCTCTATACATTTTCACCAAAAAAAATTAAAAAATTATAGGTAAGTCTGGTGGGCTTTTACACCAGAGCCTAGGGGCTCATCAGGCTGCTGCTTATCCCCGGATTCTGTATCGTGAAGCGACTAGGAGCTCAACTCTTCCTGGATGGGACACTCGTCCATCGCAGGTTACCTTCCCAGTATTTTACTGCTGGGTGGACAGAGGCACACTTGTGGTTAAGACCTTGCCCAGGGGTCTTACCAGGGTGGTGTCCAACGGGGATTTGAACCCATGACCCCCTGATCACGAGCCCAGCACCGTCTGAGGTGAGAGGTACACCACCAGCCCCCAATCAAGAGAAGTAATTTTTTACTTCTTTTTATTAGGAGCCCCTTTAGACAAAAGTGGTGGTGTATAATCTTCACTGCACACTACATACTGTATATTATTAATAATGTCTACATTTGTACAAAGGAAGTCAAATGAACGAGTTATTATGAAGTAATACTTACTGGGTCGGTTGGATACAAATACCGGAACACATCCCCTGCCACATTTTATAAAAATTGAATTTAGGCCTTGAGTTTACCCAAGGCATTATTCAAATAGGGGAAGCCGCCGAAAATAGCCGAGGGAGTCCCGAATGATTTTTGTGGAACGGCCAGAAATGTGCTCTGATATGGTCGGGTGTTTAAGGTAGTCCTCTTTGAGCCTGTGAAGATATGGAAAAGGAGACGAGTGTGGGTAGACAACTTTATAGTGCATGAACTATCACAGTACTGCAATCAAAACTCACTTCTGCTTCAGAAAACTTTAGCCAGCTCATCCCAGTAACCCTATAATACTGCACTGGGATCAGGTTAGGGAACTGGTCCACATCAGTGAGTATTTGCCCTTTCCCTTTGAACAGACCTGAAAAGAGGAGACCTTTGTTGATAAATGAAATGCACCTCACTTTTAATACCCCAGTGAATAATACCACAGAGGAGAACACGTTTCTAGGCGAAGCTGAACACATTATACGGTTTATGCAGAGCTGGAATTCTGTGGGACTGTGCAAGAACCAGATAAACCAATTGACCATTAAAAGTGGGTCCAGTCCACTATTGTAGACTTTAGACGTAATAGTACAATCTTTAAAATTGTTAGAACAGTATTAGTTCATTCAAAGGACAATAGGTGTCACTAGCAGTTCAAAGCATAAACATAATGATACTAATGTGAGTACATCCCCGTTGAATACAGGGATTTCTATGAAAGCCTTCAATCCTCAAACCCAAGTCCAAGATGTCTCAGAAGGGGGACTGGTCAGTCTGGCAACGTGCCGAGTAGTGATGAGGCAAGTGTCTCAAAGGGTTCTGAATCAGAACTTGAACAAACATTATCTGATAGTGAGGAAAATAAAACAATGCTTACTGTGGTGTATTAAATTGATATCTGTATGCAATTCAAATAAGAGTTTTTGCAAAAAAATCATTTTCACTTCTGAACAACTTGTTTGAAAATTGTAATGTTGGTTATCTGGTTCATGCACGGAAGTCATTTCTGTGTTTCTGAGGTTGTTATAGATTTCCTATGAAAATCCAAGATTGGATCAAATGTTATTTTACATAAATTTTGCACAATGTTCTTCTCATAGAAAAATGCCATTTCCCACGTTTTGTTGAGTTTTTTTTTAAATAAAATTTATTTTAGAAAAACAAAAACTCATCCTGTTTTTTTTTTTCAAAATGAACATTTTGTGGGTTGTCTGGTTCTTGCATTGTGCCACAGAATTGTTCAGTTACTGCTCTCTGTTGTGTTTTTCCTCTGTTTTCTTCATCTTTTCTTGTTAAATGCAGAGGGAAAGTGGACATGTATTGCCTGTGCTAGGCCAGGATCTTAGTAATATCCACACGGGAGTCTGTAATTACCCAGAATAAAGCTTTGGGACCAGGCCCCACCCTGTTTGCCCTGCAAAGCTCTCTCTGTCTCTATATTTTCCCCTTCCTGTTCTGTTTAGTCCTCTTAACCTTGCTCTCTTCACTCACCTTAACATTTTTCTTCTTTTTCAATACCCCCCCCCCAACTCTCCTATTCACCTCTCTCTCTCTCTCTCTCTCTCTACCCAACTCAGGTTCCTCTCACACTTTATCCCTCCCTCCTCTCTTTCTCTCAGCTTCTAAAGTTCCCGGTGGCCGGGTGTTACTGCTGACAGTCTTGAAGGAAGGTTTGTGTGTAATTCATAAACAAGAAACCTGACTCAAGTCCATCTCCCTGACACATAAACTCCCTGACAGGTCACCATTCTTCTGAAGGTTTCCATGCACCCTAGTCGAACCTCAGTGACCCCCATCGCTGCCTAAATTGGAAAGGCCTGCAAAATGAACTGTACTAATCATAGCATCGAAGCATGTTGAGCCCATGGTGTTCCCTCATCTGGTAAAGCAGTGCCAAAGCGCTATGCTAAGGGTTTGAAGGGAAACTGCAGCTAGCATGAAGAGAAATAAGGCAGAAATGTTTAAGATGAACTATCGATAAGGACTAGGCATGCACGATGGCCTCCATACTATTCGGGGAGCAAGTGAGACACAGTCTCACGCAACCCTACACAGGCATACAGGAATGCTTCATTATACACACACACACAGACATACACACACATAGGATCCAGTCGCCACACGATTGGCTATCTTACCATCAGTGTGGAAGCTGCCAGAGAGCGCCCTTTGAAATGTGATCCTCGGCCTTTCCAAGAGCAGCCTCTCACTTTAATTGGATGATTATAGCCAGAACAACATTATTTTAACTCAGAGTAGGGGGAAAAGCCTTTATTACTCAGTAAATTCCTCTTGACTCGCTATTTGTAACCGTGGCTAAAAGTTACCAACTTCAAGCTGTCAAATGAGTGCCAGATTGCGCAGAGTTTGTGGACTGCTTTAAACGGGGAGCGGTGCCTTCAGATCACTGCAGCTCTCAGCTCCTCGTCTCGATGCCTGCATGCTGAAATCAGCACTCCATTTCATATCGCTTCATCAGTGCAGCTGGAACAAGACAGACTTTTTCATGCACAGCACCATGTCCACAAACTTTTCCAGCTTCACAAATAAGCATCCCACGCACACAAGCTTGCCATGTTGTAAACAAAGTTGGGGGGTCAAGTTCAAGTGCCATTGCACAGACATAAACCAGACAGAGGGGCCCTGAAGAAAAGGGGGTTTGGGTGATAAACATCAGGCATCAAGTAATAGTGATCAAAGGCAGGTCTTAAAGGCCCTGTATACATCATCTGCAGGTCATGTTTTTATTCTTCAAGTGCTCCAATGAGTCAGTTTGTAGTTTACAGTGAGTTATACAAGCTCAATGAATGCACTTACGCAAAGGCCGATATACACATATATGTACAAAGTACATCTGAACCAGCCAGCTCAAAATGATTCCTCCAATTCAGTTATGAGAAGACTATATAACAGTCGTAACTTCCAAAACCACTGAAACACTGTCACTGCGGCTCAGCAAGCTCTTTTGTCTTCTCTGCATGAGATGGCTTGTTAGTGGAGCAGAAAAAATGGCATACTGCGTCCTCTTGGCGGCCATGATGGTAATTTGGTGGCTGGAGCAGGCTGAGGAACAAAGGAAGAACTGAACTTTGGCTCAAGAGGAGCCTCGGGCAGGCCGCTACAGTGGTCAGCCATATATCACAAAAAAAGTCTAAAAACAGAGTCAGCCACTCAAATATTTGCTTAAACTTCAAATGCCCCATAATCAGTAGGGAAATGACAGCGTGTTTGCCGTGACCAGGCAGCAGAGGCCTCCTTTTAACACACTGATAGATGGAGAAAAAGAACAAGAGAGAGAAAGTTAGGACAATAGTAGAGGTGTGGAAATAACAGAGAGTCAGTGTTAGAGCTTTTCAATGTACCACACTAACTCAGGCATGAAGGTAAAAGTACCACCTGTGGGTGAAACACCATTGTACACCTTAACACACTGAACCTGCAGACAGAGACACACAAAAGAGATTTTGGTTATTGCAGAGTCCACTTTTGCCACTTTATTAGACACATATCACCTTAGTAAACATGGATCTAAGCCCAGAGAAGAAAACAGATGAACTGGTGCCCTGAACACTGCAGTATTTAGGCAGTTTCACCATGTGTTTAACACACATTTAACCAAGGCAGTCCTGTGCCTTTGCTTTTAAAAAAAACAAAAACAAATCCATGCCGCTTAGCATTAGAAGCTAACCAACAATTATTCCTGCATGGTGTTTTAAAGAAGACGGCTCTATGTTATGATGGCCCATTGCTTTAACAGCGTTACTCATATAAGACGGGCACCTTGCTTAAATCAGTTGGCCACCCTACTCAGTTCAGTTGGGTTAGGGTCAGGGTTAGGGCTGTTGCACCAATGAGCTGTCGAATATAGGGCTGTAACCGATTTAAAGTCTATCTCTCTCTCTCTCTCTCTCTCTCTCTCTCTCTCTCTCACACACACACACACACACACACACACACACACACACACACAGAGTTTCAACTGCAATTAAGCATTATTGTAAAATGTGCCAAAGGTCGTTCTTGTTGATGCCACCAAAATCTGAAAGAGAGCCAAGGAGGAGTGAAGGTGATCGGAAATGCTAACGTGTGGTTGCTATCGTCTCATAATAAGACTATATGAGACATGGTGACGTTCACTTCCACCGAACACTATGCACTGTCTGTCCTTTGCTCACTCTATCCTCCTGCTTTGCTCTGACGCAACAGGATATGAGGGCATAGGTTTTCAACAAAGACATCCACAAATCACCAATGCTATCAACGTCTCCTCAAGGGAAGACCTTGAAGAGTGCTGTTCAGCATTCCACCAGGCTTAGTATTCTCCTTCTTTTTTTGGCACAACGCTGAAATTTGGCACGAGTGGATTGTGACATTAGCTGTGAATGTGATTAAGGGAAACCTCATGTATAGCAAAACCCTGCATATAAATTAACACCTGTAGTGTGTTATGCATATTTGATCTCTTCTGTATGTGTTATCAAAGGCGATTTGGATTATAGTATCCCTAATACTATATTATAGTCCCACATACTCTCAGAAATGAATTACTGCTTATTAACTGAGTGGCGGCATGTTGACAAAGTGGTTAGCACTTCAACCTCACAAGCAAGAAGGTCCTGAGTTCGAGTCCTGGGATCAAGGACATTTCTGTGTTGAGTTTGCATGTTCTCCCCATGTTTCCATGGGTTTTCTCTGGGTACTCCAGTTTCCTCCCACAGTCCAAAGTCATTCACAGTAGACTAATTGGTTGTTCCAAAATGACCCTTGTTGTAAGTGTGAATGGTTGTGTGTGTGTGTGTGTGTGTGTGTGTGTTTGCCCTGCATTGGACTGGTGAACTGTTTAGGCTGTAACCCACCTTCACACAAAGTTGGCTGAAATAGGCTCCAGCCCCCCTGTGACTATAGTAGGATTCAGCGGTTTGGCAAATAAATGTATGTATGAGTATTAATCGAGTGGTAGATCTATACAGAGAAATGATTTCACTTCACATGCTGTTACTTGCACACTTCTTGACACCTCACTTCAGATTCGCGTTTCCCAGAGTGGGTGGAATTCACAGGTGCAATCAGGAAGTGGATTAAAGCCCTGTCCTTACATCACTGACATGTGGAGCTTTCAGTGGCCATCACAACATCGGCACTTCATGGTTTCCAGGGTTTCCATGGTTTCCTCCTACAGTCCAAAGACATGCACATTAAGCTAATGTCTGTTCCTAATTGCCCCTTGGTGTGAATGTGAATGTTTTGTGATGTGTGTGCATGTGTGTGTTGGCCCTGCGATGGTGTGGCACGCTGTTTAGAGTACATTCCATGTTCTCTGAGGGTTTTTTTTTTTGACATCGTGCTAATTTTGCTTCATTTATACTTTTTAGTGGGCTACATGCTATACTTCCTTGTTTAAGTTTGCTTAATTTCTTTCATACCTTTGGTTGCCAGTCCACAATAAACTCCACATCTAGTGTATGCATCTTGTCTCCATTTGCATTTGTGACAGGTAGCTTTCAGGTTGTTTCCCTTCACTTTGATGCTGCTAAAGATCATAGCACACAGTGTAGCTAGCTAAAGCTAATTTGCCAAGCAATATACAACAGTCTATACACAAGTTATTGCCAGTGCATCGACCAGTCAGAATACGCATACTGTCATTGCCATATAATAACGTACCATAAAAAGGGAGTGACTAGGAACAAAATTTGGAAAGTTCTATTTTTTTTTCGGTGCGGCCCAGGTAATAACTTGTAGGTCTGTTTTCTACAAGTTATCGTTACCTGGGCAGCACCAAATAAAAAAAAACTTTCCAAATTAAATAAAAAAAATTTAATAAAAAAATACAGCTTTCCAATTTTTTGTTCCTATTCACCAATTATTTCTTATCACCATGTTTTATGGTACATTATTGAACACTTGGGTTTTCAAGAGATTTTTGTTGGGCCGGTGCTCTCTTAAGGTATTTATTTGTACCCTTTGTATACTGCTTGTGAACATAAGGTACATGTACTATCTTGGGTCTCAAATCATTAATAATTAGCCGTAATTGTAAAGTGTACTATTGGGGAGTGAAATGAATTCCTACAGTACACTTCTGTCTGACAGTGTAGCTCTTGAAAAATCTTTTACATTGTATTAGCTAGGGTATGACAGGGGCAGAAGGATCCACATGCAGACGGAAGTAGTGGAGAGCATACAAGTGGGCAAACAATCCAAAACAGCAGGCAGACTAATGGTCAAAAAAACAGGTAATGGCTAGAGAAGTCTAGCAAGAATGGTCAAGGAACAGGCAAGGTCAAAAATTACTTGGCAGCAGACTGAAAGGCACAAGAGAAAACTCTGGCACAATCTGGCAATGCTTGTGGGGAAATGCTGGGCTTAAATAGACAGACTTGAAGGCAGGCAATGAGACACAGGTGAGTAGAATAATGGGGAAGTGGAATGCCAAAGGGGACAATCTAAACTTGACACCAGAAAACAACAACTTACTAACTGGAGTACTAACAGTATTAGCAAATACCCTGATCCTGCAAAAAGGGATTACATGAAACCCTTTTGGAGAAAATAAAAGCAAATTCAATTTGAACAGCACAAAATTCAAGGTAATGCTGTGAAAAAAGTATAAATATGTCCTGATGATTGGTTGTTAAAAGCAGTTCAGGGAAATTTGTTGCATAAAAGTTTATTTTACACACACACACACACACACACACACACACACACACACACACACACACACACACACACACACACACAC
>JAOUQZ010000035.1:25933850-25954492 GCA_028564935.1 Neosilurus hyrtlii
TGTTGCTGCTGAGCAACAGAAATAAAACCAGCTTACTATCTATAGCTATTTCTGTGTGTGTGTGTGTGTGTGTGTGTAAATATCTGCCTTTTCTCCTTGAAGCCTGTTCGCCTCAAGGCATGCTAGAACTGGAAGCCCTACTCCATGACTTATGTGATTGTGATCTGGCTGATAACAGCATGTCAAACACATAAAGGAGTTGTTAAAGATCTTGAAAGCATTCTTGTAAAATCTGGAGCCATCTTTTCTGGCAGTCTATGTCTGCAATAGAAAGAGAGAGAGAGAGAGAGCTCTCACGATTTTGCACCACTGTTCTGACTACAACCGCAGCAATGCGAAAACTATAGGGTCAGTTACAAAGCAGGAAGACACAAAAAGTCACTGCAAAATCTATTGTTTAAGAAATAAATCGGGCTGTGTTGCCAAAGAGAGGACCACAAAACATTCTTCCAGTAAATGCAACAATGCAGTTTGGGTTAAATAAATAAAATAGGAACAGAACAAGCCCCAAAAGTCTAGAAACACACCCATGTCCGTGGATGTATACTGTAGCAGAGATATCATTCATTCATTCATTCATTTTCTGAACCGCTTATCCCCAATTAGGGATCGTGGGGAGGTCAACTCTGGGCGAGGACAAAGTACACCCTGGACAGCCTGCCAGGCCATCGCATGCAGAGATAATTGTATTAATGATTTTCTAATATCCAATTATTAAACTATTAATAGTATACTGTTACACCAAGGTACAGTGATTTCACTCATTCATTCATTTACCAAAACACTTGATCCAGTAAGGGCCACGGGGAGGCTGGAGCCAATCAGCCAACTCTGGGTAAAGTTGGAGTACACCCAGAATTGTAGACCCAGTAGTCCATTGCAGAACAACACACACACAACCAGTCACACTCACATCTAAGGGAAATTTGGAACAGCCAACTAGCCTAATGTGCATGTCTTTGGACTGTGGGAGGAAACCAGAGTACCCAAAGAAAATCCATGCAAGTATGGGGAGAACATGCATACTCCACACAGAAATGCCATCACCAAGCCCAGGAACCCAGTACCTTCTTTCTGTGAGGCAGACATGCTGACTACTACATCACTGTGCCAGGTCCTACCAGACGCAGGTGGAGTGAGCTAAAGTCTAGACAGTTTCTAGTCTGGGGCAGCACAGTGGCATGGTGGTTAGCATGTCCGCCTCATAGCAAGAAGGTCCTGAGTTCAAGCACCAGGCACAGCGAGGGTGTTTCTGTATAGAGTTTGCATGTCCTCCCCATGCTTATGTGGGTTTCCTCTGGGTACTCTGGTTTCCTCCCACAGTATAAAGACATGCACATTAGGCAAATTTACTGTTCCACATTGCCCCAGGTGTGAGTGTGAATGCTTATCTATGTGTTGGCCCTGCGATGGTCTGGCGAGCTGCTCAGGGTGTATCCCACCCTTGCTTATTGTAGGCTAAGAAAGGCTACAGCCTCCCCATGACCCTAATAGGATTAAGTGGTTCAGCAAATAAGTGAGTGAGCAAGTGAGTTTCTAGTCTGCTGTTAGCTGATACCATTCAAGTCAAACCAGTGAAAGCAGATGAATGAACTGCTGTTTGATGAGCACTTGAAATGAAATGGAAGACTCAGTACTCTCATTTAATGTTCACATGGTTCAGTAGAGTAGTATTTGGTGGCGCTAAGCCCAGGAAAGGAAATGACAGGAAACAGTGGAGTGACATCAGCCGTTGAGCTTTTTTTTAATGGGCCACAGACTTATATGACCTTTTCCACACTGCTAGAAAACACAAAGTTCACCTTGAAAGTACACCTCATACTCTATTTCACCAGGTTGCTGCACTTGTGGCATCCATTGGCTCTCTGTTCTATTGCTGAATGTGATATTCTCCTTTTCCTTTTCACAGAAACCAACAGCTTGTGCCCCATCTTGTATAGTTTTGCCAGGTCCTCAGTTTCCATGTCATGGCCTGATTTGATGCAGTCAGCAGTCATTTACTGCTGATTTGATGCAGTGAATGACAAACAGTCCCCAAAGCCTTGCCAGCAGCTTTGGCAAGAGATGGAGAGAGCCCTCTCCCAGGCCTGCTAAAGGTCAGCCTTAAATCAGCTCTCCACCCCTGCAGGCTTAGCAGTAATGTAATAATCTGGCCTAGATTCCTGCAGATAGCAAACCAAGCTCGGTCCTGAAACAACGTGCAGGAGGGAGAAATTCACATAGACTCATGGCACCCCCTACATACCAGCAACCCTGGCAAACATGGCCAAGTCTACAGAAATTTTTCCATGTTATCATTTCTCATGGGTTGGGTCTTTGCATGGCTGGAATTTCTCAGTTTGTGCACGCAGAATATCAGACAAGATGTGCGATGTTCCTGCAGATCAGTGGCCGGCAGTGTGTCATGGCGATCAAAGGCTGTTGCTGTGTTCACACCAAGCTGCAGCTTGCACTTGGGTTGTGGGTGCTAGACCTCAGTGTGGAAGTGCCTGTAAATGTAAGGTTTTGCCAATGTGTTGATACATTCCCCCTACACCCAAATGTAAACCTTCATCCCCCAGCTGCATAGTCACCATCCCCTCCCCATCCTGCCCACTGTTGATGTCATTTTATGTTGACCCACATTGCTGCTTTACCAATGTATTTTGTGTGTGTGTGTGTGTGTGTGTGTGTGTGTGTGTGTGTGTGTGTGTGTGTGTGTGGACCTAAATCTGTTTACACAGTCACATCATGGAGACATGTCTTCCTTATGGAAAGTTACAGCAACATACAAAGATAACTCATTGCATTTTAAGGTGAAGACGTGTTTTAAGTTCAGAGTAAAGTTAGGGTAAGGTTAAGGTTAAGGTTAGGCAAGTTGTGGTTATGGGCCGCATGGTAGCATATTGGTTAGCATTGTCTGCCTCAAAGCAAAGAGGTGATAGGTTCGAGTCCTGGGCTTGGGCATTTCTGTGTGAAGTTTGAATGTTCTCTCTGTGCTTGTGTGGGTTTCCCTGTTACTCTGGTTTCCTCCCACAGTCGAAAGACATGCATGTTAGACTAATTGGCTGCTCCAAATTGCCCCTAGGTGTGGAAGTAAGTGTGAATGGTTGTGAGCATGTGTGTTGTTGCCCTGCGATGGTCTGGTGAGCTGTTCAGTGTGAACCCTGCCATTGCTCAATGTTGGCTGAGATTGTCTCCAGCCTCCCCGCAAACCCTAATATTAGGATTAAGTGGTTCAGAAGATGAGGGAGTTAAGTAGTGGTTATGGTTATGGCTAGGGTAAGTCTCCAGGAAATAATGTAAGTCTATGCATACATTGGTCTCTCGGAGTTATGGAAACCAGCCTATGCATGTGTGTGTGTGTGTGTGTGTAGATGGGTGAATGGATAGGTGAATGATGGGGGTTCATAGACATAAAAGTACCATCAAAATTTGTCAGTAAGGTCCAATCAGGTAAAACTCACTACACTGTATATAATTTATGTTACTGTATCCACTCCAGGGGACTATTTGTCCTTCCAGTGATAAATTCAGCTCTGGATTCTGAGTTTTACCATTTTATGACATGGCTGTAGTTTCATCGATATACCCTTGACTCTCAGCTTTGGAATGTACTAAAATGTTAAAGTCAGCCAGGGTTTTATTGTGTATGTGTGGGTGGGTGGCTTTGGTGGGGGGGTTGTACGATGAGATAGGGGAAAGAAGTCATGGTTCAAGGAGATTTAATGAATAAGGGGGATTCAGAGAGAGGCAAAGAGATGGAATGAGGAAAAAGGGAGTGAGATACCTGTCCAGCAGTCCACGTATGTGGAATGTATGGAATGGTCCACCCTTGTCTTAGTAAACATTTGATTTGATTAAATGATAGAACCCTGGCCTCTTTTCTTTGTTGCTTCTTGTCTCAACCAGTAAAATTTTGCAAAAGGCACTTTTGTAATCTTATTTAATTTAATCTTACAATACTTAAGGTTTAAAATCTGGCGGTTATATTAAGTTTAGGTTAGCAGAATATTTTCTCAATGTTATGGTTCATGGAACTTTTACAGGAACCTACTATAAAGTTTGCTGAGTGCTCTGTTTTTAATTAATGTCATATTACATTTCAGCAACATATACATGTACAACGTTTATATTTCCCCCCAATGCAGCTAACTGGGTTATCAAAGGCTGGCCATATCTCCCACTGTCTATAGTGAGAGTCATGTAAAAGGACCATTGCTAATTTTTGTCAAGAATAGGCTGCATAGCCATCAGCGTGTTTCTGGGCGAGCTGTCCAGGGTGTACTCTGCCCTCGCCCAGAGTTGGCTGAGATGGGCACCAGTCTCCCTGCAATGCTAATTAGGATCAAGCCGTTGAGAAGATGAATGAATGAATGAAAACTGCGAACATGGATTGAAAAATGTTCAACAGTGATTATCAAGCAAACCATTAGTCCAACGCTTGTTTTTCACAGAATATGCATAATGTTCTTGGAAGTAAACTAAGAACATTAACAGAACCTTCAGTGATGTGTTTAAAGGGAAATGAAAGGCAACCCATCCAAACTCTGCTGTTACACATGAACATATGTATATTTTCATTATCAGGTGGTTTTTGCTTACAATTCAATTTCAAAGTTAATCTAAATCAATATTCTAAAATCCATTTGATAGTTTAAATCAAACTGTTTTTAAAGGCCACGATTTTTAGACTTAGATTTAGACTTGCTTTATTCATTATTCGCTACAGTATAAAAAAAAATATATAACATGAAAAATATGAAATATAGACAGTATAATAAATATGCAATATAGACAGTAATATGAAATATAGACAGTGGAAATATAGAATCTGGACAGTAAAAATATAGAATATAGACAGTGGAAATATAGTCAGTGCAAATTGCAAAAACTGTACAAAATGCAATAAGTTACGGTTTAAAAGTGGCAGTAGTGCAGTACAGTAGAAAAGTACAGTCTATGGATTTAGAACAGACTATGGATTTAAGAGTCTGATGGCCTCGGGGAAAAAACTATTTCAGAACCTTGTGGTTCTGCACCAGATGCTACAGAATCTTCTTCCAGAGGGCAGAAGTGAAAAAAGTCCATGGTGGGGGTGTGAGGCGTCCTTGATGTTTCTGGCCTGAGACACACATCATTGAGGGGCAATGTTCTGCACAGAAGGAAGGGAGCTCCTGATGATTTTCTCAGCTGTCCTCACCACTCTCCTCACATTCCACACAGAGATGCGGTTAGTGAGGATGCTCTCTATTGTACTCCTGTAGAACGTAGTGAGGATGGGTGGGGGCAGGTGGGCTCTCTTCATCCATCTCAGGAAGTGCAGGCACTGCTGTGCACTCTTAACCAGTGTTCACAGACCAAGTGAGGTCGTCTGTGATGTGCACCCCCAAGAACTTGGTGCTGCAAACCACCTCCACGACCGTGTTGTTGATGATCTTCCTGAAGTCCACGATGATCTCTTTGGTCTTGTTCAGGATCAGGTTGTTGTCTCCACACCATCTCACCAGCTGCTCCACCTCTTCTCTGTAGGCCAG
The DNA here is from genome assembly GCA_028564935.1 of Neosilurus hyrtlii. Classification (NCBI taxonomy): domain Eukaryota; kingdom Metazoa; phylum Chordata; class Actinopteri; order Siluriformes; family Plotosidae; genus Neosilurus; species Neosilurus hyrtlii. The sequence goes on from JAOUQZ010000035.1 coordinate 25,939,367, forward strand.
GTCGTTGTCATTTTTAGTTTTACTCTTGTGAGTGCACGAAATTGCTAGAATAGGATGAGAAATCTTCAGTTCGTATAAGGCAGGGTAATGGCAAAAATAACAGCATACAGATAATAAACTAAGAAGGCATTTACATACATCAGTCAAGCATGCACCCCTTTATGGGAACGAATGGTATGTCCCACTGTTCATTCATATGCAAATTACTTCCGTTTTTTCCATTGCATACACATAAATCATGTGTGACCTTTTACATTACAATGCCACCATGCAATGTGAGGATTTATTGGTTGACTTTTATTCTTAACAAAGAAGCTTGTAATAACAGTACTGCATTTTAATGTACAAAGACCTATACGATGTATGCAAGCTTTAATTAAGTTTGAGATAAACTTTCCTTTAACAGGCTGTAAGAGGAAATAATAAATATTTAATAAATAAAATATGCTTTGTGGAAGTCATTTTTGATGTTTTTTTATTGAATGTTGAGATAATCACATGATTTTAAATACGGTAGTTTCTTACACAGACGTTTGGAGTTTTTCCTATAACATACTGGTGTTAAAATAGAGATCTACAAGTGAAGCTCTTTATAGAGACCATTCATTCAAACTGCTGTAAAGAAATCAAACATTCAAAACTACATCCATTTGCCATCTGACATTTAACCCTTGTTAAAATGTCCCTTTCTTGAACTTAACTATTTACCAGGACAATATCTCTGAGCATAAGCAGTACTTTTTAATTCACACACATTATAGGCTGTAGAAAACCTTCTAACTCTATTTAGAACATAAAACCAATTTCTACATATTTTACACTTACTAGGATTTTGCTTTTCATGCAGGAATTGTACACACTTTTGTTGAACCACTTACTCCTACTAGGGATGAAGGGAGGCTGGAGCCTATCTCTGTCGCAGCCGACACTGGGCACAGGCGGGGTGCACCCTGAACAGTTCACCAGACATTTGCAGGGTCAACACACACACAAAACCATTGACACTCACACCTAGGGGCAATTTGGAACAGATCCAATTTTTTGTCCTTGGACTGTGGGAAGAAACCAGAGTACCCGGAGAAAACCCACACAAGCACAGGGAGAACATGCAAATTCCACACAGAAAAGCCCTAGCCCGGAACTTGAACCCAAGACCTTCTTGATGTGTTGAGTTGTGTTGAGATGTGTTTACACATGGGGTAAATAAAAATAGTAATCAGTACTTTTTAGTACTATTTACTGTAATAGTGTAATCGAACCCCCAGTGCAGCTAACTGGGTATTCATGTCTCTCACTGTCTGTGGTGGGAGGCATGTAAAAGATCCATTGCTGACTTTCGTAAAGAGTAGCTGCATAGCCGTCAGCCGGTTTCTGCCCTGGTGAGCTGTCCAGGTGTAATCTGCCCTCACCCAGAGTCGGCTGAGATGGGCGCCAGCCTCCCCGCAACCCTAATTAGGATTAAGCAGTTCAGAAAATGAATGAATGAGTGTAATAGAATATTTGTGCTGTTTGCCACAGAGCCATGACACTAGCAGCCTGTCTAACATTGAGTGCCAGCAAAGGTGAACTGGTCTGGGTCATATAAACCTTTGGGAAAGGGAGGGGTTACACAAGGACTGAGCATGTAATAATCACAACAGTGCCCGAAAGGCAGCCTGAGAACCACTCTAGCTCCCCTTCTCTCCCCTCACTGCTCCCCTGAGACAAGCCCTGAGGAGCCGGAATCCTGCATATGGGTGGTCAGTTAGCTTAAAAGTTTCAGCTGTGACAAAGCACCACTACATAGACTGAAAAGGGACATGGAGACTCTCTCTCTCTCTCTCTCTCTCTCTCTCTCTCTCTCTCTCTCTCTCTCTCTCTCTCTCTCTCTCTCTGCCCACATATCAACAGCAGTTGAAAAACATGCATTGAAACCGCATGCCGTGATCAGAGTCATTCCAGAACTGAAATATAAGGACACTCACTCCATTCCCTCCCCAGACTAAATCAACAGGCCTTTTTACTGTGGTTACTGTGCCGAGGGCCACACCACCGGAATGTGACCACGCTCTTCTTTTAAGGGAGCATGCTTCACTTTGATTAGTCTTCTCTTCCATTTCTAGTTTGCACTATGTAAAAGTTTTCTGTAACCAAAAGAAGGATGGTATAAGGGTTTAAAGCGTCTGTACAGCAATACTTCTGATATTCCATTGAATTTGTGCTTATCCGTCTGCAGTACACTATATATACACTATATATTCTTATATACTTGTTACTTCAAATAAACCATCTTTGTTTTCATGTGTAGATCCTTCTGCACAGTCTTTGGTTTAAAGCCTCATGTCCCTGAAGCATATTCTTGTTCATTGGGAATGACAGTGAAGCTCCAGGAGTCAGAGGAGTGAGAGAGTGATAACAGACACCCGCCACTTCACTGACCATGCTGGCTTCCTGTAACCACTACAACGATGCTTGGACTTGCTTATTTATCTCTTTTGATGTCATAATCACAGTCTGTCGAGAATCAAAGCAGGTGATTTATTTGCTCTGAAAATTGAAGTGCACTCAATCCCCCAGGTCTGACTTCAGACCCATTCTCCAACCGTCTTCCCCTCTGATCGCTCTGTTTAGACACAGCCAGAGTAGAACACCTTCTCAGTCTATAACCACACAGGAAGTTAGAAATGACCTGAAAAATGAAATCACATTGCCGAAAAAAAGGTTTTCTACAGGGTGTGGACAGCTGGGATGTTTCACACGCTTTCACAGCATATATGTATCATGACCAGCACCTCATAATATATGTATTTAAATTACATATGCATGACTGGAGCAGTATATTTTTAAAAAATATTTAAACCTGTGCTGGGAAAAGGGAACTTATATTATATGGGATGTGTACGTGCATAAATAAGCATACTTTATTGTATACGTGCACACTCCTGTCATATCAAGTGTGTGTATAACCTGCACGTGCCTTCTACATGTTGGCAAGAAGTATGAACAGGAAAGGTTGAGGCAAGGATCCAAAGATTCTGCACACACACTTTTCCTGTTCCTTAAAGCAGAGGGCTCTTCCTACCACAAAGGTGGAACATCCTGATAACAACAGTCACAGAGTTGCTGTGATCATTTGAATAACTGATCACTAAAGTCTTTTTATAAACCGATATGAATCAATATCTTTCAAGTAAATCCAGAAAGGGTGAGTAAGGGAAAGCTTTTATGTGTCATGACAGCCAATATTTTTAAAGCATCTAGGTGGTCAACTGAACCAAAATAACCCAAGAGTGTACAATAATATTTCTCATGCCAAAGTGTTGAAGCAGTTGGGGGCACTCATTAGTCGCCTTACCAAAGTTCTCTGTTTCCCATCAGTAGCCCACCTTCTCTCTCTTTTTTCTTGAATTCTCTCCCTTGGTGTCATGGCATCTATACATCTCTCTATTCTCCTTCCACTTGTCCCTCATTCTTTCTCATTGAAAATTGACTCATAACTTCCTGACTTTACTGGCCAAAGGTCAATCCTGCGGGCTCACTGCATCTCCTGTCTCCCCTCCCCTTCTCCTTTTTTTTCTCCCTTTCATGAGGCCCTTCCATCCTCACGCCCCTGCGCTGCATTCCTCAAGAATAAAGTACCTTCAAACAGTCCAGGGCTCACAGCAGAGGCAGTAGTAACCAAGCCTCAGCTGCTGAAGCTTCTCAGCTAGGTTGAAGAGAGCTCTGACTGTGAGAAAATGTGGTCCGGCACCACCCGGACCCCTGTGATGACAGGGAGAAGGCAACTGGGGGTCTCCGTGGGGACAGAGATTGATATCTGTGGCACTTGTGCCCCTGTGCCAGGTCGTGTGTTGAGCCCTACACAAGAAGCACAAATTTCAAACACAATATATGATGGATACATTTGACCAGGTCACAGTTGGACTATAAAAAGGGTTCGGGATGGGGTTAGTTTGCTTTTTTGTTATTTTGTAGCTTACTGTTTGCCAAATATTTTGAAGTATCCTCTATTACCAAAGTATGAAGGGCCATGTGGGGCATGTAGACTACTGCAGATTACCTGAAGCCTACCTGCAGCTCAGTAAATGAGTGAGTGAATATTCAAATATAACAAAAGTTTGTTTCATTACTAGCCTTTTGTAAGTATTATGCAGTTATCAGCAAGATGTGTTTTAATGTATCTATCCACAATGTCAGGCACAGATCCTCTCTTGAAGCATGTCAGCTGCAGACATGAAGCCCAGTCATGCACTGACTGCTCTCTGACCTAACAGTGGCAGAGTGGGTTCCCCCTGCCTCCATGGAGAGCTCGGGTTGCATCCCTCTGACCGCTCTGGCACACACACATTCATGCTAATCCCTCAGTGGTGCTTGGATCTGGGGAGTGAAGAGCATGACATGAGTGGGGGAGGTTGGCCAGGTTAGTGTTATCAGAGTATTCCCCTCATCTCATGCAGGTGTCATTCAAAACCCCCTGCTAGATCTCAAAGCCACTGAGACTTAAACTCAGTGACCTCTCCTGAGTCTATCAACAACTTGCTCTCCCTCAACAGTCAGCTTAGCAAACTGCACTAAGACATATAAGATTGTCACAGTGGGTTAATGTTGCCTAAATATTTAATTTTCATTTCATTCTATGAAACACTTTATCCTTTATTAGGGTCACAGGGAGTATGGAGCCCATCCCAACTGATTCCGTGTGCAAATGAAGTACACCCTGAACAGCTCACCGGACCATTGAAGGCCAACACACACACACACACACACACACACACACACACACACACACACACACACACACAATCATTCACACTCACACCTAGGAGCGATCGAGAAAGTCTCATTAACCTAAGGTGCATGTCTCTGGATTGTGGGAGGAAACTGGAGCACCTGGAGGAAACCCACACAACCACAGGGAGAACATGCAAACTCCACACAGAAACGGCTTCACCAACAAGGGGCTTGGACTCAGGGTATTCTTGCTGTGAGGCTCAAATACTAACCACTAGGCTGCCATGCCACCCTAGCCTAAATATACAAAGAAATATATTTTTGATATACGAAAATGTTGGGACAGTATGTGAACATTAAAACTGAAAACAAAGATTGTTTTTTTAAATAAATACTTATTTCAGTTTAGATTCTTGCAGTGTGCTTTTAAAAAATTGTGACAATAAAATATTTACCTTTATGCAATTTTACCATTTCTTAAAAGTTAAAAGAAAAAATATATTTAGGGATTGAAGGCACCAAATGATGAGTACAGGGACATTGTCGCATTTATTCATTTCAAAATTAGTTTCACCACACATTCTCTGTTTGGGACAGGTTGGAACTGCAGGTAGGCCAGTCCAGCATCTGCATACTCTTCTTCCGCAGCTATACTTTTGTAATGTGTGCAGAATGTTGTTTTAATTTGTCTTGCTGAAATACTCATGGGCGTCCCTGGTAATCTGTTGCTTGAAAACCTCAGTGTACTCTTCTGCATTAATGCTGCCACCGCAGAAGTTTAAGCTACCTTTGCCGAGGGCACTGAGCCAACCCTACCATAACAGACCCAAGCTTTTGGACTTATTACTTGTAAACGTCTGGATGTTTTTTTTTTTATCTTTGATCCAGAGCACACAATGTCCATTTCTTCAAAAAATAAAAATAAAAAGCCCCGAGAACTCAATGGTACTTTTGAACACAGTAAACATAAGGCTTCATTCTGCACAGTGTTTTTGGATGTAACCCTGTACTGTAGTGTTTGTTAAAGGTTTGTTAATGTAATCCAGTAGTAAACATACTTACTTTAAATACATTAATAGCTTGTCAATATGCACAAAATTTCTCACCACACGTTTATTGAAAGTAATTACATTTATAAGCAATAAATGCAATTTGGATCATTTTGGGTTGCTAATAGTTGTGTGCCAATGACATGTTCAGAGCCTGGCTAGTTATGTAGCAATCTTTTTAACTGTGTACCTTGAACGTACTTATTACATGCTTTCTAATCGGGGAAAGACAGAAAACTATAGGCAGTGCTCAAAATGATGGCTTACTCAAAGTTACTTTTTAAAAGAAATTCAGCAGTGATTGGGTCAGAGGTAATAACATGCAATATTAACAACAAAAATAACTCCCCTGTCCGCTCTGCCTCGCCCCTTTTTATAGAGATTTGTAAGATAAGAAAGTCACAGTTTTTCATGACACTGTTGAAGTATAAAATAGTGAAAATACATGGACTGAAATCAGTGGTTAGCAAGTCCACCTCACAACAAGAAGGTCCTGGGTCCAAGAAGGTGAGGGCGTTTCTGTGTGGAGTTTGCATGTTCCTAGTCTGGCTACTCCGGTATAGTCCCACAGTCCAAAGACATGCACATTAGGATAATTGGCTGTTCCAAATTGCCCCAGGGTGCGAATGTTAGTGTGAATTGTGTGCTTGTGAACTGTGTTCTTGTGTATTGGTCTTGCGATAGTCTGCCATGCTGTTCAGAGTGGTCTCCATAGACTCCAGATAGACTCTAGCCTCCCCGCTAAGTTAAGTTACCTATCTAATAGCAAGCAATAAATGTTTACTGTTGTTGACCTATATTGTGTGAGATCAGCAGTGTAGTTCACAGAACAGTTTCACACAAAACCAAGTGTTATATTACAGTTTTATTATAAACTGCACCTTTATTAACCTGCAAAACACTCTTTTAAATTGGAAAACATCTTAATATTTGTTAATTGTCTCTCATTGTTGACTTGCTATACGTATTTTTCCCATTGACAGAAATTGAGGGGAGGAACTTAGGCTCTCTATAAATGCAATTGCTTGATCCCAATTCCAGTGGGGCATCCTTCGAGGGACGCAAACACAGCCTACAAAGAAGTGGCCTTGCGTGACTGCGAAGACCACAACATAACGAATCAAGCAGTGTTAAATGATATAGTCTAGTCTACAGAAGACTTCCTATTTGCATCATTACCCTCGCTTCATAGCGCTGCTCCTGTCACTGTCTAGCAACCTTCACAGTTGTGACACATAAAATAAAATTTTATGGTGGCTCACACTGAATTTTGGTATAGGTTGGAGGCAAAGGGTCCACCTGTTGGAGTCTTCAGAGTTTAGAAAAAGAAGGCTGCAATTTTCAGCCGCATTTGAAGGAGGCTTCAAATTGTCACAGACAAGCTGTGGTGCATTCTCTTTCATCTCACTCATTTGCCGAACCGCTTAATCCTACTAGGGTCGTGGGAAGGCTGCCTCCTATCTCAGCCGTCACTGGGCAAAGGCAGGGCATACCATGAACTGCTTGCAAGACCATCACAGGGCCAAACCACACAATCATCCACATTCACACAATTTGGAACAGCCAATAAGCCTAATGTGCATGTCTTTCGCCTGTGAGAGGAAACCGGTGTACTCTGAGGAAACCCATGCAAGCATGGGGAGAACATGCAATCTCCATGTAGAAACACCCGAGCCTGGGCCTCGAACCCAGTACTTTCTTGCTGTAAGGCGGACATGCTAACCATTATGCCACAGTGCTGCCTACTATGATGCATTGTGATGTCCCCCACCCCACTTAACACTTATATCAAGATCTCCCTCTTCATCAAAGATATCTTTCCACTTCACATACTGATCAAATAAATCTCAAATAAATCCGGATCCAATATGGAATGTCAGAGACAGTGTGGGCAGAAGGTGGGTATGTCCCCTTGCTTGTGGCCTCTAGTCCAGCAGATGTGATCATCAGTGTTCACATTTGGTTGGGTTTATTCAAAATATTCCTATAAAAGAGCCCTAATGAGCACTGTCGTACATTTCTGTAAAACTCTTTTAGATCTGGTTCACATCACCGACTTCCATCTGCAGTGTATTTGCTTTTTGTCTAAAAAAGCTTTTTCTTCTTTATTTTGACCTCTCCTTGTGTGTTGCTGGAATGAGGGCATGGTATTGTGAGGCATCCTTGTACTGATTCCATGTACTTACTGACACTTACTTGATGAGTCCAGTAAGGCAACTGGAGGAGGTTTTATCCACAAGTAGAGCCAAAATGATAGGCATACTTATAGTACGTTACACGGGAGGAGCGCAGTCTGATTGGTCCCTATCTCGGGATTAAAAATTATTCTCGAAGAATAATGATAAATGCCGGAATCATAATGAAGGACACACATTTTGCCGCAGTCAGTGGCAGTGTCATCATTATCATGCTTTAAAAAGGAAAAATATTCAAATCTTGTTTTAGTTTGTTTTTCTTGTGTTTTCTAGAGTAAATACTGAAACAGCTTTACAGACTGAGTATTCAGAACAGACCAGAACAGACACCATTATCTCCACAGTGCTGCCTTAGTGTCATGGTTAAAACCTAAACTATGAAAATCTTATTTTAATTCGCTTTTCATTGTTCCTGTGTTGTATATAGTTAAACTCTTCAAGAGAGTTAAAGAGACAACTGCTTGTGCATGCACTCAAATTCATCATGATTTTAAAAAGTAATAAAACAAAGAAACCATAAAATCCTAAGTATGTTTTTCATTCATTCATTCATTTTCTGAACCACTTAATCCTAATTAGGGTCGTTGGGAGCATGGCGCTCACTGGAGTACACCCTGGACAGCTCACCAGGCCATCGCAGGGCAAAGTATGTTTTTTATTCTATTTCTTTTATTTATTTATTTGTTTGTTTTTACTTCGGTTCTCTGTACTACAGTAGTGTGCAGTGAAGATTATACACCACCACTTTTGTATAAAAGGGCTCCTAATAAAAATAAATAAAACATTACTTGTCTATAATTTTTTTTGGTGAAAGTGTATTGAAAAATGCTATTGTAGGCAATGAGAACCAATAACATCATTCAAGTAAACTGAGGTAAAATTATGGCTAATAAACAAAAACACAAAAAATACCAGTTTTTCAGAAAAATTGAAAGGTGTCACATTTGTGCATAGTATACTAAAATATTTATTTACCCCAGGCTTGTGGATATTCAACGAATAATTGTGTATGATATGAATATATGAGCATTGAACCATTAAACCCAGATCTTTAATAGAAAACGTGGAAACCTTCGTGAATAATTCATACAACATATTTCTTGCTTGTTGACTGTTTAAAAATACAGTCAGATTTCCAAAAAAAACCCAAAAAACAAACAAACAAACAAAAAAACCTTGTTAAGTTGTATTCAAGGACCTCTAATGGCATTTTTGAGAACTGCATGTTTCAAAATTACATCATTCATGTACTGTAGAACTACATTAGCAAATTAACACACTAGTGGTAATACCTGAAATAAATAGATGTAAGCAAGTTATCTTGTCTTGCATGCCATTGCAGGCAGTGAACTGGTTTATGTTTCAGACAGGCCACTCACAGATTTGGCTCCTTGCACTTACTGAACTGACACCTGCTAGTTTAAACATCTCCAAATGCTGGTGAGGAAACTGCGGACAGGTGGAGAGGGAGGGAAATAGAGGGCAGGCTATTCTTATTTTGCCCTTATTCCATTCCCTCTAGTTTTATTAGCTCAACTACAAGGCTTTAGGGAATGCTAAAAACTATGTCGGCCTAAATATATATCAGACACAAGCAACAAATACTAATGCTCGCCTTGTTCAAAGAGTTTTAAATATAATGGTAAAATGAATAAAATATTAATATTAATTTGGCAGCAGGGTGGCATAGTGGTTAACACGTTCGCCTCACAGCAAGAAGGTCCTGGGTTTCTTTCCCAGGTTCGGGCATTTCTGTGTGGAGTTTGCATGCTCCCCCCTTGCTTGCGTGGGTTTCCTCTGGGTACTCTGGTTTCCTCCCACAGTCGAAAGACATACACATATGGCTAAACGGCTGTTTCAATTTGCCTCTAGGTGTGGACATGAGTCCAAATTGTTGTGTGTTGGCCCTGCAGTGGTCTAGCTGTTCAGGGTGTACCCCGCTTTCATCCAGTGTCGGCTGGGATGGGCTCCTAATGGGATAAAGAGGTTCAGCAAATGAGTGAGAGTGATAAATGTGTCCCTTTATTACAGCAAAGAAGTTTGAAGACATTTGCAGGGGGCACTGTTTGCTTATTTGTTGGGTTTTTATTTTGTATTTTTTTTCCAAAATAAAAGTCTCTTTGCAAATGACGCGACTGTATATGTTTATTAATTTAGGCATGTGTAATGTAAATGTTTTGAGCCTATAAAAATATTTGAAACCATCTAAAGGATATTTCCAGCTGTCACTTATCTGCTAGCTGGCGTTCACTCTGCGCGCGTGTCCGTTTCGCGCGCGCCCGTGCCGGAGTGCTTCACGTGACTATTCTCCTGAAAGAGTAAAATGGACCAACACAAAGTCTCTTCTCACCATTATGTCTGTTCTGCACGCTGAAGTTACATAGAGTAAGTGGTGTCGGGTGTATGAGACACACCAGAAATAAGATATACCACAATAGATAACTTTGGTGTTATATCCTGTCCGTGTTGTGCTAGTTTGTTTAAATATTACCTAGCGTGCTAAATGTCGGTTAGCCTGTAGCTAGCATGGGGCTCGTTTTACCTGCCGTTTGTTGTTAGCATGCGAGCTAAGGTTCAGTTTGAGTTTATCTCTTGGTAAAGATTGTTTTGCAAATAAAACAGCTCCTTGTTGCTTGAGGTGAGACTGTAGGATGATACTGAGGGATAAATATTGAAGTTAAATGTGTTTTGATGATGTCGTGACCAAGCTGTATTCAACCTCACAGCTTGAGCTATACAACCATTTCAGCAGCACACTCCAGACTGCATCTCACACATTTTAAAAAGATATAGATAAACGAGAATAGTACTAGTCTGTATATTAGGGTGGTCCCCTGTTCAATGGTGATTTTTAAAGTTCATATTTCCTACTCCTCCAACTCATTTGGTGATGCATCACATAAAAAGTCTAGTCAAAATATTTCACAGAAATAACAATATTCAGGACTTGCCCAGAGCCAATGAAAATTATAATAAATGAGTTTTGTAACATTTTCAGATATATATTAATTTACCAACAATAAGAAATGCTGTAGGTGTGTTTATTACAGTAATGTAAATGTGCCAGTGGTCTTAGTTATTGCTCTTCAGTCAGTTCAGGTCATGTGACTTGACAATAGAGTTGTATGTGATAGATCACCCATGACCCATGTTGTAGGCTACTATTAAAAAGCATGAGAATCTGTCAGAAGTGTTTGTTGGCTGTGCATTCTTTTATGGTGATGTCACAAGAGAGGAAAAGAAACTTGTAGTTCTGGCCCACTCAAGCAATGATGGTTCACCAGATCTTCCAAAGCGCATCGTCATTTTCCAGTCCACAAACCAAGGCTCTGCATCAGTTCATCACTACTACAACTTCAAAGTCCTTCAAGATACTTGGTCTTTCAGAAGGTTTCATTGCAAATTATCCACACGAATGGCCATCAGACGAGGCATACCAGAACGACCAAAGGGTTGTCGCTTCCGTCAAAGTGGTCAATGACATTGCAAAACGAGGGGTTGCACTGAGTCAAGAATTTAATTAATCACTGGCACACAATGAGGAGCAAAAACATTACCACCTGCAAATTGTCGAGCATCACTGCAATGAGTTCACTATACCAACAAAGTCAAGTCTCCTCAAGCGAGTGAAGCAGACATAGTGAATGAACGGAACAGAGTGTCTGTGAACTTGTTGCTCCAATGCAGTAACAATAGCATTGGTATAATGCGTGATATATGAAAGTGTACCCATTGTTTGTATGTTTAAGTAAGCTTTGTAACATTTTCTATTTGATATACACCAATATTGTGAACAGCATATTGTTTTGTAATTGTCGCATCAGTTTTGCTGCTTTTCAAATGATATTGACAATAAAAGGTTTTTATTGGGCAAGTCCTGAATATTCTTTTATCCTGTTAAATATTTTTACTGCTTATTTTATGTATCTCACATAATACAGTAGTGGGATGGAGAACAAAATTCTGACACTTTCATTTTTTAGGACCTGTATAATATACATATACTATATACTGATAAATACTCAAAGCGTTATATATCATCTTTCTATAAACTGTTTCAGACTGATTTTAGGTTTGATTTATGTCATTAATTGCATTTGCATGTTCTTAATATCCATCAAGCCCAGATCACCTATTCATTTCAAATATACATTTCTGTTCATTAATTCCAAAGAGAATATAGTACAAAAACAGATATTGTATTCTGATGTGCAGGAATGCTATAAATCCACTCCTCCATCATGCTGAGTCGCTTGCAGGAGCTCAAGAAAGAAGAGGAGACTCTTCTGAAGATCAAAGTCATGCTCCAAGATCAACTTAACAGGCTCAAGGTAAGCCTTAGTCGCAGGGATATTCCTTGAAATTTTTCTTTCAGAATTACACTGAAAAAATAGTTTGTGACTTTACTTTGTGTTGGTGTTCAAGACATATGCGTTTCTAATTGTAAAGTATGCATTCATTATTTATATTGGGATGTGCTTAAAATCTGTCTAAATAAAGTGTTAAACACTGTGTATGGAAACTTGATGTAATCCCAGGAACAAGCCCAAACAAACTACAGGGATTTTTAATGGTGTAAAAATTATTTCAGGAAAATTTACATTCATGGCATTTGGCATACGTCCCTATTCAGAGCGACTTACAGTTATAAATTTTGTACAACAGCAATTGAGGGATTAAGGGCCTTACTCACGGGCCCAACAGTGGCAGCTTGGTGGTACTGGGGCTTGAACCCCCAACATTTGGAGCACTATTCACTGAGCCTCCACTGCCCTAAATGGTTTTAGTCAAGGCTTATTCTCGCAGTCGGCATGACATCAAAATCATGTAGTAGTAGGTAGTAGTGACATGCCCACCTTATTCGAGTTGGGGGAAAAAATTACACGTCACGCACATCTTAAAACATTTAACTAGGCCTTGGTATTGCCACTGATTTCCTGAATCGATTTGATTTCGATTCTCAATGTCCCGATTCAATTCCATATCGATTCATTGAGGGATAATTCAGCTACAGTACCTGGTATGCTTGAATATGAAAAGGAGTCTTAGAGAACTAATAGCAGAAATTATACTTTCAGTTGAATTATTAATAAGAAACCTTCTAACTAGGCACAATATTTAAAATATTAAAGTTAACACTAAAACGTGACCCCAAACTTGTTTCCTGAAAATACTTTTTATTGACCAACACATTTGATCAATCAGCATAATAAAGTGCTACATAGATTTTATAGTCAGTAGAGTAACCAGATAAAAAGTGCTTTCTTTAGTGGAGATAATAGGTCTACATTAGTATCTGTGCAGTGTGTACACTTTGTAGTGATCACTCAACAAAATCGGACAAACAGTCTGGTCCCAGAGAGAGAACAATTGTGAATCAACTAGAAAAAAACCCTATAAACCATGATGAGTGTGGATGATTGCGGAGATTTGTGGTATTCCCGCAACATTTTACCTCCATTTTTCAGCAGCACTTTGTAAAAGACTGATGTATTGAGACACAAATAAGACAAAAGTGTTAATAAAAACAGTACAGTACTACTGTTTTCATGCTGATGGAAGAACAGGTCAGCCATCTTGGAGTCTAAACAGACAACAAAAAAACAAAAATATTTTATAGCGGAGGATCTTACAGAAACCATCAACTTGATTTTAAACGAACTGAAAACACTCATGGCACTTCAAACCATGTGTCTCACTTCACTTCACTCACTAACTCACTCACTCACTTAATTAATTAGTTAATTAATTAATTTTTGGATGTTGCAGTACAATAATTAAGAAACTCAAAAAGACCTCATGGGGAGCTCTGCTTTTAAGCAGTGTCTACATCATTATATTATAAAATTAAAGATATCTTGAATAAGAACTCACTGTATATGTTGTGTTGAACTCTCATTGTTCCATTACCCACTGTGTGGCAGTATTGAGAAACACATACAAAAACCAACACTAATCCAGTTTTCATGCTGCAGAAGAAAGCTGTAATTGCAAATCAGTCACAGTTTATTATAAACCAATTAATGCACTATTTGATAACATACATGCTTTGAAATATTATGATCCAGTTTAAACTAATATTGAACAAAATACATGGTGACTCAATAAAACCTTCCACATTTCAAAGATTGATTAAAACCAAAAAAAAAATCATTAAAGATAATCAGATTATTATTTACACACTTGAAACGTCATTCAGTAAAGTTTTTGTTCATCGTGTTTTAAAGATGATTCTCCTCCAAATGGTGGCCGTCATTGTCTATACACACTTGTGGGTGATTTCTGAAGGCTCCTTTGGCTCAAAGGGTTGTGTCGGGCGAACAGCGGCGATCTCCTGCTGAATAGCAACCTTAAAGGCCAAAAGAGTTTAGGTTCGATGAATGTACACTTGTGATTGAAGGTAATACCATCAAATAAAATCACAAGGGACGAGGACGGAGGAACGGGCTGGCCACCCAACATCACCACGAAACAGATCACTCAATCCGGAAACATTTCACTCAGCACTTCCAGTGATCTTCAAGCTATGTGTGCCATACCTCCATCTTACTGAAACCACACAATTTTCATGTGTGCAAATAATAGTTTGGTTCTCTTTAACAGCTTTTTTTACCTTTGAACTATGGGAGGTATTTTTGGGTACAATAAGCTAAAGCTTCACCAAACATACATTATTTATCAAAAGTAATTATTGTCTATAGATGAGGTGGATATTGCTAATTCGTATATACTACAAGGGAATGGTATAATTGCTGTTTGCCACGGTCTCTGATTGTCAAATCCAAGAAATTCAACAAAGTGCTGTTTCTAAAGCACAAAGAAAGCTAAATAATATAGCCCTTAAGTTTTTAAAGGTAAAAAAGGCACTTTTTACAAACCTCCGAATTAGTTTCAAGAGATGTCATAATGAAGCGTGCGTAAGCATTGTGATGGATCAGGCAATGTGATTTGTCACACTTTAAAAATCCAAAAATAATCCATTCGTATTTTTGTTTGCTTTTATGTTTTGGTGTAGTATATACGTAAACTAAATGAAAAGGTGCTGTTATGAAGCACACTTATGCATTGCTCGCAGAGTGTGTCAAGTCAAGTCAGTTCAAGTCAGTTTTATTTGTATAGTGCTTTTTACAATTGACATTGTCACAAAGCAGCTTTACATAGTAAAATTAAAT
>JAOUQZ010000035.1:25958218-25971699 GCA_028564935.1 Neosilurus hyrtlii
TACGCTTACTATTAAATTCTTAACAGAAGAGACAGTTAACATGTTGCTAGCACAGCCTACTAATGGAATATGGTGGGATATCCTAGTGGTAGTCAGTCAGAACAGTGTTCTTCGTATCCTTTGGGTAATGAATAAAATAAATAAATAAAATAATTAAATTTTTTATTCAAGAAAATTTTTTATTTCTGATTGGTGAAAAGCAGTCAAATAATTCTTCATATTGCATTATTGCCATGGGATAAATTAATTATTGCATTGTTGTCTCTGGATAAGTTGAATGATTATTACGTGACTAGCACATGCAACACAGTAATGGTGACTTTCTACTTTGAAATTAATTCGAATGAATCATAAAACAATTATAGAATTCAATTTTGAATTTGGGGTGAATAAGTCTTTATATCATACCATTCGATAATTGCTTATTATCCCAAGTGGATGATATTCATGGTTTGCCACAGCTGCTGCTTCTGAAGTCCTAGAAATTCGACAGAATGCTGTCCCAAAAGACATGAAGAAAGATACGCAATATGATCATTATGTTTTCAAAGTTAAAAAGCCACTTTATTCAAATTTTGAGTTTCAACAGATGCTGTCATTAAGAGCGCAAGAGCACTGGGATGGAGCAGGTGGCATTATTATTTCTACGCGATAAAGGTCATTTGCTTTTCTTGATTTTGCATTATGTATACAAAAACATTTTTAATAAGATTGAAAAGACTTTGTACAGTGTGCCTATTTTCTGCTTGAGTAGAGCGAACCTGACCAACATTTCTCTCATGTTTAAAACGTGTGTAAAAAAAAACCCTAAAATCTTGATATCTTTATTTTTATGTTCCCGTGTAGTAACTACTAAAACTGTTACTCATGCTTAGTGGATGTAGCCGAGTTGAGATCCACCTCACTTTCAGCAAAAAACAAAAGTAAATTGTTAATGATCTTGTCATATGTCAAGGGCTGGTGTATATTAGGCAGGAAAGTTCAAATAAAGTTCAAATGTTGAAAGCATGGACAATGGACAAGCATAAAGGTCATGATTGACTTGATAATACATACCAAAAGTGGTCCAAGAAATGACAGCTTGTGACAGGGTCCTGGGTGCTAGGCAAGGTTGATTTTGAAAATGTGATCTTGAGCGAATCTAGATAGAAAGATACTGAGGCACAAAAAACATTGTATACACTTATATATGTCAATAACGTTACACCTTTTGAGGATTTTCAGTTATTTTTCTTGTATTTTTAACATTTAAAATGTAAATGAATTTCCAGTATTTCATACACTTTCAGATGTTTTTCTTTCTATTCAGTTCATTCAACAGAGCAAAGAAGGAAACTGCAATCTTGTCTATAGTGTATAAATTCTGTCAACTTACTACAATTTTCAGTATATTCTATATTCTCCAAAAAAAATGTGTTTAAAATAAATAAATAAATAAATAAATATTTTGAATAGTCTACCATAACCCGAAATGATAGTGCCAAAGGATTATGCAGCCAGCTTTTACCTTTAGTTAAAACAGAACCTCCCACTGCCCGTCAGGTCATACAGTACAATGATTTCCTGAAAAACAGTCCACATATGAAAGCTTATGATATTTCTAAATTTATAGCTAAACATGTAACTGAAACTGGAAGACAGTGAACCCACAACTTTCTTTGTATGATGAATATTACACCATAAAACCAGTGGACAGATTGTGCTTTAAAAAGGTTAAAGAAGTAAATAGAAAAACCTTTTCAACAGTACAGGAACAAAACCTGAAAGAGAAACTGGACAGACTTTTTTGACATCTCTGCATGTACTGGAGTTTTGCAGCTTGCTGTGAATGAGACTGCATAGCTGCAGGCCAGTCAGAGTGGCCATGCTGATCTCTGTCCACCACTGAAACTGCCTACAATTGGCATCAGAACTGGACCTGAAAGCAGTGGAAGAAGGTGGCCTGGTGCCATACCACTGATCAGTGCATGTGGTGTATTGCAGTTGAATAATGTGGAATACTAAAAATAATGCACAGGATGTCTAAACGCACTCAACACATTCACATTATATAAAGAGTACATCATACTTTGGTCAGGTAGCATGATGTACCCTTTACTTAGACCCTGTTGAACTCCCAAAATATAAGATACAAACAAACAAAAGTAAAAAAAAAACAATTTGTTAGAAGAACTGCTTTGGTATAAAATGAACAAAGCATTCTGGGAGCCTGTTCTACGTTAAGCTTTTATTTTAGTATCAAATTTATAATTTTAATAAATAAAATGTAAACCTGTTTACAGCCATTATCACAGTAAACAGGTATCAGCCCCACTCACATTACATCTGCTTACACAGTGAAACCCCAGTTTGTAAGAGATCTGCTCACCCTTGCAAAATGATCTCACAGTCCATTGATCTTCAATAGGATGTTATTTGGGGCTACACTGTAGTCATGAGACCATTACACTAAAGGATTGGGTTTGAATGCTTCCAGATTGGCAAACAGGTAGTGTGGAGAGCTGGAGCTTGACGTGAAGCAGGATATTTGCTTTTATTTGTCTTAGATGTTATTGTGATGCCTAGATTTTGCTGTGGATCCATGCAAATCCTGCAAAAGGTATGTATGGAAAATACATGTGTGTTTACCTGAGGAGCTTGTATTTTCTCCCTGTGCTTGCATGGGTTTCCTCTGAGTACTCTGGTTTCCTCCCACAGTCCACAGACATGCACATTAGGCTAATTGACTGTTCCGAATTACTCATAGTTGTGAGTGTGTGTGTGAATGATTGTGTGTGTGTTGGCCCTACGATGGAGTGGAGAGGTGTTCAGGGTGCACCTTTGCCCAGTGTTGGCGATGATTTGATGATAAGCAGCTGTTGGTTTTAACTGTAAATCTGTCTGGCTTTTTATACCCGAGTCAAGTCAGGCCAGAGCTTATCCCCGGTTTCTGTAGCGTGAAGCGACTAGGAGTTCAACTCATCCTGGATGGGATGCTAGTCCATCACAGGTTACCTTCCCAGTATGTTTACCGGTTCCCATTATTCTGCCGGGTGGATGGAGGGACACTTGGAGTTAAGACCTTGCCAAAGGGTTTTAGAACGGGGATTCAAACCCATGACCTCTCGATTATGAGCCCTCCACTGTATCCCACTGGTTTGAATAGTGATGGAGATTTTACTTGATGTATTTATTTTGTATATTATCTACACAGGCTTCTGATTTTGAGGGCAGTAGAGTTTGGTGCTACTGAAAGAAGCTACAGGGACTCAGAGCCGTGTGGAGGAAAATCATGCTGTCATGCTGTCATGTGCTTGTGCTGGTGCTGTGTCTGTCTGCGGCTGAGGACTTCGACTGGGCAAAGAACAACCACGGCTCCTTCTATTATGGCACTTTTCCAACTGGTATGAGTTTATCAGGTTGAATGGTTGCTTACAAACTAGACAAAGGTTTATTAAGATTACCTTTGCAATAAACACAGTGATGTCCTTCAACTAAGTGAGAGCTAGGTTTAAGAAGATTTAGCCGTGGTATTATACACTATCTGGCCCAAAAAAGTTGTGCACTGTAATATTTTGTTTTACTGCCTTAAGCCTTGATTTCAGCATGTAATCTCCATGGCATTGCTGTTCCAGTTGGTCAGGTCAAGACTCAGCAACATTACTATGCCAATAAAATGTAGTCAGCTGATGACCTGAATGCACTGAATGAGCAGGTTATCACATCAATGGATTTTTTTTCCCTGATGTCACAGATATAAAATTGTGGCACAAATAATGAAACAATGGTTCAGGCACCACAGAGTCCTGACCTTAACCCTATTGAAAGCCTTGGGGATGTGCTGGAGAAGATTTTATGGAGTGGTTCAGTTTTCCCTTCATCAATTCCAGACATTAGTGAAAAATGAACCCAACACCGGATGGAAAAAAATGTTGTAACGTTTCTTAACTTTGTCAAAACAACACCCTGGCGATTACATGCTGCAATCAAGGCTAAAAGCTTCAACAATATTAGTGAAGGACTTTATTTTGATTTTGGCTGAGCAGTGTATAATTACCACTGGGAAATATTAGCTGGTTCTATGTACTAGCTATATTATAGTAAACAGTATTAGTATACCGGTAAGCACATAAGAGGTCCAAATTAAAATGTAAACTTACTCACAAGAAAATGTGCATTTTCAACATAGAGGCAAAGAATTCCGCTGAATTTTAAATGAAAACTGTTAGAAAATATATTCCTTCTTTTTAGCAAAAACATGAAAATGATCTATTTCATCTGAATGGTACACTTTTTCCTGTATTGTTTCTAACAATAAACTCATTTTCATTCATTCATTCATTTTCTGAACCGCTTAATCCTAATTAGGGTCGGGGCGAGCTTGGAGCTCATCTCAGCTGACTCTGGGCATGGGCAGAATACACCCTGGACAGCTCGCCAGGCCCTCACAGGGCAACACACTCACCCCTAAGGGCGATTTGGAACAGCCAATTAGCCTACTGTTCATGTTTTTGGACTGTGGGAGGAAACCGGAGTACCCGGAGAAAACCCACACAAACACAGGGAGAACATGCAAACTCCACACAGAAACACCCTGAGCCCAGGAATCGAACCCAGGACTTCTTGCTGTGACGTGGACATGCTAACCACTGCATGACCGTGCCAAGAAGCAGGAGTATCTGTCTATTCTGTTCGATCTGAGGATATATGGTTATCTTTTTTGATAGGATTTTCGTGGGGCGCCGGAAGTTCAGCCTATCAAACAGAAGGAGCTTGGGACAAGGACGGCAAAGGACTGAGTATTTGGGATGTGTTCAGTCATAACAAGGGAAAAATCTTCTTTAACAATACAGGAGACTCCTCATGTGAAGGCTACTACAAAGTTAAGGTAATTACAGATTAAAAGTTTATTTTATTACATTGGTCAATGATGTTGACGGGCAATGTATTTTAAACACGCAGTAGATAAAAAGTGTTTGTTCTTTTGTGTGTAGGATGATGTATCACTGATAAAAGACCTCAATCTGAAGCACTACCTCTTCTCCATCTCTTGGCCTCGGGTCATTCCCACTGGAATCAGGTGTAAGGGGATCATGCTTCTTAATAACAATCATATACAGTATGTTCCTGTTAAAGGTACAGTGTGTAACATTTTGAAGGATCTATGACCAGATATTATGTACATAATCAATAAAAGTTTTCATTAATCCATAATCATTAAATAAAATAAATATTGTTGAGTTTTTGAAACCTTAGAATAAGCTGTTTATATCAACATGAGGAGTGGGTCCCCTCTCATGGAGACCACCATCTTACATGCCATGTTTCTACAGCAACTCAAAACTATACAGGCCTTAAAGGGGAGGGGTTGGGAATGAAATTTCAGTTGGTTTCCATCTAAAATCTCACCACCAGATGCCACTAGATTCCGCTAAATCTTATACACCGTACCTTTAAATGGAGCCTAGATATAATTATAATGTCTGTATCTTTGTATGTATAATACCTGTATGTCTGCAGCTGAGTATGTGAATGAGAAAGGACTTAAGTACTATGATACCCTCATTGACCAACTCTTGGAAAATAAAATCACTCCTTTTGTGACCCTTTACCATAGGGACCTTCCACAGGTGGGAAGTAAATGTTTTATATCAATATGTAACATCTTAATGGATCACATCTTATTAGCAAAGTAAATCCTCTGTCAACAGCTGGTTCTGTTTTAACAGGTTTTACAAGCGAAATATGGAGGCTGGCAGAACATCAGCATGGTGAATTACTTTAATGACTTTGCCAGTCTTTGTTTTGAAAGATTCGGAAACCGTGTGAAACACTGGATCACTTTTAATAACCCATGGGTATTGCCTTTGGTTTTCAGTTACCTTCTCATATACTGGTTGTTGAATTTTGTCATTTAGTTGAAAATGATTGTTTGCATGCTAGTCAGTGGCAGTAGAGGGCTATGAAACAGGAGAACATGCTCCAGGCCTGAAACTCCAAGGCACCGGGGCCTACAGGGCCGCTCACAACATCATCAAGGTTCAAGAATATAATAATTACTTTAAAGTTTGTTCACTCACTGATTATGGTCAATTATCTTTTTTTTTTTTTTAAACAGATTTCTTAAGTTATTAATATTTTTGAATTACTGTCTACCAGGCACATGCTAAAGTTTGGCACACCTATGATGCTCAATGGCGAAGCAAACAAAATGGTAATCAAGTTAAAAGATTTAAATTAAAGACCAACAAACTGATGTTATCAACTTAGAGCAACAATATCTAACGAGATACTAGAAAAAGCTTTCTCTTTTAGGTTTGGTGGGAATTTCACTGTCTGGAGACTGGGGAGAGCCAGTGGACCTTAACAACCCGAAGGACATTGAGGCAGCTGAGAGATATGTCCAGTTCAACATGGGTTGGTTTGCTACACCCATATTCCATGGAGACTACCCTCAGGTCATGAAAGATTTTATAGGTACATTTAACCATCACTTTGCTGTTCAAACTATGGTATGAGACTATTGACCAATTTACTATTGTGATTCACGTTTTTCGCACATGCGCAGTCGCTGGGTGCACAAAATGAAAAAAGAAGACAATGAAATACAATGGCGGAATGTTGAGAAAAACTCGATAACAAACTTTAAACAAGATTGGATAAAGTTGCATTTGATCGGTATTGTGATGAACTAATTGCTGCCGGAGAGAAGCTCCCTGATCCATACAGTATCTCTGATAAAAACAGGGAGAGTTTGTAGGCTAAATGACTGAATGTGAACTTTCTGGATATTTACATCTAGCCTACAAATCTTTGGAGGAATGCAATTATTACTACTTCTGCCGTGTTCAGGTTTTATATCCCGGCATTTCACAAGAATCATCAGACTATTTAATGAATGTTAAAGAAACCTCACCAGACAAAAAGCTAGGATATGTGATAAAGCAGTCAC
Organism: Neosilurus hyrtlii; assembly: GCA_028564935.1. NCBI lineage: Eukaryota > Metazoa > Chordata > Actinopteri > Siluriformes > Plotosidae > Neosilurus > Neosilurus hyrtlii. The sequence continues at coordinate 25,965,150 of JAOUQZ010000035.1, forward strand.
TGCACATGTGAGTTGAGGTAAGTTGAATTTAGTGATTTAAAATGATAAATGTGCATGCAGTTACTAGCTCGTAAACATCACGTAAGCATTCAAATAGGAAAATACAAATAAAAAGTTAGAAAATAAAAATTAGACTTTAATCTCTGAGAAAAATTACCTTTGGTAAAGTTCTCCAAGTTTTGTTGTGGATACAGTAGCTGTTTTTTTGGGGTTTTTTTAAAAATCCTCTGGAAAGCATGAGTTAGCAATTAGTAAGATTTAAGGCTCATTCATGGCTGTCCATTTAAATCCATTGCCAGTTTAACTTTCTGCTGCTATCGTTCAGAAAAACAAATGCCTGCACCTTTAACAAAAAGGTTTGTGCACCCTTGGTGGGCCAGTGGCGTAGTGGTTAGAGTGCTGGGCTCACGATCGTGAGGTCGTGGGTTTGAATCCTGGTTAGACCCCCACCGTGGAGGCGTGGAACTCCTACTTGCTTCACGCTACAGAACCTGGGGATGAGCTTCGGCTCAGACAACAGACTTTACCTTTGTGTACCCTGGTGCACAACAGCTAACCAGCATGTTGTTTATCACGTTAAAATAGCAAATATTGTTCAGTAAACATCATGTGTACTGAGTACAATGACTCAGTTGTACTGTTTTGCCCACCTCCTGAAGAATCCAGCTCACTGGATCAGCTGACCAGTAACATGACCGGTAAAAGTAAAAATAATAAATGCGTCTATAATGTGACAAATTAATATGTAATATTTGTAAACCTGGTCATTTTCTGATTTTATTGATTTAGGTGAGGTTATAAACCATTACTGACTTTAATAATGACTTTCATGTGTTCAGGTCGGAAGAGTTCTCAGCAGGGATTGGGAACATCTCGAATTCCCACCTTCTCCTCTCAGGAAAAGAGTTACATTAAAGGGACATGTGACTTCCTGGGAGTAGGGCACTTCACCACACGCTACATCACTCAGAAGACATGCCCCCCAGACCATGGTAGCTCCTACTATACAGATCGAGACCTGGCTGAGCTGGTAGACCCTCGATGGCCTGATCCTGGGTCTGAATGGCTCTACTCTGTGCCTTGGGGTTTTCGGCGTGTGCTTAACTTCATCAAGGTGCATCATGCAGTGGTTTACAATGATCCTCTTGCTAATGGTCGTCCATCCAATCAAACTGCTTGTCCTTGCCAAACAAGCTAAATTCATGCATTGCTGTCCTAAGTGTTTACTGTTTCCTCATTCTGACATATTTTTTTAAACCGACTATATAAAAGGAATAAAACACCGTAGGCTGTGCTGTGATCACTCCAAAGGTGATAATTTCCAAGCACATTTAAAAATGTTTTAGCACCATAGAAATTTGATGGCACTACCAAATTTTTAATTATTGAAGGTTTAACCTTTCCACTAATTTTTAGTTGCATAGCATTCTATTACTTACTTTTAAACAGCTATAAGCAGTTTTTGTTTCTTCCTAAAAGGTGATAAAACAAAAGAGCTGCTTGCCATGTCACCAAGAGAGGAAAGAACAAACACTTTTTTTAACGTAAGAATGTGATGGAACTGGAAACTTCCAAAAATGCTGTGCTTCCTCACAGAACGTTTCACCAATTACATGCAATTTATTGCTCTGTTTGTGTGGAGCAAGCACCACACACATTCAGGTGTAAGCTGCTTAGTATTACTGGGAACAATAAAGTGATAGAACAAATGCATTAATTAAAGGGGTGGTGTCATGGCTATTTGAAGAAAATAGGCTAAATACCATGTATGATGTTATCAAACAAGACAGTGATTGATACAGAAAGATATTTGGTTTACAGAGGATACAAAACATGAATTGGGTTCATACATTAAGTTCGTTAGAGGTTTGCCAAGCAATATTGGGCACAAATACTTTTGACTCTTTTTAAAAGGCTATCTAACAAATATTGACAAGTATTCTGGACATTCATCACACATTTACATGAATTTTTGGCAGTTGAATTTGGGTAAAAATCATGAAACAACTCCTTTAACTTAACACTGTGAAACAGATCCCATAATTCAGCAGCACTTGGTAAAATGATTACTATAAGTATTTATAACTATATATATGAATAGTTGATGATGTCTATACACTATAGACTTGATGATTATATATACTATACTGTAATGAATGATAACTATATTGTAAGGAACAATTACATGTTTTTTTGTTCGTTTTTACCTTCTGTAGAGTCAGTATGGGAACCCCACCATCTACGTTACTGAAAATGGAGTGTCTGAGAAAATTATGTGCACAGAGTTGTGTGACGACTGGAGGATCCGGTATTATAGGGATTACATCAATGAGATGCTAAAAGGCAAGTGATTTAGCTCATTACTTAATCTATTTTTTTTCTTTACATTTGGGCCGTTAGAATACATCATTCTGCCCAAACCACATAATCTTGCTTTTCTTCTTTTTTTTGGTTCTTGCAGCCATCAGAGATGGAGTGGATGTAAAGGGATATACGGCATGGTCTCTGCTGGATAAGTTTGAGTGGGACGAAGGCTACTCCGAGAGATTTGGCTTGTATTATGTCGACTTTAGGAATAAGAATAAAACTCGTTACCCCAAAGCCTCCGTTCAGTTCTATAAACGCATCATCATCTCCAATGGATTCCCTAATCTTCGAGAGGTACCAGCTGTTTCTTCTGTGCTCCTTCTATTAATCAAATAACACTAGACATACACTGGTGGTAATATCTTAAAGGAAAAAAACAGGATCTCAAGTCGTGCGTGACTTTCAACCTGGAGATTGCTGGTTTGAATCCAGGTTGATGCTGCAACTATCCTCGACTGGGAGTGCATAGGAGCTAAATGGAGGGGCTCTCACAGGAGGGATAACATACGATCACCTCCCTGTCACTCACAGCGATTACCAGCCAATCATGGGCCTCTGTGAGCTCATTTGTACAAGGGTTGGATAGTGCTTTCCTTCCAAGTGTGTTGAGCCCCAAATACGCATGCGCAGCAATTCGTTAAGAGGTGGGTTGCAGCATCGCGTGTCACAGATCTGACAGATAGGAATTGGATACAACTAAATTAGGTGAGAAAATGGGGAAAATTAACACTGCAAAGATATTTATTACAAATACCATGAAAATAATGAGGCACAAGAATATATACAAAAAATAATGGTTGAATTTATCATCTGCTTCTTTACAGTGTTGTCATTTTTGAACCTCAAATGTCAAATTTTTTAAAGATACACACCAGTATCAATAAAAAATGTGTTTCATATGATCATTGGCAGGTTGAGAACTGGAAGAGGAAGGCAGCAGAAATGTGTTCATCGAGCAACCGGCTCCTGGCTGCAGGTTAGTACATCTACAAATCTAGTAAAGGAGAGAAGGAGGATTAGTTGGAGCAAAAAATGAAAATAAAAATAGGTTTCAAGAGTGCAATGATATAAAACCTCATCTATGAACTTTCTTGGTGTTTTCCAGGCCAACATAACAACCTCAATCTGTTATCACTTTACTCAGATGTCCCCTCATTGTCACTTCACTTTCACTGTCACTGTCATTCAGATATTCATGTAAGATGACGACATTTATTGGCATGCAAACCAATAAAATGGTGGGTGTCGCGATGACAAAAAAAACCAACAGTATTTTATTTAGTTTAGCTGTCCATCTAAGAGCGAATCCAGTAAAAATAAGGATCATACAGATATTCCTAATGATTGGCTTGAAGTCATTATTAAATGTGCTCGTGGTTTGATTGTCACAATGTCTTGGAAAGCCTAAAAAAAGAAACTGTGCGGTCCATTTATATGAATATGAGGCTTCAGCCAGCATAGACCCGGGAGGCCAGAAGGTCTCACAGCTAAGGTTCAGGCCAGCATCAAAAACCACATAACATTTAATCAGTTTTTTAACTAACACAACAATGCAAATCTCATTAAAACAGCTGTTTGGGTTGGTACTTGTTGTAGAGAGGTGTTACACTGCAAAAATGTACTAATCAAACCAAGATTTAAAATCTTATCTCCAGCCAAATATTCTTTTTGATCTTGTTTTAGGAATAATATACTATGAAAGAACAGAATGTGTTAAATTATTAATATTGTTTTAAGAATATTTTTCTTAGTTTAGGAAATCTTACTAAGTGTAATTATCTTACTCCACTGGAAGATAATTTAACTTGATTTAAAAGGATACAAACTATACTCAAGAAAAATATTCTAAGGAATGTGGCACACTGTTTTCTTTTATGCTTTTTTTAAAAAAAACAAAACCTTTTTATTCACATCAGAAAGACTGTGCCGATGAACACATTCTAACTAGCCACACCTGTGCAGATGACTACTGTGAACTGCATGTTGTGCTTTCTTAGAGCTGATCAATATGGGGCCTTACCACAGTCACTATGTGTGAATAAAAGCCTTGAAAGTTGTGAGATATGCCAGAGAAATGCTGGACTATGTAGAAAATGTATGTATGCCACTAATGTTTTGTTGGAGACATAATTCCATACACCTTCACTGCTAGTACCACAGACATATTAGAGTTGTTTTGGGTTTTAACCATTTTTAAAATGTAGTCAGAAATCTTGGTAGTTGTATAAAACCAGCTGAACTGAAACTTAAAATTTAAATTACAGGCATGCATACTGTTTAGGTAAATGCCTGCTAGTGCAAGAGTGGAATTGAGGGGCAAATAAAGACAGCTATTCTTGTAAAGGTTTTTCCTCTATTATATATTCACTTCGTACAGTGGTATGAGAAATACCTGTAACATTTTGTCAGTGATGGAAGATCCCCAGTCTCCAAAACATCATCTGTGATTAAAAACTCTTTAGATGTTTAGGGTGTCAGACTTTAGTAGACTTTAAAAGGCTTTTCAAAGCCTTCTAGTGTATGCTTTGCATATGCTTTGTGCTAACTTGTGCTTAGCTCTTACACCATGAAAGGGTTCAACTGCCCTGATTCCATCTTAAACACATCTCTCTCTTTTTTATTAGAGGAACAGAGAAGTACAGCTGCCAATATTCTAAGACTTATTCACGGTAAAACAGCAGAGACACACACACGCACACACACACACACAGCGAGAGACATTCAAATAAACAGAATAGAATAATTGCAGATGAGGCTAGAACAAGCAAAACACTATAAGTTATTGTGAGTAAGTGGTACAACACTATATTGATTTACTTGCATGACACTATACTAACCAGCTTGCGATAACCATGTTTTATTGTGCTTCTGTTTCAGATCCTTTGACCAGCCACATGGAGATGGTAACAGAAATAGTCGTGCCCACTGTGTGCACCCTCTGCATTCTCATCACTGCACTTTTTCTTATGTTTCTCCTTCGCAAACGCACCTAGCAGAAAAAACTTAAACTGACAGACATACTCAGACACTGATATATCGAACCTCTTCTTAAAAAGTAAATATGCATGGATATTCTCCTAGCTAAATTTATTGAGTGAAGATACACTATGACTATTCTTGCATGTGTGGTGGCTTTGAAAACACCTCATGTGATAAAACTGATTTTGTAAGTTTTGAAAACTAGAACTGAAATCGGTGTCTTTTCCACATATGTGACCCAGTCTGGCAAAATGAGTCACAGTGACCAAAAATTCAAAATTGAGTTAGCCATACCATTTAAAGGAGGAGACTCTAAGCTTTTCTAAGCTTTAGCACTGTGACTCATTTTGCCAGACTGGGTCACACATTTCAATCACATGTAATGTTCTGGCATTTTACAGTTTGTTTTAATTAGAAGTAAAAGAGGAAATGTAACATTTAAAAGATTTAATTTATGCGTTTAATTTAATATATGAAAAAATAAAATAGAAATATATTAAATATAACCATGAAAACTAGTACTCAGTAGAGTAGGTTATCCATGTTGGCCTCTCTAGTTATATTTCTATAAGGAGGTTAATTTTTGCTTTTAACTTTTTTGACCACTGATGCTGTTATATCATTGCTGATATTTTAATAAACAATTTAACGAGTTTTGTGCTGAGGGCCTTAACTGTCAAAATGGATTAGTTACCTAATGTCATCACTGTAGAAAGACCAGGGGGGCTGTGCCTCTGCACACCCAGCAGTGTAAATGGGCACCAGTAAAAAAATACTGGGAAGGTAACCTGCGACGGACTAGCGTCCCACCCAGGAGGAGTTGAACTTCTAGTTGCTTCACACAATGAAAACCGGGGATAACACTGGCCTGATGAACCAGTAGGCTCAGGTGTAAAAGCCCAACAGACTTACCTTACGTAAGTAATATATTGACATAGTTGAGGTGATAAAGCATGTCACAGGAAGAAAAATACTGACGCAGTTACATCTTACGGGCATTTTTCCCCCTAACTGCCACATATTTATTCACCGTGTGTTAGGGCTGGCCAATATATTGATAAATTATTATACCGTGATATGACCAATCATATAGTCAGTTATATAGATATTTATATATATATGGTGGCCTGGTGGTAAGGTGCTGGATTGCTGATCCCAAGGTCGGGGGTTCAAGCCCCACTATCAATGGGTTCTCACTGCTGTC
>JAOUQZ010000035.1:25980347-25994257 GCA_028564935.1 Neosilurus hyrtlii
GTTTGCCTTGGGTGACCCTACCAGGGGCATAATGCCCCCGACAACATAGCTCCTAGGATCATTAGGACACGCAAACCCCTCCACCACGATAAGGTGGCGATTCGAGGAGGAGGATGATATATAATCATATAATACTATATGTAGTATTTAATTTATATTAACTTGGTTTAAATCAGTGGAATAACATCAAGGTCATTCCATGTCAAATCAACAAATAGGTGTCGCACCACTTTATCTGGTTATTCAAAAATTTCTTTTGCGAATTGAGTATGTTGTTTTATGACCATATGCAAAAATATAATAACAAAATATCCACTGGCATGGTATATATGACCTTGTCACAAATTTATTTTTTTTCACTTTTGCATAGCATGAATGAACTTCAAACCATATGGAATGGTTTAGCGAGTAAAGATGTATGTGAACACTGTGCCTGAAAGGTTAAATGCTTTAATCAAAGTAAAGGGTGGCCACAATAAATATTGACTTTTTTTTTCAAAAAAGAGACTGTTATTTTTGTTATTACTATATATTGTTGTTTACTTGTTGTCATCAATATGATCCAATATTACAGGCAATAAATATGTGAATAGTACTCGGTTTGTGATTGTATTTTTTTATTTCTTCACACGCTAAACCATTTCATATGGTTTTGCTATGCAAAAGTAAAAAAAATAAATTTGCAACACCTTTCAGTATCTCGGCATCATTAAAAAATTGTTTGTGTGTGTGTGTGTGTGTGTGTGTGTGAGAGAGAGAGAGAGAGAGAGAGAGAGAGAGGGAGATGTGTGTGTGTGTGTGTGTGTGTGTGTGTGTGTGTGTGTGTGTGCTTATTAAATTAAATGTAAATTTAACACAGTATACAGCTTTCCAGACCATCGCAGGGCCAGCGCACATGTTCACACTCATATCCACACCTAGGGGCAATTTGGAACAGCCAATGTGCATGATTTTGGTCTGTGGGAGGAAACCAGAGTACCTGGAGGTAACTGAAGCAGGCACGGGGAGGACATACAAACTCCACACTGAAACGCCCAAGCCCAGGATTCGAACCCAGAACCTTCTTTCTGTGAGACAGACGTGATACTACCTTATGTAAACCTGACTGTTTCTGTGTCTCAGAAAACTCAGTGCGAATTTGCCACTTCCAATATGGCGGAAGATCTGACGTACCGTGTCAACGGGGCCTTACTGAGCGGAAGTGACGTTTTTCTCGTATATAAACTCCTGTAACGGCTGTAGTCGGTCTTTCTGTTGAGAAGTTAGAGTTGTCTGCGGTAAGTGTATTTTCCCTGATAGATGTTTTAAAGTGTTTCTTTTTGTAATTATGGACTGTGTAGTGTTTGGAGGAAGGTTAGTAACACGATGGATTGTAGTTTAAGTGTCGGGGCGAGTTTGTTTGAAAAAATAGCTTGTATAATAGTAAAATTATTTAAAATTTATTATTTCTTTGGTTCTTCCGTGTAATTGGTATTTTTACAATTAAGGTTGACGCTAAAAACTGGCGAGTAAATAACGCGAATGTTCTTGTTTGTAACGGAAGCCGTTGTCTGTGCACGTGCTCGCTATTGCACGTGGGCATCTCCACGTGTTTTATGGTAACTTTCTCCTACTGGCCCCCTGCCGCCTTCTCAGCTTTTTAAGTTAAATTACTCTCGCTAAAGAAATGCGGTTTCAGCGGTTAGTTTTGAACTGATTTTAATGATGGTGGCCTTTATGTTTAAAGAATGCTTTGGTATTTGTATTGTAATAGTCTCGGGTGTCTAGTACTAACTTGCACCTTTTCTTTGCAGCACATGGACGCCTCTGTGCACATGAAGACCTGCATGGTCATGGTGGCTTATTACTGGGTCACGTGGCTTCAGCAGCATCCTGGGTATGAAGATTCGCCTGAATTATTATTATTATTATTAACAACAGATCTGCAGCTTTCCTTAATTAGCACAAGAGCACCCATCCCAGCATATTAATTTTTCCTCCTGAATGTGTTTTTTTTCTTTGTTTACAGCTGAATCTTTCTGCTGCTTCAACCCTGACTAAAGCACTACGTTGTTGTAGTAAATCTGGCCCGTGTGGACCACCCGTGCAAGCCTCCCACCTGGACTCGTAGGCATCTTGTACATGTGAGTCACATTTGGATTTTGAAGTCTACGTCTTAGTGTAGTTTTTCCTTCCTGCTCTTCTAGATTGCAATGATGAGCTTCCACTTCTGGTCCGTGTTTATGAATGCCGTGATTTTCTTTGAAGTTCTGAGTCGCCTCGAGCACAAATTTAGTTGCTTCAGCTTGTCAAATGCAGACAGGTTGATTAACGCTGCTTATGTTTACACATGGCAGGATCGTTACTAAACAGATCCAGACATGGTCTGTAAGGAGTGAGATGCCGGAACCCTCTTCTGGTATGTATGATTCCCACTATTTGTATAATTTCATCCTTACTGTGATATCTTGATTAAAACTAGTTTAGCATTAAGTCGTCTCTAATGCATTTCATCAGCCCAAGACTGAATTTCCTTTTAATCTAGGATCATTGTTTACAGGTTAAGGTCAGGTTAAGATGCTGAAACCTAGATCTCGAGTCAAGATGTTCATCAGTTCTGAGACAGAAGAGCTTCTCATGTCTGTTTCTAGCTTAACAGTGACTTGGTGAATGGTTACCTTGGTGCTCCTTCATGTTTTTGTCGGTTGAGTGAAAATTTGAGTTGTGGGGTGTATCAAACCCCTTTATTTCCTTGATTGCACCTGAAGTAGTTCTAATCTGCTGTCAGGCATCCCAATGTACTTGAGGAGCAAGGACACGAGCAGCCTTCCCAGAAGAGCCGCACACCAGCATGTCTATACACAGCAGGTCAACAGTGCCACAGTTGATTCTGTCAGTGTTATGGCTAACTTGTACCAACATAACCCTGAGGGAGTGTGAAGTCTCCTGTATTCACAATCTGGTCCCTAAGCTGTCATACATTACCCACAGTTCCCAGTGCGATGTAACTTAATGTGGTGGCTGTGCATTATCCATCGAGATTTGGCGGTCACCCTGACTATTTTTTGCACCCCATAGTAGGCTCAGCTACTTGCCTGTGTCAAAGGAAGCTAAGTTTCTAAATGCTCCTGCACCGGTGCCACTCAAAGCCTTAAATTGCGTCCCTATTTTCCTCACTTGAATCTTGGTCCCTCCCACCAAGGAAACCATGGGCATTGGGAGTTAGACTGCATCCGTCGCCATCACTGGATGCAGTTTTTTTTAAGTCAATTTTGTTAGGACCTGCTAACCGTGTGCTTTGGAGGAAACAGTGTTTCTTTTGAGACACGTTTTCTCAATCCCACATACCTTACTCGCATTGTTTCCTCTGTGGGAGGGACTTGGATGCAAGTGAAGAATGAGGATGCAGTTCAAGTTGCAGCCGTGGTGTATTGCACGTTTTAGTTGGACAAACAACTTGACTAATCCGTATGAAAGCTTAATGCTTAAGTTGAAGCTACAAGCATGAAAGCAGTGGAATGTAAAGCGCCTACACCACAGACTGGTGATTTTGATCTTGTGTTTAGTTTGTTGTTTCCACCTACAGAATTCAAGGTAAAAGTTGACATTCTTTCCATCTTAAGTGTAATTGAGCAACTCATCGTTTCACAGACCTTTATTTTAACTTGTTGCAGTTTTCTCAGCTGACAAACAGTTCTACACAATCTTACATGAACAGTCAAAGGAAGAAGTTTGAACAGAGTATTACACAGAAGCCTTTAGCAAATTTTATGGCTATTTATAATATAAAATCTAGAATAAACAGACTACAGTTGTGAAAGTTAATGGCAACCTTTAATCTTGTGAATGAAGGATGTGAACTGAATGTTTTCTGTTGTATGAATGAGTTTCAGTGATGTGAAGCGTTAAAATATCCTGTCTCTGAATTTTAATATGAAACTGTTCTGTAGCACTAACTCTTCAGTGAATGTAACAGGTCTATTTCTGTACATGGAAAATAAAATGTATTTACCCATGACTCGTTTATTGTATGTACTATGCATTACGAAAAGGAGATACTGGAAAAACAAGCCCTCTGTTTCAAAGCTTGGCCTGAATGATTGGCACTGGAGACTTTATATTCACTAGGAATAGGAAGCAGTGCATGCTACTAAACTTCAAGTTCACAAGGGGATTTCAATGTGAATTTGTATTATAACAGCAAGAAGCCAGTGACTGTATCAGCACAACCATGCTGTTAATTAACTGGCTAATTAGCCAATGTAGCCTAATTAGGTAGTTGGTCTCTGGTTAGGGTGACCTTATTACCTCTAATTAAATTTAATTGACATTACTTATGCTTATTCACAATTTTCCTAGCTTTATATACAAGTAGTGATTTAAAAAGAAAGGAATTCCCTGTGGTAATATACTTTGCAAGAAGAGTTGATTAGTGGAGCTGCTTAGTACCAAAACTCAATGGAATAGTTCATTTTGTGATCCAAGCATAAAGTCTGGTCAGTGTTAGAATTTTTTTTTTTTCCAGGAAATTAAAACTTAAATTGTCAATATTCAAGATGTTGCCCACAGTTTTGAAGTCATCTAAAAGTTTTATTTCTGTTTGGGTTTGTATATACTAAGTTTAATAATGGCTTATTTGAGGGAATATCAATGTAATTATTTTTGGAAGGACAAATTTACCATTCTATCAAAATAATCAATTTCACACATTCAGTTTCTATCCCATACTTTTATAGAGAACAGATGCGATTTACTGCTGGCCATATGAAAGGTTCCTGAGACCAGACGTGTTTATAAATGTAAGAAGTGACCAGTTAATCATGCATCCAATGTGTGAAAATTCTAATTTTCTAGAGCTGAAGGAAGACAACCCAAAAGATTTTGGTGTTATGTGTACTTGCATTTAAGAGGTGTTGAAGTTCTGTGTAGAGAAAACTCTGCATTTTTGGGTCAGCATAAAGGTAGCCATTTTTGAAAAAAAAAAAAAAAATTCATAGGCCAGTGTTATTTTAAGCCTGAGTAGTATTAACTTCTGTACCAAATTTCATGCTTGTATTACCATTTGAACAAATCACAACAAGTTGCTTCACTAATTTAAAACTTTTTTTGGTGCTGGGGTCTCCATGGTTAAAGACTGCATCATGAGGATAACTTGCTGCAGAACATGCTTTGTTGTTTATTTTTATTTGTTTGTTTTGTTTTTTAGAAAGGCTTTTAAGGCTTATCTGAATAGTATGTCATTACAGTCTATTTTTGAAGCTGATTTTTAAAAGGTTGGCTGCCAGTAAATTTTACCACAACTACTTGATAAATCAGTAATCTTATCTTTTCCTTTAATCTTTTAAGGTAGTAGCGTCTCATGCAGCAAAAGTGTAACTATAACAACGTTAACAATAAATAGTAAAAGACTTGTCTGACATTGCTATTTTATACTGACTAATTTTACCAAACGATAACATTGCCAATACATTAAGAATAAGTTTAGTTGCAGTAATAAAAATCAATTAAAAGTCAAAAGCCAATTCAAGTGTTCATGTTTAGTGTGTAAATGAGACCTTGAATAATACTAATTAATTAAAAGTGAATTAAGGAAGCACCAAGTTTTATAACCTGGAACTATGCTTTGATTGTGATATTAGATTTTTTTTTACTTTATAAAAAATATGCATTTCCATAGAATTTTTAATACCCTCAAATAATTTGAATGTATATAAAAGGGTAGTTTTGTTTATACTTTTAAATATTCTCTTTGTATCCTATAATTTAACAGGATCATTACTTTTAAGTTTTATAAATGGGTATTATAACACCCCCCCACCCCCCCAAGTAAACCATCTGATATGTATCATTAACCTCAGGCTAATACTTATGATATCCATGTAAAGTGTAAGAGGCAGTGACTACTAAAAGGACTGCCGCTGATTTGTAGCCCAATCTCTCTCTCTCTCTCTCTCTCTCTCTCTCTCTCTCTCTCTATATATATATATATATATATATATATAGATAGATAGATAGTGTGTGTGAGATGATAAAGTAGTTTCCTTTCATATCCCCACATTGTGGGTTGGGGTCCCTGGTTGATTTAAGCCAATTGTGCTGCAGAGCCATCCGGCAAAGTCCACTTCTTCTGCTTCTGATGTTTTAATAAAGGGATGGACCTGTAGAGACCGGTGATGCAAGAGTTTAGTGTAATATTTAAACAACTAAATTTCAAAGTGGTTTTATAATAGCTATACACATTAGCATTTTTTAAAAGTCTGCTAAGGATTTATAAGGAAGGTATGATCTCTGATATGGAACCATAGTTGTAGTGTTCTATAGTACATTTCAACCTTTTTTGTCTATAGAGCCTTGTAAATGTTCTTACCATTAATTGCTTCAGATCTGCCCTCTCTGCTGGGTTCTTAATTAAACTGAGGGGGGAAAAAAATCAAATAAACTTTTATTTAGTAAGCAAGCATTTATATATCAACCACTAGAGGGCACAATAAGTATTAGACCCTGAAATAGCTCTTGAAATATCACACTGCAGCCCAACATCATTACAGGCCTTCAGAGCTAAACCACAGTTGCTCCTTACCATTTGTTAACAAAATCTTGAAATTCCGTGCCAAAGATGCTTGGCAGCTTGGGTGGCGGCTGAAAATAGATTCAGATTGTTATAAATAGGTTCAGATATGTGTGAAGAAGCCAGTCATTCAATTCACAGCTTAATCTGTTCAGTGCCAAATCATGGCCTAGTTATCTAGCTGAGAGTTTTAAGACTGTACCTCATTAACAATGTAGTCAAGCAGCTCAAAGATGGCCATTGGAGGTCTGCTGTCAGGTCCGTATGCTACAAAACAAGTAGGTTGTTATACTTCATATATTCAGACGTAAATCATATCATCTGCCAAAATAAGGTTATAGTAATGGCACTATTCACAAATGGATTAAAATAATTTGAATACTCACAGCTGCTGGGCCGCCCAGGGGGCCTGGGTTTTGGGGAGGTCTCACTGGATGAGGGGTCACCCTCCATGGGGAGGCCAAAGATTTGCTCCAACTCCTTAGCATCAGGTGGTGGGATTGGGAAGCGACCAATGGCCATCTCAACCAATGAAAGCCCCATGCTCCAGATATCAGACTGCACAGAGTAGTGTGTGCCCTGCAGGCGCTCCGGCTAGAGAGAGAGAGAGAGAGAGAGAGAGAATGTGTAAGGAAACAATTCCAAATTGCAAAATTGTCATATGACACATTTTAACTCTCACTCACTCATTCATTTGTCGAACCATTTAATCCTACTTGGGTCATGGGGAGGTCCGAGCCTATCTCAGCAAACAAAGGGTGAAGGCAAGGTAAACTGAACAGCTTGCTAGCCCAACGCACACACATACATTCACACTCACACCTAGGCTCAGTTGTCCACCAATGTCTTTAGAGTGTGGGAGGAATCCAGAGTACTCTGAGGAAACCCACGCACACACAGAGAATCCATGCAACCTCCATACAGAAACACTAGAGGCTGAGACTCGAACCCAGGACTTTGCTGTGAGGTGGACGTGCTAGTCACTACACCACTGTGTTGCCCACATTAATTTCCCCAAGTGCAGTTATTCACACCGTGGCTATTTTTTATTTTTATTTTTAGATTTCTTTATTATTTTTAACCATAGGTGACAAACCAAATGCAAATTTTACTGATGTAGTACAAGGAAAATACACTTCCTCATTAATATTCTTTCACTGAGATAAAAAAAGCTTCTTCAGTTACAGAGTCCCCTCCTTGAATCGCCACCTTATCGTGGTGGAGAGGTTTGCATGTCCTAATGATCCTGAGAGCTATGTTGTCAGGGCAATATGCCCTGGTAGGGTCACCCAAGGCAAACAGGTCCTACGTGAAGGTCCAGGTCCTAGGTGAAGGCCTCCCTCCGCCTACAGGTGAGTGAACGAGTCCTGACTGTTATTTGTGCTTTTACACGAAATAAAAATTCAGAATACCCACTCTTTGGAGTTGCTAGGGGGTGTGCTAGAGGGCGCTCCCACTGGGTACTATCTCGTCGTCCTGGGAGACTTCAACGCCCATATGGGCAATGACAGTGTGACCTGGAAGGGTGTGATTAGTAGGTACGACCTCTCTGATCTGAACCCGAATAGTGTTTTGTTGTTGGACTTCTCTGCTCCTGACGATTTGTCCATCACGAACACCGTGTTCGAACATAAGGGTGTCCATTAGTGCACATGGCACCAGGACACCCTAGGCTGCAGTTTGATGATCAACTTTGTAGTCGTGTCTCGGACATGCAGCCACATGTTCTGGACACTCGAGTGAAGAGAAGAGCTGAGCTGTCAACCGATCAACACCTGGTGGTGAGCTGGCTCAGATGGACGGGGGAGGCTGCCCTCCAGACGTGGAAGACCCAAGCGTGTAGTTAGGGTCTCCTGTCAGAAAGGCCTTCAACTCCCACCTCCGGCAACGCTACAACCACATCCCAATGGAGGCCGTGGACATAGAGTCCAAATGAGCCATGGGCCGGGACCTCCAGCTCTAGTTGGAGCGATTCGCAGCTGAGTGTGAAGCGACCAGGATGAGAATCAGCACATCGAAGTCCAAGGCCATAGTTCTCAGCCAGAAAAGGGTGGAATGCACCCTCTGGGTCTGGAATGAGGTCCTGCCCCAAGTGAAGGAGTTCAAGTATCTCGGGGTCTTGTTCATGAGTGAGGGAAGGATGTAATGGGAGATCGACAGGTGGATCAGTGCAGCCTCTGCTGTAAAGCAGAGCTTGTACCGGTCTGTCGTGGTGAAGAGGGAGCTGAGCCGGAATGCAATGCATTCCTTAATTTACCAGTCGATTGACATTCCTACCCTCATCTATGGTCACAAGCTTTGGGTAGTGACCGAAACAACAAGATCATGAATACAAGCAGCTGAATTGAGCTTCCTTTGCAGGGGGGCAGGGCTCTCCCTTACAGAGAGTATGAGAAGTTCTGTCATCTGGGAGGAGCTCGGAGTAGAACTCCACGTTGAGAGGAGCCAGTTGAGGTGGCTCGGGCATCTGATAAGAATGCCTCCTGAACGCCTCCCTGGTGTGGTGTTTCAGGCATGTCCAACCGGGAAGAGACCTCAGGGTCGACCCAGAACACACAACAGGGACAACGTCTCTCGGCTGGTCTGGGAACGCCTTGGCGTCTCCCTGAAAGAGCTGGAGGATGTGGCTGGGGAGAGGGGTGTCTGGACCTCACTGCTTAGGCTGCTGCCCCTGTGACCCAACCCCGGAAGATGAATGAAAGAGTTACAGAGTAGTACTTATCTTCATATAATTATAATTACACAGTATTACATAGACATGGATTCAAGGGGATTAAAGGAGAAATAGTGCAAGTTGCTTTCTTTAGCAGCCTTCCTACAGATTACTGGAATGAAAAAGCGGATATGAGAGACAAACTCACAGACATGTAGGACCTCGTGCCCACAAATGAGTTGGCCATGGAGTCGATAAGCTGTCCACTCACGCCAAAATCACACAGCTTGATCTCTCCCCGTGAGTTTACCAGGATGTTCGAAGGCTTCACATCTATAAGAGAAGAACTGGAACATGTATAGCGAAGAGATGGTCTGGATAAAAGATATCACTTAGCAAAAGTGTGTTTGTTCACCTCTGTGCATGATCTTGTGCTTCTCTCTCAGATAAGACAGTCCTTTTATCACCTGGGAAGTGTAGAATATGACACATTAAAGACTAGTAAAAATTCATAATTCATAATCCAATCCAAGTCCATCAGGATTGTGGGAGAAGCAGGAGCCAATACCAGATAAGTTTGAGTGAGAGGCTGGACTCCAAACAGGTTGCCAAACCATTGCAGGTCTAACACAGAGAGCAGCGACCTTTACGCTCACATACACACCTATGGGCAATTCAAAGCAAACAGCTGACCTAATGTGTATGTCTTTGGACTGTGGGAGGAAACCCATGCAAGCCCCAGTCAACCACAAGTGTCAAACCCAGTATCTTCTTGCTGTGAGATGACAGTGTTAACTACCACACCAGTGAAGAAGGATATCACTTAAAGAAATAGTCAGGGTAAAAATAAAATTCACATGATTTCACCTGAATACCATTAATTCATTCAGGTGGCATGGTTGCGTAGTGGCTAGCACATTCGCCTTACAGCAAGAACATCCTGGGTTCAAGTGTCAGGCTAACATTAGGCTAATTGGCAATTCTAAATTGCCCCAGGTACAATTGTTAATGTGAATGTGTGTGTGTGTGTGTGTGTGCGTGAGTGAGTGGGTGTTGGCCCTGCGATGGTCTGGCAAGCTGTTTGGGGTGAGCACTTCCTTTGCCTCTGAGTCGGCTGAGATGGGCTCCAGCCTTCCAGTGACCCTAATAAAGAATAAGTAGTTTGGAAAAATAAAAAAAAAATTTGAATGGTAATAACTTCCTGTATTCCTTGTACCTCAGTGAGCAGTGAACAGTTTTAAACCATATGAATTAATTCTAGGTGTAAATTAAACGTGTCCACATTTTAGAGTAGAAAGTGAGGTACGAACCGCAATGCTAACTTTGCCCAGTATTTGCTCTGGAATCTTGCCTGCTTTCTTCAGTGATTGATCAAGGGAGCCACCATCCTGCATTATAAACGTTTATTAGTTATAAAAATGTTATTTAAAAAATTATATAGACTGCATAGAACATAAAACATTGCAGTATTTAGGCTGAAGAAAGAATATTAACCGACTGCTAATAGAATACATTTGATGCAAAACCTTCAGTGTAATGAATTAATTTTTCAATGTAATTGGATTGTCTTATCTCATATGGTATGTGTGTACCATGTGCTCCATACAGATGCTGATCTCTCCATCGCTGTAGAAAGCCCCGTAAAATCCCACAATGTAGGGCGAGTTACACTCATGCAGCACCTGCAGCTCTCGAATGATCTGGTTCCTGATGGCTGGTTTGATCTCCAGGTGGATCAGCTGAGCAATCACAGAAGAGATATGACTGATAGGAACTACAGTTTTATACAGCGCTGAGCAAGCAAAGACTATAATTTAGTAAGTGCTTATTGTTCAGTCCTGCAATTAGTTAGAGCATTAGTGCTATTCCCTGTGCATGATATTTATAACAAGAACACAACGTATAATCTAGATGACCTCATGTTCTTTAAAAAAAAAAAAAAAGAGAAAACACGAGAATGCCCTTTTCTTGCAATGTCTACACAAAAAATGCTGCAAATGTATCTGTGCAAGGATGGTTGTCTGACTGTGTAAAAGGTAAAGTCTGTTGGGCTTTTACACCCAATCCTTCTGGCTCATCAGAGCCTGGTTTCTGTAGCGTGAAGCGACTAGGAGTTCAACTCTTCCTGGATGGGATGCTAGTACATCTCAGGTTACCTTCCCAGTATATTTAATAGTACCAATTTCTACTGCTGGGTGGACAGAGGCACACCTGTGGTTGAGATCTTGCCCAAGTGCCTTAAAACAGTGGGGGTCTAACAGAGATTCAAACCCACGACCTCTCGATCATAAGCCCAGCACCCTAACCACTACACCGCCAGCCCCACAAGCTGACTTTGAGACTATACTTAAAGGTGCATATTCACCAGTGTATAGTCTATGTGATTTATTTTACATTATTTATTTACCATTTTGGCTGAATGACAAAGATTTCTGGTGAAATCATCCCAGCTGACGGCCTTAGTATCTCTTATTCACCTGTTTATATCTTATTTTGGTTCCTTGTGCCATAACAATAAATTGCTTCCATGTGACTGGAGGAACACGACTGATTGGTAGAAGCGGGAAAAGTCGGATATCAGGTGTTCAGAAATAGAAGAAGGCATACAACTGAAAGATAAATGGAAAAAAAAGATGCCAATATTTACTGATATCATGGCGCCCGGTGCAGGAGTAAGTAAATGGTTTCTGATAGACAGCATGGCTGATTCCATTTTATTTCTAAGAGATAACACTGTATTTTCTGTTTATATAATATGGCAAGTGATTGGGCTCCTTTAAGATAATTAATGCTCACTTAGTCACTCACGCACTCTTTTGCCAAACTGCCTGATCACGGGGAGTCTGGAGCCTATTTCAGCAGACATTGGGCAAAGGCTGGATACACCCTGACAAAACCATTCACACTCACACCTAGGAGCAGTTTAAAACCACTAGTTAGCCTAAAGTGCATGTCTTTGGACTCTGGGAGGAAAGTAGATTACCCAGAGTAAACTCACGCAAGCACGGGGAGAACCTGCCCTTCCAGCTGATCCTGCCCTTCCTGTACTTTTAAACTCTTTTTCCTCATACTTACTTTAACTTTTTCTTCTTGTACTTATTATTTTGTTGTTTATAAGTAACTGCCCTCTCAGTATGTAGGTTGAGAGAGTTTTTGTACTTTTTATCACTACAGAATTTTTACTTTCATGGACAGTTGGGACCGCAGTGCAGCAACTAAAGTTTTTTTTTACGCAATTTCCTTGGGGATCAATAAAGCTTTTAGTTTCTGATGCAAACTCCATATATAAACATCCTTGCCGAGCCCGGGACTTGAACCTAGGACCTTTTTGCTGTGAGGCGGACATGCTAACCACTACGCCATGGTGCTGCCTGGATATGTAACAGCATAATTTTCATAAAACACAGTCTGATGTTAACAGAAAAGCAAAACTGCTGTTAAATCCTAAACCTTTCTGCACATACCTTCCTGGCCATGATGAGTCCAGAGGGTCTGTGTGAGACCTTGAAGACCACGCCACCGTTGCCGGCTCCCAACTCGCAAATCTTCTCAAAATCATCATCTTTCAGCTCTCCGACCTTCTGCTTCTGTGTAAGGAAGGCCTCGAGTCGCTTCTTCTGTTGCTCATCAAGCTCCAGTTCTTCCAGCTTCTTTTGCAGAGCCTCAAGATTTGTTCTAAACACACGTACACACACACACACCATAATAACAATAACAGATGAGAATTGTAATAATAACCATGTAAAAAGAAGCTTATGGGAAAATGTACTGCTTTTAATTCAGTAGGTTAATATTAAGGATGGAGTGAATGAATGACCTTCCAAATTCCATGAGGATACAAGTCATGCAGTATACTGTATTTCTGGGTTACAACATAATTTGATATGTCTGCAGAAGCACTGAGAATTTCTCCACTTGGGATCAGTGGAAGCAAACATGACAAACAATTCCGGGCTACATTCTTATTGTTCAGCCAAGACAAAGACCAACAAAGATAACTGAAAGGGCCATTGTGCACACCATGGCTAAAGTGTGTGTATGTGTGTGTTGAGGACCTGAATACATTTTTAACTAACAGGATGAGGAAATTTTTGGGACATAAGGACATTTTGGCCAGTCCTGACTTCTTTAAAGGGCTGTCTTAGGGTTCAGATTAGCATGAAATCCAGGTTAGGTTTAAGGTAAAGATTGGGGTTTGGCATTTATTTGTGGTGGTTAAAGTTAAAGGAAGAGGTTAGAGAATGCATGTGAATGTCTCTATGAAAATAGGAGTACAGGATTTTGTGTGTGAGTGTGTGTGTGTAAAGACAATTTCTACCTAGAACACTCTTTAAGGAAGCATGGAGTTCTTCTGAGCATGTCTGTTTCTCCTTTGGCGCTGTTGTCATGGTAATGTATTTCCTTAGCAATTCATTTGTGGAATGAACCTAACCTACCTATTCTCCATCTCTTCTTCCACTCCTCCACTGTTAAAGGAACACTTATCTCAAAAGTGCCAATGTTATGTGCCAATATATTTGCTTATGCCAAAAATAATATTATGAGATGTACTCTTTAGGCGGCACGGTGGCGCAGTGGTTAGCACGTCCGCCTCACAGCAAGAAGGTCCTGGATTCCATTCCCAGCTCGGGTGTTTTTGTGTGGAGTTTGCATGTTCTCCCTGTGCTTGCGTGGGTTTCCTCTGGGTACTCCGGTTTCCTCCCACAGTCC
>JAOUQZ010000035.1:25998383-26008753 GCA_028564935.1 Neosilurus hyrtlii
TATATATATATTAAATCCTCCATTTGTACACAATCTGTCTTACTGAGGTCCTCAGAAATCTCCTTTACTGGTGTCATGATATACTTCTACATACATGTGTTGACACTTTGATAGATCCGTATTCTTTAAATCAAACAAGGTGCCCACTCACACCTGATTGTCATCCTACTGATTGAAAACACCTGACTCTAATTTCACCTTCAAATTACCTGCCAATCCTAGAGGTTCACATACTTTTGCCACTCACAGATATCCTCCTGAGACCCAAAAATTAATGAGGTATGTCTTCTCATTTCTTCACACTGCTTCTGTCCCTCACCTCCCAATAACTACTGAACTTGATAGATGTCTTCAAACAAGAAGTTTGGGAAAAGAGTAATACCCAATGGCTCTCATATGAGGACCTTACAAGGACATACGCACAATAATGTTGGAAAGAAATTTGATGTCCTCATAAGAGGATATTGGGGTATCAAGAAGATATGTAATATTTAAATATTTTCCTCACTAAATTAACTGGGTTCTCTTTATCTACTTTTAGGACTAGTGTGAAAATCTAACGATGTTTTAAGCCATATTTATGCAGAAATGTATAAAATTCTTAAGGGTTCACAAACTTTTAAGCACATATTTTGTACACATCATTCACTCTCACTTATTATTTGAAGTTTTTGCAAATGTATACTGTAAAACTAAGTTTTATAACATGACTGTAAAACCCAGAAGAGATAATTTGTTGACCCATCTGTTGCTTCTTACAGCTTTATGTGGGGTTTAAGCACCTTGCACAAAGGCTCACTAATGGCTGTTTGTTGATACTGCGGCTCAAAGCACAGACCTTCTCATCAGTAACCCAACACCTTAACCTGTTGGGCCACCACTAACTCTGAGAAATGTTATTGCCAACTAATTAATACAATATAAGTATTTAGAAATTATGTATAAATTAAGTACCTTATCACATTCTGTACCCAATGTTCTGGACTTATTATTAAACATTTATTATATGCAGAGCTTGCTGTAGCTTTAACCTCCTCTAAACGGAAACAATGTCATCAAACTCTATCTAAATGCACAGATAATGACTAGTAACCAAATTCAAAAATAGGATCTTGTTGTTTAGTAACCAGCATAGTCAGTGTCGAGGTGGATCAGAAGCCTACCCCAGGAGCACTGGGCACAGAAACACATCCTGGATAGGAAAGCAATCTATTTCAGTGCACCATGCACTCGCATTCACACACTCACTGAAGCAGATACTTGAATATAAAAGGTCAGTACATCCTAAGCCCTGCGATGGTCTGGTGAGTTGTTCAGGGTGAATCTCATATTTGCACAGAGTCAGCTGAGATAGGCACCAGCCTCCCCGCAACCCTAGTAGAATTAATCAGTTTGGCAGATGAGCAAACCTTAATTAAACATCAGGTTGTTGTGATGTAGAGGTAGAAATCAAGATATTAACATGAGCAATATCAAAGAAATAAACACATCTTAGTTGCATACAAACACCTTTTTATAACGCAGGCTCTAGTTGTATGTAGCAGAACCAGCTGAATGTCAATATGATACAGCTGCGTTCAGTTATAGTCCTTTTGATTAAACATATATACAAATCTAGCTCTTTCTATAGAATTTCCTTGAAATGTTGATGCTTGCAGCATGCATCCATGAGATGGTCGTGGTCCACAAGGGGTTGACACAACATCTAAAAGATGACAACAAAGAAAGCTACAAATCAGTAGAGGGGTATGTGTAATATCATAGGCATTGGATGTGGATCACTGTGAAGGTATTATCAACAAGAGGAGTAAATGTGGCACCAGAGGGACAGAAAATATCAGAATAATAGGGAGAAAAATCAAATCTGAGAGACTACCAAGAGGCTGCAGCCACATTAAAGGTGCAGACTCTGATAGATATGTTTCTTGCATAACAAAACAATTTCCTGTATTCTAATTGGGCGTTGCGTGCCATTTCGTACAAAAAGGATTACCTCATGTTGATAGATAGTGTGACAAAACAGGCAAATCCTGTGCCTATAGTAACATAACTGACACATGTATATCTACAATGACAAAACCTAACCGAAAGAACATATACCTATTGATGAAGTAATGATGTCAAAGACAGTCACATTAGCTAGAATAATGTGACGAATACTCTGTTGTGGTTGTTGAACGGACTACGCCGAAACCTGGGCAGCCATAAACATATTTTGCCGCTCATTTCCTACCCTCAGAAACAACGGGCCTATGACTGTCTCTCCTCCGACAGAGCTTTGCCTAACTTATTGTTGATTGCTGTACTCACTGGCTCGCTTATAATAAATTGTTAAACCAACTTCCTTTGCCTGACCTGGTTTGTTCCAAAAACTTCTGGAACTCGTGCCAGTCTGTCACAAAGATAGACAAATAAATAAATACTCACTCATTCACTGATTTGCCAAACAGCCTCATTCTACTGGAGTCAACCATGTGCGATATCAGGCTACACACTGAACATCTCGACAGCCCATTACAGAGCCAACTATCACACAACCATTCACATACACATCTAGGGGCAATTTGGAACAACCAGTTTGCCTAATGTGCATGTCTTTGGACTGCGGGAGGAAACTGAAGTACCCAGAGGAAACCTATGCAAGCATGTGAAGAACATGCAAACACCACCCTGAACTCAAATCTAAGACATTTTTGCTGTTAGTAGAAGATAGTTGACCACTATGCCCCCATGCCACCCCATATTAATCATAATAATAATAATAATTCAGTCCAGTATCATGGTTTATAGGGCTGCTTCTTTTCAGCTGGGTTTGCAGCTCTTATCAAGACAGATCAGAGACTCACATTATTTTGGCACAAAGCCTGCTGGCTAGTGTCATAAGGCTGAAGATGCACAAAGATGGAAAGGAATTTCACTTTTCAACACGATAGCAAACCAAATCCGTTTCAAATGAATGGATTCAGAATAAGAAGATTAACAATCTGAAATGGTCCAGAAGGCCAGTAGAATCAGCAAACCAATAATATATACTAAGAGTAATATTAAACCTTCTATACTGTGCATAAACTGTGCATGCAGTAAAGCTTACGCACATACCGTTATCAGACTATTGGTAATCTATGCATAGCACCATTTGAAAGGAAACTGTACAGAAGGTGCTTGATTAGTAAACATTGCTGTTGCACACATTATGAGGTTTGAATTAGTGGTAAGATGATCTGTTTTTGCTAGGCCTCCCTGTGGTTTAGTGATATGGTGGTTAAAACAAATGTCTATGATGCCCTAGGTTGTGGGTTTGATCCTAATATGGGACAATAAACTTGTTTAATTGTGTCATTGCCTGGTGGCTTCAGTAAAGAGTTTCTGTACTGCAGTTTGTGGCTGTGACCAACAGTAACATAATTCCTGCCGACAGGACCTGTCAAGCAGTTGGGTGACCTGTGTGATGGTTTCATACAAAGCCTATAGGCAAGCGTTAGCTTTTAGCTCAAGGCTGGCTTTTTAAACCAACATGTCCCACACACTAAGCGTTAATCAACACAGCAAGGATATAAAAGTCAATTGCTTTAGAGACTTGCTCTACAAATTTAACTGCCGACTTATTGTCAGTAAAGTGTCATGCTGTCTGAACTAATCAACAGAACTCAACACTGCATGACAATATTGAACAGAGCATTGCATATAGCACTGTAGATAGATAGATAGATAGATAGATAGATAGATAGATAGATAGATAGATAGATAGATACCTCCTGCAGGTGGGACCTGTGTTATCTGAACCTGACATCCATGATCTGGTGTGTTCTGTGCAGTGGTATCATACTAATAGCTAAAGAGCCTTCAGGAAATGCTTGTAGATGCTTGATAAGGTATTTTAAAATACCTCTACATTATTTGAAATAAATAATTCCACTTGTAAATTTCAAATGCTTAGCAATTTGTCCAGCACTGGCTGTTCCAGCAAATTCAGCGCAAGAGAAGACCAAAAAGAACCCCAAGAACCCCAAAATTTCTTCACAGGATCTGCAGATAACACTTACAACTGTTGTTGTGAAAATGAATAAGACACATTTGACCTACATGGGAGGTGTGCCAGGAAAAAAATCCTTTGCTCTTCAAAAAGAACATCAACGAAAGACTACCATTTGCCAATAACCACATAGGCAAAGGCCAAGCCTTTTGGACTTTTGCAAAGCATGAATGAACTTCAAACCATATGGAATGGGTTAGCGAGTGAAGAAATAAAAAAAATGTGAACACTATGCCTGAATGGTTAAATGCTGTAATCAAAGTAAAGAGGGGCTACATTAAATATTGACCTTTTTTTCCTCAAAAAAGAGACTATTTTTGTTATTACTATATACTGTTGTGTGTTTACTTATTCTCATCAATATGATCCAATATTACATTAAATAAATACTTTAATAGTACTTAGTACAGTTGTATTAGTGTACTGTATTTTTTGATTTCTTCACTCATTAAACCATTCTGTATGGTTTGAAGTTCAATCCTGTTATACAAAAGTAAAAAAATAAAATTTGCGACATCTTTGTATTTTCAGTGTTTTTGAATATTAGCCATACTTTTACCTCAATATACTTGTCTGAATTATTTTTTTTTTGGTTCTCATTGCCTGCAATAGCATTGTTCAATACATTTTCACCCAAAAATGAATGTGTCCTTTTAGACAAAAGTGGTGGTGTATAATCTACATTGCACTCTACTGCATGATTGTTTAAGGTGCCTGCATTAAAAGTGGTTTTCTTTTTCCCCAAGAAAACAAGTCCTGATTTTACATCTGAGGCAGACCCAGCTTTTTCTACCTTTGAGAAGGAGTAGAAAAGCCCCAGAGGACCTCAAATGTTTTGCACAAGAGAAGTTCTGAAACAGTAGAGACACCCTCAGAGGACTGTGAATGTTTTGCAAACAAAATGTTCAGCCTGTTTGTCTGTTTATTCTACCAAAATTGTTTTTCATTATTTCTCATTAGAAATGTGTTTTCTTTCTTCCCCTTCTGGGGAACTCCACTTATTAGGGGTCAGGCTGTAGCTGCTTACCAGCCCTTTACTTTAACACTACTGAGACTGATAGAAATTAAATATACACAAACTTTCTGGACAGTTCACCAAAACAGAATAGCCTAATCAGCAGATCATGGAACCTATAGCCATCCCCAAGCGGCCTGCCACTGGGAACAGATCTGGATAATTACTGGATTTGCATAGGAGTAGCAGACACTCTTCTTCAGAAATGCATCTGATCTTATTCAGATGAGATGTCAGATTAAAGATGCACCATGTTTAAAAGTGTATGAACGATATAATTTTAACTAAGGTGAATGTGTATTTGGGAACTTTATTTCTTCACAGTAGTATCAGTATTATCTTTGATAAAAGCTGGGTGTTGTTTGTAACTGGGAGATTTATCAAAGACAATTTGGAAGTGGGTCGCTTTTTGCACTGGCGAGTTTGTGCAGCAGATTGGTGCATAATGAAGCATTTTTCACAGACGCACAGCGATCTGCAGCTCAAGCTGGTAGTGCCTATCACAAACGTGGCTTGCATTTATTTAGCCCTTCATGATCAAACAAACAAGAAGATACATAGGACATGATTTTAAAATATCCCTCAATTAATGATGGGCAGCACAACAATGTAGGGCTTTGCATGTCTGCCTCAAAACCAGAAGGTCCTGGCTTCGATTCCTGGGCCCTGCGAGAGTGTTTCTGTGTGGGGTTTGCATGTACACCCTGTGCGTGTGTGGGTTTAATCTGGGTACTCCTACAGTCCAATGACATGCACTATTAAAAAATTGCCCCTAGGTGTAAGTATGAATGATTTTGTGAATTGGTTCGGTGATGGCAGCAAGAAGGTCCCGGTACATTTCTGCGTGGAGTTTGAATGTTCTCCTAGTGCAGGGGTGCACAGTCCTGTTCCTGGTGATCTCCCTTCCTAAAGATTTTAACTCCAACCCTAATGATGCCCATCTGACAAATCCACTCATCTCTTTAATTCTTCATTTCAAAGTCTTAATTCTTGATTAGATGATTGGATAGTCAGGTGGGCATAAGGGTTAGAGTGAACGTCTTCGGGAAGGTAGATCACCAGGAACAGGATTGGGCACCCCTGTCCTAGTGCTTGTGTGGGTTTCCTCCGGGTAATCCGGTTTCCACCCACAGACCAAAAACATGCACAGTAGGCTGTGGTGGGTTTGGTAGGATTGGTGGGTTTTTTCGCCATTACTTTTTATTTAACATTTAAAACAAATAGGGAACATGGTGGTTCCAGATTGCCCCTAGGTGTGAGAGTGAGTGTGGATGGTTGTATTTGTGTTCAGGGTGTACCCCGCCGTCGGTCAGAGTCGGCTGAGATAGGCTCCGGCCCCCCTGAGACCCTAATTAGGATTAAATTAATGTATATTCATAAATAAATGAATGAATAAATTTTTTTAAGATGAGCCATTGAACATAGTATGCACCAGGAGATTGTTGGGGAAAAGCTTATAAAGGGCTCAAAGTTAAAAAAGTGAAGTGATTCACGGATGGACCGATGAGCTGAAAGGCGCGCGCGATTTCAAAGCCGAGCCGAACGTTCCAGGGCACGTGCGTCTTCACCGCAGGTGGCTGACGTCACGTGAGTTTAAAACGGGGCCGCGCGCTTGAGCTGAAGTGGGGAAGCGGGCAGCGCTGTGCTGCTGTTGCGGTGTGCGCAGCCTCTCGTTCAGCGAGCGCCACAGTGCCTCTACACGCACAGCCTCTCTTCTCGGGCTAAAAGAAAAAAGGAACAACAACACACCGCAGGACGAATGTAAACGGCTGTTTGTTTGCTGTTGAACCCAGAGAAGTAATTTGTGTCCGGGGAAGCGGAGGGTAACATTTCCGACACGACGCCCGCGGCGGAACGGACGCGGAACCACAGCTTGGACACAGACAGAAACCGGGACCGTTCTCGGGTAGGCTGTGTTTCTGGCTTTCCTATTTCACCCACTGCTCGTTTTTAATCCATTCTTTATTATTGTGTCGTTATATTTGTTTAAAAAACCCCAGAGTCATGAAAAAGTGCACTTTTTTGGCACAGTTGCCCTGCGGTGCCGCTGCGCTCTGACGGAACTGGTCGTGAGATCAAAACGCTGAGTGTCGCGCACGTGCCAGGGAAACAACGCGCCTTTTAAATTATTATAATATTATAAGGATAAAAACACCCCTATTATAAATAAACTAATGTGTCAGTTTAATCAATTGGACAGCACTGCCCCGTGGCTTTAAATGAACTCTAATAAGCTGTTTTTATTATTATTATTATTATTATCATTATTATTATTATTATTGTTATTATTGTTGTTATTATTATTATTGTTGTTATTGTTATTATTATTATTATTTATTATTATTATTATCATTATTGTTGTTATTGTTATTATTATTATCATTGTTGTTATTATTATTATTGTTGTTATTATTATTATTGTTGTTGTTGTTGTTGTTGTTTGTTGTTGTTGTTATTAATTATTAATAAATATTCTGCGGTTGGTTGTCCCCCTCTATTCCCTCTCTTTGTATTCCTGTAGTGTACTGTGCACACTGCTACACACATACCCCACAGTACATTATGAAAGTAATAACAATCCGTATAGCCTCACTTTCAGATATTACAGATATTACAGCCCCCGCCCCCCCCCCCCTCCCACAAAGGGACCATTCATTTAACCAACTTGTGTTGTGAAAGCATTTTGGATTTTTGATTCTTGCTGGTGTTTTTCCCTCTGCTTCTATTGATCTGGAGTTCAGTGCTGAAGAGTTGCCGTAATTCAATGGGGCAATAAAGGCTTGTGTTGCTCACAGCACAAATGTTTTCTTCTAATTGATTCTGTGTATGCGGTCTATTAAACTGCTTATGCTGGTGATATATAACCAGGTCTGTAGGCTATCCCATCCCATTCCATCAACATGGACACAGTCCAACCGACCCGACTTCCTTTCATTTTTATTTACACTTCACAGGTTACTTTAGGTTTTACTATAGACCATGTTAATGCCGCATCTACACAATATGTTTCAATTAGGTTCTGAATAATTTGCTGGTAATCCAGGGGTACACCTTAATCCACCTTTTATACGCCAGGATTTTTATTTATTTATGTATTTATATACTTATTTATTTATTTGCTTAACGTAACTTAATTTTTAATAAATAAACGCAGTTGCACCTTGTTGCCACTAGATGGCTCTATTGAGCAAGGCAAAGTGCCAGGTTATTTTTGTTTTGCTGTATAAAAGAAAGCATAGGCCTACAAGTATATATTTTACCGTTTATAATTTTGGATTTTAACATGATTTGACAAAAAAAATCATATAATAGCCCGTATAGTTGAAGCTTGACCTGCTCTGTTATGTTGGTAGTTATGTTTATTGGGGCCATGAATAGGATTTTTTTAAGACGTTGAATGTTAATGCTGGATAAAGGTGGATACTCTTTACCTATGTATTTATCTGTGTATTATAGTTGTATATTTTGGTTAATCTATCTTGATGGATCCATTAAGTCAATAATCCGTACTGTGTTGTAATTGCTGAATAAAAGATTCTGATAGTGATAAATTCAGATACACCTCAACTTTAAATGTAAATATGCATATATCAGGTCTAACAACAATAATAATGTTATTTGCACAACATATACAATTATTTGCACAGTGATATTTGAAACATTTTTGGAATAATCCATAATAAAGGATGACAAATGACAAGTTTTTCAAGCACAGGTCACTGTTATTATGTGCTTGTAACCTTGAAATGTTTTAAATGGAATTTAAGATTGATATTATTTTAATGCTTGCTGCATAAATATCACCTTGGTCTTTGTCCTAGTTAATGGTTGAGTTGGGCACTACTGTTGTAGCTATAGGATAGTGGATGGCGTATTGCCTTGCATTAGTTAGTAGCTACGCAGCAATCCGTCAAAAAGTCATAACTGTCATAACTGTACTGTGGCAATAGAGTAATGCAGCTTTTGTTTACAGACCTGTGCTTTTAGCCTAATTAAACAAGTCATTTCTTAAGAATATGTTGATTTTTTTTTGCCCAGTGTTTGATCTTTGTGAGCGTTTAGTCCATACAAGTCATCTAGTGTGTCAGTGTGTAGATTTTTCTTATATTTTTTATACTTTGTAATTCAAAAGCAGATCATACTAATTTACTGAATATGCTGTTTTAATAATAACACCTTGCACACTTGAACATGTGTGTGCAGTCAGAGTGTTTTTATGTTAAAATATGAATGCCTGATTCAGTGCCAGTTAAATATAACCTTGGTGTGAGGTGTATGTTGAGTGCTGATGTGTTGTTTGCACAGTCTATGCATTTGTATGTGTGTGAGCATGAGAAGCCCCTAAACAATGAAACTGAGTGAGTATTCACCTTTGCTCAGCAGAGGTGTAGATCTGATTTAGTTTGACAGCACTTAATGAGAGAGAAACATGGCTGTTTCTTATTTTTCTTCTTCTTCTTTTTTTTAAATCATTTCCCTCACTTTTGCCAAATAATGCTTCCAAGGGCAAATGTTGGTTTCAGGTCTTTCCAGGCTTTGCCACGGCACGTAATGTTTTCAGTTTACACTCTAGTAAACCCTTTCAGTTGGAAATCCTAATGTTGGGCTCAATCAATACGCTTAATTAGTGTTGATTAATGAAGGAGCGTTGGTTGCGCAGTGCTGACAGTTGTATGAATTCCCAAGGACAAACGTATTGGCATGCTGCATGGCGCCGCTTTGCCAGGCATAATAAATACCCCGTCAGATTTGAATGTATTGCTTGCGATGATACATTCATGAGCCCACAAATTTGAAGATGCTCATATGACATTCATTTAAATTAGTAAGGTATCAATACAGGCAGTTGGGTGCACAAAACTAGTTTAGTCATTAAGAATTTATTTATTCTGTGTCTGCATTCCCGGATGAGACCAAATAAACAACATTCCTTTGTTACAATAAAAAGATAATATATATATTAAATGATGATGACAGTGAGATGTGTACTGTGGATGATGCAGTGTCTTTAGAGATATGCAAATTGAAAATTTTATATATAAATAAGTAAGTCTGTTTGGCTTTTATACCCTGAGATGTCCTGGCGAGCTGTCCAGGGGGTGCCCTCGCCCAGAGTTGGCTGAGATGGGCACCAGCCTCCCCGAGACCCTAATTAGGATTAAGCGGTTCAGAAAATGAATGAATGAATGTTTGGCTTTTACACCCGAGCCTACTGGTTCATCAGAGCTGGAGATAATCCCCGGTTTCCTAGACATGCAGCAACTAGGAATTCAAATCCTCCCGGATGGGATGCTAGCCATATATATATATATATATATATAT
>JAOUQZ010000035.1:26014832-26028083 GCA_028564935.1 Neosilurus hyrtlii
TTTTTTTTTTATCAGAAAACTACAAAAATGTACATTGCATGTCTTTTTGTGGCTCTGAGTGTTCATCCACTTCAAGTCCAGAACTTGATCCCAGGACCTTCGTCATGTGAGGCAGACCTGCTTACCACTGTGCAACCATTCCACGCATATTCTCCACCCCCCACCCCCCCATTTTAGAGCATGACTTGTACATCACTATCCCCTACATGTATTAAGAGGTATCTTCAATACACTTTAACACTCAGAAGAGACAGCATTATCCATTCTGAAGGTGCCAGCACTCTTCCACCCCCACAGGAGAGCCCTCTCTTTATTGAGTTAATAATTTCCCTGTGAAATGGTAAAGAGCTGTTCACAGCAGCCGTTCATTTGACTACAGCTCCCCAGCAGCTGGAATGGTATGGAGTTTAATTTTCTTTTCTAAACCTGGGGCGTGGTTTGAGATCACCTGGCTGGATATTGCCTCTGTTGTTCTCATGTGTCCTGTTTCAGGACAACTGCAGTGACATTAGCAGATTGGAAACGATGATATTGGATCTTTCATGTTGAGACAGCTCATGTTTTCACTTGAATATTTGTTTGTTTGTTTGTTTTTTTGTTTCTTTCTTTATTTATTTTTGATCTTTGTGTACAATTATTTCATATTTTAATGTACAAGTCTAGTAAATCTAAGAATTATTCTGCCCTTTAAAAGATTTCATTGGTACCTTTAAAAAGAAAAATCTTCATTGCCACAAAGTATTAAATTGTCAAGACTTTGCAAGTGATTGATGAAATGCAAACATCTGTATTCAGACATACCTACACACTTGTGACCATAAATCTTTAAGGACTCTTTTTCTTGCTTAATATTGAAGTAAGCAAAGACCAGTCATAGCATCTAACAGATTTTGGCTGTAAATAAATAAATATGCCATTCAAGGCCAATGTTATATTATAAATAGAGGGGTATTAATAGAGTGCAAGGTGTCTCCGGTGGGCTCAAATACATAATGGTGACAAAAGTGCAAAAATCTGCCTAAGACAAGACAGATTTATAAAAACTTGGCATTGTTATAATGAAATGTCTCTTCCTAGTGGGTGTCTAATGAACATTCATTTACACATTATCCTCATATTGAACCAAATTGTTAATTTGTTTGGGGGTTTTTTTATGTTTGTTTGTTTTTCATTCATTCATTCATTTTCTGAACCGCTTAATCCTACTTAGGGTCGCGGGGAGACTGGTGTCCATCTCAGCCGATTCCGGGCGAGGGTAGAGTACACCCTGGACAGCTCGCCAGGCCATCGCAGGGCAGAAACACGTTGACGGCTATGCAGCCTACTCTTGATGAAAATCAGCAATGGTTCTTTTACATGCCTCCCACCATAGACAGTGAGAGACATGGCCGGCATTTGATAGCCCAGTTAGCTGCACTGGGGGGGGACAGAGTGACAACCCGCTAATAGTGGGGCTTGAACCCCCGACCTTGGGATCAGTAATCCAGCACCCTACCACCAGGCCACCACTGCCCCTTTGTTTGTTTGTAATTAATTAATTAATTAATTATATATTTTATATGATCCCATGCATGGGTCACCACCAAATATAACTTTTTGAGTTATACTGCACACAAACAAGCAAACAGACAAACTATCATACCAACACACTTAAGTAGTGTGCAATATATACTAATTTACTCTGCCCAGCCAAAAAAAAAAAAACAAAGATATTTTAATATTTTGAACTGCATTTAGCCTGCATTACAGCGCAAAATCCGCATGCCATTTTTATTTCAGTTGGTCAGGTCGAGGCTCAACAACACTTGGTGCCAATACAATGAAATCAGCTGATGCCTGAATGTACTAAATGAGAAGGTTGTCACATCGATGGCCTTTTTCTTCCCTGATGGCACAAAATCTTCCCAAATTTTGGCTCAGATAGTGAAAGAGTGGTTCAGTGAGCATGAGGAATCATTTTCACATATGAACTGGCACCACAGAGTCCTATTGATAAATCTTTGGAATGTGCTGGAGAAGACTTTGTAAAGTGGTTAAATTTTTCCATCATTTTACAATGTTTTTGTAGAAAATTAACCCAACTCTGGATGGAAATAAATGTTGTGAAACAATGACATGGAGATTACATGCTGTAATCAAGGCTAAAGGCAGATTGCATCATGCAAGTCCTACAGATTTTCCAGGTGCATTTTCATGCTGTGAATCATCTTAGCTCATTTTCATGTTCATGGAACCATGAGATATTTGCTTTAAGGCTTGAAGCATTATACTGGAAGTGAATAGAAGACGAGTAAATTGTGGTCATGAAGGAATACACTTTAAAGTCTAAATAATAAGGAATTTTTTGCACTGATGGTGATCAAAGAAGGTCTGTATTTTCTGGTTAACAATATTATACTGATATATTGGTATATCAGTGTAACAGTCTCCTCGTGTCTTCCATTGTGTTCGGCGCTGGTCCAGCTGCAGTCTCCGCACTTCCTGGTTCAATCTGCAAAGAGAACTACAGCACGCCTACACTTTCCAGAGGGCTTGGCAGATAAAGTAGAATCATCGGAAACAAGCCACACATGCAGGAAGTTTAGCATCACAGATCTTTAGAAACGCACCCCAGGCATGACTCAGCGTGAAGCAATCATGCTCCTCACTGGGGTAATTGGCACACTATTTTAGGGTCTCAAGGACTCAGGGGTTTTGCCCTGTTGTAGGTTTTTGGTTTTCTTGTTCTTTGTATTTTAGAGTTATGAATAAAGGTGTTCCTACTCCAGCCACACATCGACATGACAATCAATATATCAATATTACCAATATATCAGTGTTACCAGTCTCTTCATAGAGCGAAGGCATCTGTCTGATCGTCCAGGTCAACCTGGTCGTGGATCCATGGTGGTCTTACCTTCACTGTTGATCTTTTTCCCGTTGGCAGAGGGATATACCTCTCTAAAAATCTGACAAATCTTGAGCTCCTGGATTGCGAGGCATGCTTGCATGCTTTGTGCACCTTTATTCAGCAGTCTGACTAGTGCTCAATTTAAGTCATTAAATTGTCAGGTTTTCAGAGAGGTCGAATTGTGGGTCAGTCAGAGGGTGGTATCAGCCAGCAACAAATAGTCGACAATTTGAATATTCCTCTGCGAACTGTAAAAAGTTCAACAGTAAAGGTAAGACCACCACGAATCCACGACCATGTCGACCTGGTCTTCGCTCTGTGAAGAGAGCAGTGGAGAAAAATTCCCATTCCAAGGACATCGGTAGACTTCAAAACCAGCTCAAAATCTGTTATGCGCTGTCTTCATCAAATGGGCTATTATGGTCGAGCAGTAAGACACAAGCCTCTTCTTCGACCAGCACATATCAATTCTGAAATTTTAGGTGTCTATTTACTTGTGTCCTGTATATTTCAATCATCTGGTTGTTTTTACTTACATTTTTGAAGGCGCAATCTCTTAAAATCTGTTTGATAGTTTGCATTAGGCTTTTTGAAATGGCAGCTGTTTTACTCTCGCAAGTGTGCAAAAAAGCAAGAATAGGACTTGAATCAGCTCATTTAAGTCAAGGTAATGGCAATAATAATAGTATACTGATATTAAACTAACAAGTCATTCATAAATGCATATATTTTTACCGCTTACATACTTTAAAACAAGCGTGCGCACATACATAAAAAATAAATAATATTGCTCAATGTATTCATATGCAAATTAGTTCCGTGTTGCTGTCGTAAACACAAAATGATCACATGACTTTTCGCTGCTTTTTGCATCATGATGGTGCCAGGTCGACCTGGTCGTGGATCTGTGGTGGACTTACCTTCACTGTTGAACTTTTTATCGTTGGCAGAGGAATATTCAAATTGTCGACTATTTGTTGCTGGCTGATGCCACCCTCTGACTAACTCACAAATTGAACTCTTTGAAAACCTGACAATTTAATGATTTATCCTTTATCCATTTAATAGGCCATTACTCTTTTGCTTGAGTCTTCTTGGGTCAGCTGATTGTTGTTATTTGTGGCATTAAACCTCCACCAACGTGGCCTGTTGACACAAGGCAGGTTGGGTACAAGAATTCATGCTGTTGGTGCCAAATTCTGACCTTTCTGTGAAATTGATATTCATCAGACTAGGCTACTCTTTTCAGTCTTCAGCTGTCTAGTTTTGATGAGCCTGTGTGTACTGCAGCCTCAGATTTGTGTTCTTGGCTGACAGAAGTGGAACCTGATGTGGTATTCTGCAGTTGTAGCTCATCCACCTCAAGGCTCGGTGTGTGAATTCTGATATTCTTTTCTGCTCATCAAAATTGTATAGAGTGGTTAACTGCATTATGGTTAACTTCTCACATCAACAAGGTGTTTCTGTCTGCAGCTACTGCTCACTAGATGTTTGCTCTTTAGTGCACCATTCAGGGTAAACACTAGAGTCGGGTGCGCACGAAAATCCCCAGAGATTAGCAGTTATACAAATATTCAATCCAATCCTCCTGATACCAACGATCATGCTATAGTCAGAATTCCTATGAAAGAGCTCTCTATGTGTTGGTGTGTCTGTACACACACGCACACACAAGATTAGCAATGCAAAGCAGGAAATCAATCAGGAATTCAATACAGCTCTGTTCTTTTTGACCTTCTTAATTATTGCCTTAAAAGTGGATCTCAACATTTTCAAGTATGTAGCCATTTTTTATTCACTGTTTTATTTATGGGTGGTGTAGTGGTTAACATGTCTGCTTCACAGTAAGAAGGTCCTGGCTATAAATTGGCCCTAAGTGTGAGTGGGAATGGTTGTGTGAGTATTGGCCCTGTGATGGTCTGACGAGCTGTACAGGGTGTCCCCTGCCTTCGCCCATGGTCAGCTGCGATATGCTTTAGCCTTCCCGCGACTCAATCAAATGAGTGAGTGAGAGAGCCTGGTTTATGTATATTCTATAATGTTTAACAAGTCAAATATGTATATGAACTTTGCTTTAGTTACAATTTCTTCATAATTTTGTTGCAATAATTATGAAATAGTTTTGTTATGGTTAATCTTATGAATGTTTCCTTAAAATATTTTTACTTAAGATAAGCATTACATTTCTTTATTTTTTTTAGTCTCAGATTAAGCTAATTGTCTGTAATCTTTGCCTTTCATTACCAAGCCTGCCAATAGATATGAAGTTAACTGGACGTTGAGGCACAGTCTAGGTCATCATTAAAAGAGAGAGAAAATCTAGAACTGTAAATTTGCTCAGACCTGGCCAACCTCCAAAACTGTGAGTGTTTGGACGAGGAAAGCTTGTCATGAATGAAGTCAGCAGGAGGCACAGATTAACAAACAGAAGAGCAGATTTGAATAAGGGAGAAGGAAGAAACACTACATGACAGAAACATTTAATGAATCAGATTTTTACAGGAGGGTGGTGGCACACAATTGGGTTAAGTTTTCTCTCACATCTTGAGCCTGTGAGTAAACATATCTGTATGTATGTAAAATATAAATTAAACATCAACATCAAGGTCAGTGCATTAGAAGTCTCGTTTTCCAAAATGCAGTGTAATGTGCAGTGGGAAAATGCCAGACTCTTCAATTTGTTCTCTTACTGGAGTAAAACTAGATGTTCTCTATTCAGTTCAAAGAACTGCATTCTGTGGCATGACCACTTACCCTCACTGCGGTGTGTCTGGCTCACATTCATTTCTTACCTTCATATTGCATTCAAAACTGCATCCCACTGTGTCAAAGGTTTTCTGAATTGTACCTCCATTTAAAATAAGCTTGAACCATACTAACTAAACCCCTCTCCCTCTTTTTTCCTCCATCCATTTTTATGAGCTTCAGGTTAGGTGGATCCACTGGCCTTCTCCCCATTACTATTCCCACGATGAATCATGTCCAAGACAAAATGAATGATCTGTAAGTTATTGGTTTGCTTCCTCTATGTCGAGTCCCTAGCTTATTCAGCAGCAGCCTGCAATCAATGAGGGCTATAAGTGGAGTTTAAGCCGCACCTGAGGCCATAGAACTGCCTGCTCAACACCGTGTGCTAATCTTGTGCATAATTTAGAGCCTCATGCCCTTCCTCCTCCTCATTATCAAGACAGACAGAATAGGGAAGACCCTAAACACAGAGCGCGGGATGAGAGCAGAAAAGACCAGGAGCTTCTTCTGGTCATCACACTAGGACCATCCGCTCCAATGAGAGAGAAGAGCCAGATCTGTGGAGAGCAAAGAGCCAGCTGCATGGTGAGATTTTATACAGTTCTCATCAGAGCAAATTTTAAGTAAGGGAGGTTAATTAATGGATTTCATGATTTTGAGAGATACAAAGAGGCAATGTAGATTAGAAAGCTTTAGATCTGAATTGGTCATTTTATGGTGAGTACTTCAGTTGGAAGCTTTTAAGGAAGTAAATTTGTGAAGAGGCATCTCCAAAGGTCGACTTTGTGGAATTTGACATCCAGGGTATTTGAACTAGCTGATATTGTTTTACTATTTTTGTAAATTTTGTAATAGAATTCTCATTATAATTCATTCTGCCTTTATTTTCCTTTTTTCTTTTCTTTTTGAGAATTGTATCACAAATTTTTAATTCACATAAAATATTTAATTGATGTAAAAGTTCAGCATGGCTCATGTCCAAGGAAAGTATTGGAAATTAATTTTAGAGCAGAATGTCAGAAACCTTTATTCAGTTAGTGCTGTTGAAATTCACACATCTGGGGTTTAATTGGCAGTGATTGCACAGAGCAGGAGTGAGGACTCTTTAATTGGAGGCTGAGTGATGGCAGTAATGGCTCATTTGTTTGCCTGTGTGTGGTGAGTTACCCCTTCTAATGACCTGTGTGAAAAGAGTGGCACCAGAATAAGGCGAGGGAGGTGTAAGATTAATAACATTACCTTGTCTTGCACAAGCTTAAAGCCTTTCTCTGTTGTCTACTGTGTTACATCGCCTACAAGGGGGCAGGCACATAATCTGTTCTCATGCACATTGTGCATTTCAGCCAATATCCCAGAAGATGATGGTGACTTTTTAGGTGACTTTGTTTCAAAGTTCGGGTGGAAACTTTAACACACATCCTTCTCAAGGACATTGTAAAGGTGGACCGCAGGAAGAGCTGAGAATGTATATTTAATAGTGTGGTTATGGTGGATGGAGCAAATATGCCATGGCTCTGAAAAGTGCAGCCAGAGGCACATCACCTCTATCTCAGAGGCCACGAATTGCTGCTGCATTTCATACTTCCATGCAACTCTTACAGCTTAATTTTTACTTTCTTTCACTGAATGGAAACAAAAGACAGGTTGAGCAGCTACATTGTGTTTTAGATAATGGGTTTGTTTGGGGGAATTTACATTACACTCAATCACATTAAATCGCATGCATGAATATGTTGTCAGGATTCCATTTTTCCCCCCAGTGGGGCTGGTGATGTAGTGGTCGAGGGGTCATGGGTTCAAATTATTGATTCAAATCCCCATTAGACCACCACATGCTGAGACCCCCTGGGCAAGTTCTTAACTACAAGTGAGCCACTATCCATCCAGCAGTATAAATGGGTACCAGTAAAAATAGTGGGAAGGTAACCTGTGACTCCTAGTTGGACTCCTAGTTGCTTCACACTGCAGAACCTGGGATAAGCTCCTGCCTGATGAGCCACTAGGCTCAATGAACTACACACACACACACACACACACACACACACACACACACACACACACACACGCGCGCACGCACACATATATATATATATGTGTGTGTGTGTGTGTGTGTGTGTGTGTGTGTGTGTGTGTGTGTGTGGTTCATATATCAATTTTAAGACAAGATGAATAAGTTGTATTGATCCATCTATGTATTTTAGCCATAAAAGGAAATTAGCTTGCATGCACGGTTTGTCTGTTTCTATTAAAACGCAGCATGAATCTTCATGAATCTTTTTGTGTGTGTGCGTGTGTGTAGAGAATTAAAAAAAAAAGTAGTTTGCACGTTCGCCTCACAACAAGAAGGTCCAAGGTTTGTTTCCAGGGCTCGGAACGTTTCTGTGTGGAGTTTGCATGTTCTCCCCATTCCTCCGGGTACTCTGGTTTCCTCCCACAGTCCAAAGATAGGCAAATTAGGCTAAGTGGCTGTTCCAAAATTGCCCCTAGGTGTTAGAGTGAGTGTGAATGGATTTTGATTGGTGAATTTTATTATTTATATTTTATTTTATTCCATATATTTTCTTTATTTTATATTTTCTGTATTTTTATACTTATACTGACCTTTAAAGTAGTTTTAGTTATTGTTCTTTTCTTCTTGTTACTTTGATAGCTTATTTTTTTACATTTTTGGACAGTCGTACTATGCATTTCACTACATATTGTACTGTGTATAATTTGTATGTGACAAATAAAATTTGAATTAGAATTATTGAGTTTGAATAAACAAGCCAGCAATTACTTTACACACAGGAGGGGAGATTGTAATCTGAAAAGAAGCAAAAAGCCATGTGATCACCCTGTGTTTTTCTTTGTAATATGGGACTAATTTGAATATGAATACATGACGCCGTGTTCTTTCTTTCATATGTATGGTCGGACTCTTTTTTGATGTATGTGAATGATTTTTATTTGTGCCTAGTTTTATTTCATTTACAAGTTCACTAGTTTATATCTGATTTGTTAGTTAATAATAACTGTATACTGTTATTATTGCCATCAACTTCGCCTTGTATGACCTGGGGGATTCATGTGCAATTCTCTTGCGAGGTTGAAACAGCAGCCTTTTCACACTGGCTAATGCAAACTATCAAATGGATTTTAGCAGATATTACCTTTGAAACTGTAAGTAAAATCCACATGATGATAAAAATATACACATGTTCATGCGAAACAGGAGAGTTTGGAACGCTTGCCTTTCATTTCACTTCAAGGCTCATCAATTCTCAATCATTCATAGAGTACAGGGTGTGGAGTGCAGACAGACACCTTCTTGATCTTGGCAATGGGAGGCAAGGCTTTTTACTTCACTGCTTGCTTGTCGCCTTCTTATGTTGCCTACCATAAAAAAGGCCCCTGTTCTGGCCTCTTACATCCTTGGACATTGACACCAAACAAATGAAGACACAAAACTGACTCGTCCCTGTCCTGATCTAGAAGGGTGATGTCTGAGGTGTGAAACTACTGGGCTGTAAAATTGCTCTGGCATCCATGCTGTTGTTTCAGCATTTCATGGAAAGATGCTCTGCCTGCTTCCCTGCATCCTTCTTGTTCATCCACCCCCCCCTTACTGTCCTCACTCTCGCTTCCTTTTTACTCTTCCACCCAGCTCCTCATGTCAGACTTTACCACACTGTTTTTCTGCTGACCTTAGACATAGCCAGAAGGTTTATGTGTGTATTGGACAATAAAAAGCAATAAGTGGCCATCTTGTTTTGTATGCACCACAGAGAGAACCACACACACCTAATGATCTCTAGTGCACAAACCTGGGAAGTGTCCTATAGAAAAAATAACGCAACCTCTCTGACAACCAGCTTTATTGGTTCTAATTACAGCTACGCTGTGTGCACTAAACATGTGTTATTCTACTATAATGCAAATAGTCACAGTGTGTGGCAGGGGTGCCTGCAGTGAGAAAAGCGACTGCTGTGTAACCAGGGTAGTGGGAGGTCAGCTCCTGGGCTGTGAGGAGATTTGTTAATAATGATGATGGGCAGAGTCATTCAGAGTCAGTTAAATGTGTATAATGAAAATTTGTATTTTATAGAGTTATCAAGGAAATAAAAAAATATCTCAGAGACCTCTTGGAAACCTTACTAATGTCTTTTTATTTTGTTTGTTTGTTTAATTAAACCAGTTTTCATTTTCTTTAAAAATGTCTGACTGAGGCTGACACAGAGTTTATCTATAAAGCTTTTGCCATTGAAATAAATCCAATTAAGAATGCTGCGGTCCATTTAATGCAACTAAGGAGTACACAGTGCTTAAACTGAGAATTTACAACCACAACATTGCCAATGAACAGCTGCTTATGTCTCTTTCCACAGTATTTCTATTCATATAATTGGTATGAGGGTCACTCCATTTTTAAGAAATTAACAGGATTTTTAAAAAAATTATTATTAGTAAGTTACAACTGCACTGATGTTTCTTTCTGGTCAGTGACATGCTTCATTAGGATTCCTGTATTTTATAATAATGCCTTATTCACACTTGTGGTTTTATTTATTTATATATTTGTTCTTATTTTTAGGCTTTGAGCTGTTTA
Organism: Neosilurus hyrtlii; assembly: GCA_028564935.1. Taxonomy (NCBI): domain Eukaryota; kingdom Metazoa; phylum Chordata; class Actinopteri; order Siluriformes; family Plotosidae; genus Neosilurus; species Neosilurus hyrtlii. The sequence goes on from JAOUQZ010000035.1 coordinate 26,025,059, forward strand.
AGCCCAGATTTTGGTATGATTTTGTGTGAGCATTAAAGCTGTTTGTGAACATGGGAGCGGTCCAGCGAACCAGTCAAGTTACTATAATGTTCATTCTTGCTTTTAATTTCATGATTCTATGGGGTTGAGTCCCAGGGTCAGTTGTTTCCGTTTGGAGTTTGCATGCTCTTGTCATGCTTGTGTGGGTTTCCTCCGGGCACACCAGTTTCCTCCCACAGTCTAAAGATGCTGTTCTCGTTGTATTTACTGCCTCTGGGCTCCATCCTGAGAAAGCATGGCATCTCCTTCCATTGCTATGCTGACGACAGCCAGATGTATGTGCCACTGAAGAAGGATGGTGCTTTCTCCCTCACACCACTTCTTGCATGTCTCAAAGACATCAAAGCCTGGATGGCTTTGAACTTCTTAAATTTTAACTAGAAAAAAACAGAAGTGATGGTGTTTGGTCCCAGTGGCCCTTGTGAATCCCTTCCTTTTGACTTGGGTCCTTTAGCTATCTATTTTAAGACAACAGTGTCAAACTTGGGTGTTAAGATGGACAGTGATTTTAAATTAGAAAAGTAAATTAGTGCAGTTGTAAAGTCCAGTTTTTTCACATTAGACAGCTGGCAAAGGTGAAGCCCTTCCTTGCACAACAGCACTTTGAAACAGTTATCCATGCCTTTATTACATCTCGGCTGGGTTACTGTAACGCACTTTATTTTGGTGTCAGCCAGTCCTCCCTCTTACATCTCCAGTTGGTGCAAAATACTGCCGTTCGCCTCTTAATCGGAGCACGTAAGAAGGAGCACATTACTCCCATCCTGGCCTCCCTGCACTGGCTGCCTGTGCATTTTAGAGCATTTTACATGTTTTGGCCCCATCTTACCTCTCTGAGCTTCTTCACCCCTACACTCCTGCTCGGTGCCTCAGGTCAGCTGATCAGCTGATCCTGGAGGTGCCGAGGTCTAAACGGAAGCTTAGAGGGGATAGAGCTTTTTCTGTGGCGGCCCCCAAATTGTGGAATGAGCTTGCCGTCCACATTAGACAAAGCTCCTCACTGTCCATTTTTAAAACTCGTCTTAAAACCTATTTTTATTCCTTGGCTTTCGACCCTGCATGAGACTCGGCTCCTGTTTTAGTGTTTTTTGGTTTGTCTTTACTTATTGTTTCGACTGCCTTTTTAATTATCAAAAAAAAAAACAATGACACAATTGTTTTAGTATTTATATCTGCTTAATTTTATTAATTGTTTTTAACTAATTTCTGTCTGTTTTTGTTTTTTGTCTATTTGTGTACAGCACTTTGTTTCAGCTGCGGTTGTTTTTAAAGTGCTTTATAAATAAAGATGATTGATTGATTGATTTATAAAGACAAGCGCATTAGACTAATTGGCTAAACCAAGGTGTGAGTGTGAATGGTTTTGTGTGTGTGTGTGTGTGTGTGTGTGTGTGTGTATGTGTGTGTCTCCTTGCAGTTGTGTGGTGAGCTGTTCAGGGTGTACACTGCCTTCTGTGTCGGCTGAGATAGGTTTCAGCCTTCCTACAATCCTAATAGTGAGGATTAAATGATTCAGCAAATGCTATACAAAACCAGACATTCATAGGGCAATTACAGTAACTCAGTTATTATTTATTTTATTTATTAATTAATTTTTTGTGCAAGTGATCTTACTAAGAACCTTTGAAAAAGTACAACACCCTGTACTGGTTAAAACTCTTCTTATTGCATGGCCCCTTGTTTTAAAGTATTCCTGCATGATAAATGATGACATGTCGTGCATCCAAAAGCCGTTGTCTGCTGCTTGTATAAAAAAGGGGGAAAAAAGCTAACCCAAGCGTGTGACATCGATCCATGATTTGGAAGGAAATTTTCACTGTGAAAACAAACCTACAATTTGAAGCCCCTCCTCCAAACAAGCCCAAAATTAGTCCTGTGTGTGGACTCAGGCATTCAGGCTTAGTGTAATAATGTCTTAAAATGACCAGATCATTACTCAATTGCACTTTTATTACATAGCAGAGTCACTAAGAAACTAATGTGGATACTGGTCTATACTTAATAGTCCATGATACTTCCAGTCAAACAGGGAACAGGTACAACACATCTTTACTCATGACAGAGATGTTGGCTGTGGATAAGAAAGGTTATTGCAAAGAAAGATACAGTTGACTTTAGTAGGTCCTTCCTGGGTCTGAGCTTGGGAGCTGCACTGGGGAGGGTGCATTCACTTGATTTATTAGGATTGCCACGAACAGTGCATGCCACATGAATAAACCATGTGCCCAGAATTAAACTCCTGTTAAATGACCTAGAGCATTTGTCAGGTGTTCCCACCACTTATTACCAGCACATGCTTACAAAGACCCACACGGACCATCCTAGACCATGTACCGCTGATCACAGAGTGCTGATTCTGTTTGCTTTACCCTGAGGTGGCAAAGCTTTGCTTATTCAAAAGCACTTTAATGGCATCTGCACTGCTGTTGATGTCTGCTGAATCCTTAGGGATTCATGCATGTACATAAAAGAGCCATTCTCACACTTAAAAAAAGAACACATAAACAAACATACATCATCTGGGAGGAATACAGATCCGCAGTTGAACAAACAATGGGTCTCCTGACAATGAATGGTTCCTAACAAGATATGCATGATTCATTAAAGGTCAGTGTGTGGCTTCGCCAGTTACCTTAATGCTTATATATTTTATGATTATAATCACTAAGGCACAAACACATTTTCCTCATAAAAGAATATAATCATATATATATATATAGTATGTAGGAAAAATAATAGTACTACAATTTCATCCCGACAAGCCTGTTTCATGGTTGCCCCTCATCAGGGGATTTATAAAGAGCATTCTTAAGAGCACAGAAACAAAGCCCTCCTAGGCAACACCTGAACCACTTCACACTGCATAAATTAAAGCGCACCATTCAAACGTTGATAACTGTATATATACTGTGGTAAAAGAATGTTCTTAATAAATCCCCTGATGAGGGGAAACCACGAACCACTGTTATTTTTTCGCCACATACTA
>JAOUQZ010000035.1:26036053-26054861 GCA_028564935.1 Neosilurus hyrtlii
GTCCTGGAGTGGCCTAGCCAGTCTCCAGATCTCAACCCCATAGAAAATCTTTGGAGGGAGTTGAAAGTCTGTGTTGCTCAGCGACAGCCCCAAAACATCACTGCTCTAGAGGAGATCTGCATGGAGGAATGGACCAAAATACTAGCAACAGTGTGTGAAAACCTTGAGAAGACTTACAGAAAACATTTGACCTGTCATTGCCAACAAAGGGTATATAACAATGTATTGAGATGAACTTTTATTATTGACCAAATACTTATTTTCAACCATAATTTGCAAAGAAATTCTTTAAACAGACAATGTGATTTTTTTTCTCATTTTGTCTCTCATAGTTGAGGAGTTCCTATGATGAAATTTGGAGACCTCTCTCATCTTTTAAGTGGGAGAACTTACACTATTGGTGGCTGACTAAATACTTTTTTGCCCCACTGTAAACTCAAAAAAAAAGAAAATAACAAAGCAACTCCTAAATTAACATCAATAAAGGTTTTAGTAGTGTAACTAAATTTAATAATATGCTTATAATTCACCAGAGGAAAATCAAATCAGTGTCATCAGTTACCATTTCCTGCCATATTTCCTACATTTATCATGACTAACAGCATAGTAACATATTCAAATCTCTTATACTGAAAATCCATTAACTTTACATTCATGGTTAAATTTCACTTCACTTTTAAGTAATATAAATATTTAGACAGTGTCTAAAAGCGGAGCTCTGAATATGTTTGCAAGCATGAGTTTACAAAAACATGTACACATAAAGTGCACTCAGCGATGGCAGCAAGGCACATGATAAGTTTATTGGGTTGCCTGTGTGGGCATATAAGTACAGACGTTGCATAAGTATGGAGCTCCGAGAATACACTATATTTATTTTTCTATAGTTGTATTCTCAATTTATTATTCAACAATTAACAGTTACTCACAAAAGACGAGTTGAATGTCATGAAGTAGCCACTAAGCCTGAGGTGAATAATTTTTTTAGTGTATAATATATGGGAACATAAGTATGATTTTTTTTAGTTTATTATAAAAAAATAGTTCTGTGAGCAGGTGCATAAGAGCTGTGTGTCTCCTTAACTTTCTTTAAGAGTTTTAGTATATACTACATGTAAACATAAAGAAAAGCAAACTAAAATGAGATTTTTTATAGTTTAGTTTAAGATATTTAGTCATTATAGAGGCAGGTCAGCTCTGTATACACTTAGTGGAAGTAAATGCTGTCTAGCTAACGGCATCTGTTTAGCCTATCCTTTCAGTTTTTTCAGAGTTTAGAACATACTATGTGAAATGTAAGTACACTGTGCTCCATAAAAGTGTTTTAGTATACACTACACAGAAACACACCAAGATTATATCTGGAGATAGAGGACCAATCAGATTTAACTACATATGTGTGCATAACATTTAGTTATAATGTAGTTATAAACTGCTCCTGGTGACCAAAACATCAACTTACTAGGATATATAAGGGATCATTTTACCACGTATACACACTTGTATCTCAAATTTTCTCACTGGATATAGGCAGATGAAAACAGGATGTTTGTGAATATTTTATAATAAGAATTTTAAAGAGGGCCTTTGACGTTCTGAGGCATCCCTTTGTCTGTGTTGATAGTTGCACCTTTCGTTCCATCAGCTAGCTTGAAAAGACGTATGCTCTTGGCCCTTTAATTAAAATTAGTAATAATAATTGTCAAATATATAATTCAATTTTTGTAGGTAAAATATTAAGTATGTTTTAACACTAACTGTAATTCACTCTGTGTTCCCTCTCCTGTTGTCATGTTCACTACACAGTCTGCTCCTGATCTCATTCATTCGCTCATTTTCTAAGCTGCTTAATTTTAATTAGGGTCGCAGTGCCCATCTCAGCCAACTCTGGACGAAGGTGTGGTAGACCATGGGCAGCTCACCAGACCATCGCAGTGCCAACACACACAACCATTGATGGTCACACCAAGGGGAGATTTGGAGCAGCCAGTTAACCTAATGTGCATATTTTTGGACTGTGTGAGGAAACAGAAGTAGCCGGACGAAACCCACACAAGCAAAAATGCAAATTCCACACAAAAATGCCACAAGCTGGGAATCGAACCCAGGCCTTCTCGCTGTGAGGCGGACGTGCTAAGCACTTCACCATCGTGCCGCCCTCCATCTTGATTTAATGCTTCATAATCAGTTTCCATTAGGATTTATAGATAACATTATTGTTCATTATTAGGATACCAAGGACCTTATTGGCATTTTCTGCTTAAACCCTTGAGAATAGCGCAATATGTCACTATCCAGTAAATTCCACTTGTCTTTTGCATGATTAGAACAGATCTGAAAATACCAAATGCATTTTGATTGAAGATTAGTTGATCATACCAGAAACTCTTAACAATCTGTAATACATGGGCTCCATCCCACTAAGAATTCATTGTGAATGTCCAGTCACACCCCATGTAATATATGGCCAGCTATGACAATGTACAGGGTGTGTACTTGACATTTCATGCTATTACAATCTTCGCCTCTGCTTACCCAATATTAGGGTGTTTACATTGTCTAAAGATTACCAGCAGTATGTGTTCGACTGACCACGGCCGTGAAAGTCACCTGGGAAAACATATTGCGCCATTAGCATTTCAGTGTAATAGAGTTGCAACAATTCTCTGCTGAGTCAGAACGGAAAAAAAGGGAAAAAAAGCCCAGTGAATTTTGAGTACAGAGTTGCGGGTGTGTATGAATGAGTCATCAAAGAGCAGAAGGTAGCACAACCCTAACCCCTGCCTCATTAGATAACTGGTGCTCCGGGGAAGTGAAGGCAATTGAATTAATCTCGCTCATGAATAAAGTGCATATATCTGTATAAATGCTTGATGTCCATGTTATCAAGTACAAACTTGCCCCACGCATGAAACAGTTAAGGGGCGCAGATCTAGTAAGACTTTTATATGCAGTAAAATAAAGGCTCTGATTCACAGATAAACACCAAGAGAATTTATATTAGGAGATAATAGGCCATGTTGAAAATTTCCACCATAAAATCATAATGCTGTATTTACAATAAACTGATATCGATTTACTTAAAGTCCTTGGCTTCAGACTGTCAAGTCGACCTTTATTTTCTACCTCTCACATATGCCATGGGATCTCATTAGTTCTGTCATAAGTGCATGCCACTGTCACAACACCCCACTACAATATCTGTATGTAGTTTGTGAAGTCAAGCCTATTGCACAGAGGTAAAGGCAAGCATGCATCGAGTCTGTCACTTCCATTCCAAGCTATCATATTCCCAGGCTCCCTACAACCGTCAACCCTTTAATAAAACACAGCGAGAACTTAAATGAATGCCGTTTTTATGTTCAACCACACACACACCCTTTGTCAGAGGATTTCAGGCCACCACAGTGGGGAAAATGAATCTAAAGTATTGAAAGGTGTGTGATATGTGTGTGCGTGTGTGTGTGTGTGTGTGTGCGTGCGTGCGTGCGTGCGTGTGTGTGTGTGTGTGTGTGTGTGTGTGTGTGTGTGTGCGCGCGCATTCAGAAACAAAAACTACACTATTTTTCTTTTACATAAAGAACTGACTAAAAGTCTATTTATTTGTATTGTTTATAAAAGGTTGTATAAAAATGTTTTGCTTTTCAGTTGCGCATGATGCATAAATCTGACTTTACCAAATGTACTGATTAAACCCAGATTCTGACCCATACTGTATATGGAACAAACATCTCTTAGTCTTTAAAGGGATGTAGCTCTGAGTATATAACAGCAAATAAAACTAAAACTGTTAACCTTTCCTTTTTCTTTATATTTTTGCTTTTCAATTTTTTTCTTTTCTATTTTTTATTTTGCTATCTCTCAGAAATGGTCATGGGGCCAAGGAAGGCCTCACTGCTCTGTCAGCCTGTGCTGGCTGTACTGCTGCTCATTATGAGTGTGTGCTGCCTAAACCCGGATGACCCCAACGTCTGCAGTCACTGGGAAAGGTGAGAAGAAAAAAAAAATCCTTTTAAAATGAGGTTTTTATGTTTTGGGTTTAATTAAATTTTTTTTTTTTAATTACATTTTTTTAAATCATGAGAGACACAGATGAGATCCAAGTGCAGACATGTGCAAGTGCATAGGAATAGTTGTCTAATGGCGTCTCTTTAAACTCTATTCAGAGTTTAACTATATCCTACATGGAACATAGAGAAAAGCAAATTATTACAAAATCTGTTGTTTATGTTAATATTTTTTAACCATCACAGAGACAGGTCAGGCAAGCTCTGTATGCGCCAAGCTAATAGTACTGTGTGTTTTGAGCCTACTCATTCAGACATACTCTATGGAAATGTAAGTAAACTACAAGCTGTAAAGATGGGTTTGTACACTGTTTGTTTTACTATGGGGAAATACAAGAAAAACTAATTAAAATTAGATTTTAATGTTTTTTTTTTAAATTTTTTTTTAAGAGATAAAGAGATAATTATAACTGTGTCTTTCCTGTGTAGTATATACTAATTTAATTTGATACCAGTCTTGTATCACTTCAGATATGCAGAACAATTATAAACAAATGAGAAATTCTAAAGCTTCTGCGAAAGTGTGAACTTTAATGAGAAATGTAGGCATAGTGTGAGGATTAGGATTTAATGCTGGTCTGTATTCACAGAGTATAGGGAAAGGGCACTTATACTAGAATCTGCAGGTTTGTGGCATATTTAAACATGCTGAGAAAAGAATCACTGCAGTAATACTGCTCTCACAGCTGTTAGTGTTCGTCAGACTACAAAAACACCTTTTATTAATCTGAAATAGACATTTGGAAGGCATAAAATGTAAGTCACTTATTCAGCCCATAACCTCGTTAGAGCTTTGAATTTTATACTGATCGATTGCAGACTAAAGGATGAATGTTTAAAGTCCCAGGAACAGGAATACGATCAGTCGAAAGATGGTTGGGTGGATTTTTATTTCATGAGCTCCAGGTGGAACGAGGCACAGTTAAGTTTTATTCAAACCCTAGGTCACACAAAAAAGACAACATTCAGTTTCTGGGGCATTATATAAGTTTCAGAATCAAGTAAGAGCTTCATGCTGCAGGCAGTCATATTATGTCTCCACTAGCAGTTCCAGTGTATTTTGACCGCAGGCAAAATTTCTGCAGACAAGCAAAGCAAACGACCATCCGTGATTTCCTTAATCTTTTGTAAACTGTTTTCCCACAGAGCATCCACACTGGATCAGAAACATGAGTTGTTTTTGTTCATTTATTCAAGCATTAATTTTCTGAGTGGCCTAATCCTAATTGGGGTCACGGGAGGCTGGTGCTCATCTCAGCTGACTCTGGGCAAGGGCAGAGTACACGCTGGACAGCTCGCCAGGCCATTGCAGGGCAGAAACACGCTGGCGGCAATGCAGCCTACTCTTTACGAATGACGACAATGGTTCTTTTACATGCCTCTCACCACAGACAGTGAGAGACATGGCTGGCCTTTGATAACCCAGTTAGCTGCACTGAGGGTGTTGTTGTTGTTATCACTGTTATTTTTACATTTTTGTCTGAATGTTCATTCAGACACGCTGGCGTAGTAATTAGCATGTTTGCCTTACAGAAAGAAGGTCCTGGGTTCAATTTCTGGGCTCTGGTGTTTCTGTGTGGAGTTTGCATGTTATCCCCCTGCTTGCGTAGGTTTCTTCCAGGTACTGATTTTCTCCCACAGTCCAAGAACATGCACATTAGGATACTTGGCTATTTCAAATTACCTTTGTACCATGGTGTGATTGTGAGTGTGAGTGGTTGTGCATGTTGCCCTGCGATGGTCTGGTGAACTGTTTAGTGTGTACCCCGCCTTCACCCAGAGTCGGCTGAGTTGGGCACCAACCTCCCTGTGACCCTAGTGCAAATGAGTGAGTGGGTGAGTTAGAGAGTGAATGCTCTGTCATCTGGCACAAACAACTTATTTGTTTACATCAGTCTGCATTAAGTGTGTATAAGTTTCTGCTTCTTTTTTGAGGACTAAAATCTGTCTATGTCTTATTTACATTTGCCTTCCATTGGACAGCAATTTCATTATGTCCAGAAATTGAAGGACATTATTAAGTAGATATTCAAGTGTGCACAGAGTGCTCTATAAAAGTTTGTCCTGTAGTAGTGTTGCTGCTTATATTCTGTAATTAGTATTAAGGATGGGAATTACCAGGGACCACTGGATATCATCACAAATCCTAGGTGTGGATTTGATTTGTATTGCAATTCTGTAAGTACATTGCTTCTCTAAATATTCAGATTCAAAATTATAAACCTTTCTGCATTTTAAAACCTTGAACCATGTAAAGAAGGTTTGTGTAGAAATAACTGTTAAATTTGGTAAATATTTTGCACTTTAATTAAAGTTTTTTATGGTATTATTATTATTGGGTTTTTTTTCATTTGCACTTTATTGTGTATGTGTGAAATGTGCGTGTGAGTATCTCTAGCAGAGCTTTTTAAATTTCACTGTATGGTTCTCAATGCAATAAAAAGATTCTGTTCTATTTTGCTCCTACAACGCAACATGCTGTGTGGGGTAAAAATATGTGAATAATTCAGAGTGCACTGCCTGTAGGTCTATAGAAAAATAGCAATGTTTCACCACCTTGAATTAAAGCATATAAATTAAAAATAACTCTGATGGCCTGGCGAGCTGTCCAGGATGAACTCTGCCCTGGCCCAGAGTCGGCTGAGATCACAATGAATTTAAAAAAAGATTTTGGAGCCAGTGCGGTGAAGCATCAACCACCGCACGCAAGAATCACGATATATACAATCAATTTTCCCACATCTCTATTTAGTGTCAATATAGAAATGTGTTTAAATGGACAACAGTGCTTTGCATATTTATAGTTGGCAAGCATCACACAGCTCCTAAGAGTTAAAAATTTTCTTCTGTTCCTGATTGTATTGACATTTTGCGACAGTTGACAGGACATGAAGGACAGTATTTGAGGTGTGTTGATTTGGCAAAACTTGCTGGCCTATAGAGATCAGTTACAATCAGTAAATGCTCAGGACAGTATTGATTTTAAGCTGAGCTACCCCTGGGGAGGGAAAAAAGGAAAGAGACAAAGAGTTTATGTGTGTGTGTGTGTGTGTGTGTGTGTGTGTGTGTGTGTGTGTGTGTGTGTGTGTGAGAGAGAGAGAGAGAGAGAGAGAGAAAGAGAGAGAGAGAGAGAGAGAGGAAAGTGAGTCTATATTTCTAAAAATGAAACAGGCTTCAAATTGATCAATGTACTCTGCCTTAATCAATCTTCGTGAGCATATTCCTGGAATAATTATGAGTTGTGCAAGGGAATGTCAGTAATGAAAAATAAGCCAGAATTATTTTCTTCACAGTATGGTAGTGGGAAGAATGTTGGGTTATATAAAAGTACACAGTGATTCTCTGAAGAGGGTATTTGGGGGGTAATTTGGTACCATATTTTTTGGCTCAGTACTAGTTCTTTGGATTTAAATAAAGCTATGCAGTAAATTGTTTTTGAATTAAAAACATAGTGGCACAATGCTGAAGAACGTTAATCAGAGTTCGCCTCTGTCATTAGCGACAATTAGCGACATTTAACAATAATTAGAACATTCCCGCAATAATGTTTATAAAAGACAGCCAAAAGATTAGCAACTATCTGGAGCTCTTTTGCCAGTCTTTGGGCATGTTTGGGACTTTTTGCCAACTCCTGGTAAAATACCAGGCAAATATCAGGTGAATCTCAGAACTGACCCCCCATTAACCAGTAAAAAAGGTGATCAATCCCTCCTTATTGTGTTCACTACCTGGCGAAACAAAAAGAACTTTAGTGACGTGACTATTTGTGGAAAAATAAATTCGCAAAGAAATTTTCTTGTTCAAAATTTCTTTTACAACAAGATTAAAGTTTGTGTCCATAAAACTGTTTGTGAACTGTTTTGTGATCTTTTTACGAGCCCTGACGAAGCCCAAAACTCACTACATTCTTCAGCATTCATTGCTCTGTCGGGTCCTAGCTTTAGTGTTGCTGCATCACATCCAGAGTTTCTAGGGCTTGCTATCAAAGGGAGATTCCCTGCTGGCATCCATTCCTGACCAGGATATGATCAGTTACTGATGATGAATAATTTAATTGCACATTCTTGGTTCTGAAGCCATGTGTAGAAAGTGATTTCATCTTGACTTTTGGAAAGGACAGGAAACAAATTGCACTATTATGAAAAACAAAGTATTTGTATTTGAGTGTAATATTGATCTAATCAGAGCGCAGTTTACATAAACTAATAAATGTATACACTATGATCCATGGATTAATCAGATGTCTCTTAGCAGGTTCTGCCATTTCAAATCATTTATTGATTTGTCACCAGGGCCCTTTAAATGCAGTGTGACAGAAAACCTGTGAAGGCAGAATTGGTAAAATCAGTCAATACGTATTTAAATCTACTTTTTCTTCTATCCTCTGCTTCCAGCTATGCAGTGACTGTGCAAGAGTCATATTCACATCCTTTTGACCAGATCTACTACACCAGGTGCACAGACATCCTTAACTGGTTCAAGTGCACCAGACATAGGTAAGCTTTACCGACCCTCAGACGCCACTATTAGCCTTGACAGACTTCAGAAAGTGTTGCCAGGTGAACCTTTGTATAAAAGCACGATATAGAATAACTGATAGTGATTGCAGCAGTCAAAGCCAAAAAGGAAATAGCCTTTTGACTGTCCTCAGATGGTGCATCAGGTTTAATAGGCACATTAAAGACTTTATCGTTGACATTCTCTGATAAGTTGTTTAAGTCAACAAGTCACTGCCTGGAATATTCAACCTGAAAAGGAGACGTCCTTCACCTGCTGCTTTCTAATCGTTTTTTTTTTTTTTTTTGTTTGTTTGTTTTGTTTATTTATTTATTAATTATATTAATAGTGAATTAATTAAAGTTAATTATATTTAATTAATCTGTTTAATTGCTAAAGAGCGGCTTTGACTAAACAATGAAGGGAATGTAGTAACCGGTGACTGATGAGCTTTCTGTCTTTATTTATATATATGTATTCACTTTAGGATCAGCTACAAAACAGCATACCGCCGAGGGGTGCGAACTATGTACCGTCGCCGCTCCCAGTGTTGCCCAGGCTACTTTGAGAGTGGAGACTTGTGTGTCCGTGAGTGTCTCTTTCCATTTTTACACGCTAATTTCCCATTAAATCAACACCACCCACTTTACCCATTTTCGTTTGCCATTATGGCAACGATAAAAGTATTCATCTCTTCTGCCTTCTTGAGCGATGCCCTTTAAAGCCTTTAACTTTCCCATCTTGTCCCTCTGGAGGCATGCATCAGGCTCTTAGCCATTACTCAGACACATTTGTCCAACTCTGCTCCTTCAGCCATAATTTGTTCCTTACATTATTGTCCCTGCTCATGCTGTACACCACAGTTTTCACAGGATCAGGATGACAGCACTAGTACTGAGTGAATTTATTACAGTTTGAAAATAACATGTCCTTTTTGTAATTTCTTTAAGAATACATAGCTTGAATTCCCATTCTAAGGCAGTAATAATTAACAGTGTTTGGGTTTTTTCATTTTCACTATGTAAAAGTGTAAACCAAAAGTTCTTTCCATTTATAAGGCATATTGGAAAAGGTTGTGGAGGGATATCATATTCTCACCTTCCTGTCATTTACAGCGATCTCCAGCCAATCATGGGTATCTGTGAGCTCATGCGTACAAGGGGACGCATAGCGATTTCCCTCCGAGTGTTTTAGGCTGCCCCTGAAAGTGCATGAACAGCAGTATGTAAAGTTACAATTTGCAGCACATCACATGTCATGGAGGGGGCAAATGCTTGCTCATGCCCCTACCTGGTTGGTGTTAATCGCATGATAGGGAAGCAATACTTGATGTGTAGGAATTGGCCATGACTAATTTATGGGTAGAAAAAAATGTGGTGGGGAGGCCTGGGTTATATTTAAAAGTGGGGTAAATAAAATTGGTTTGAGATTTTCATGCCCAGAAGATTTGTCACATTTGCATTTTCCTCATAACCCTGTTTTTCTAGATATGTGAATGTGTTTGGTCGGCTCATGGTGCTCCTGTCTCATACAGACCAGAGTTGTTTTTCACCTAATTCACTTTAATCATGAGTGAGTGGATCTTATCAGTCAGCCAAAACCTCAGAGGACATGGTTCAGCAGTTGTTTGACAAATCTCCTAGTGAAAGGACCTCACCTAGCACTGTGTCAAGGTGATGGAGTAAATGACAATCTCACTGAGCTCCAGGGAGGGGATAAGAATCAACACACGTAGCATAACAAATAATAGGACTTGATCCATCCACGGCTACTCAACATTATTAACCATGATAGGTATCTGTTTAATATGCGCCCAGGATTGCTGTTCGTTTTCCTCCCTTGTTGGACTAACCTGTGATGATTGCAGTATCATACGTCCTCTGCATATTGTATGTCTTGATGAAAAGCACACAGCACTGGGAATGCCTATTGTCCACTGTGGTGTAATGCTCTGTCTGATTATTGGTGTGTGAAGTTATTTGGATTCTCCTAGAATGATGTGCATTGAAATAACTTGACATAGAATTCTTGGATGAAGGTTGATAGTACCAACTAATATAAATTAGTTTGTATGGATATAATTAGTTTATATGGATATAATTGCACATTTTCTTATACAAAAACAAAATAAAAAGTATGCTAGAGCTCATAAACATATTAATGACCCCACCAGAATGGCAATACAGGTTGTTTCACCCTACAGCTGGATCATAGTGTTGTAAATGGGTATGTAAGACCACATCTGGGTATTTAGTTGAGTTTTCAAAGTTATGCACTTTTGAATGAATTCATTTTATAGCTCCTTTATGCCTGTATCTCACGGAGCGGCGAGTGCTGACAAAACATAGAAAATTTCGGATTAGCCAAATTTTCTGATGGATGTTGACAAAAATCAGGGTTCTCCCCTGTTAATTTGCAAAATTCAGACATTTAGTGACAATTAGCAACATTCACAAACAGATTTTTTTAGCATCCATTAACAACTATTTGCCTCTCTTTTGACACCGTTTGGGAACGTTTGAACCACCCAACCCTGTAAAAAAGGTGAGCAAACCCTTACCAGATATAGAAGATGGACTTTTAGAGTATGGGAATGGATTTCTGTCAGGAGGAAGCCCAACATGCTTCTTTACCTATGGAAGAATTGCTTTGTCTGAAGAGAAGGAAAGAAGAAAAAGACGAAGAAAAAGAATGATGGATTGATGGATTCAACCATATAAAGAAAGTGTAAGAAAACCCTCCCCAGCAATTTGTTCATTACTTGGCGAACCAAATAGAACTTTAGTGACCCATGATGCAACTGTTTGCAAACACTTACAACTGTTTGCAGAAAAATTAATTCTCCACATTTTTTTAACATGTCCTTTGACCTTTTACAAACCCTGAACAAACCAAACATTAAAAGATGAATGCCTGGCTAACTTATCACTTGAAACTTGGGCATGTTTTCCTTACAGTAGGCTGCATCAAATGAACAAAAAGTAAAAAAAAAATCAAATGAGCACACTTTTAGGAATTAGGCAACTTAAAACAGTTACCTAATAGAATTACAGGTGTGGCTAAAATAGCATACATATTGTGCACACATTATGATTTCATGATTTTGATTTAATATGCCATGGTTTCATTAAAATGTGCTCATATATAACAATTAGCACTTGATATAAAAATATAATAGGATGTGTGGGATCGAGCTTAGAAATAATAAGGGTGGGAGCCATATTATTTATTCATCCATTTTCTGAACCGCTTAATCCTAATTAGGGTCGCGTGGAGGCTGGCGCCCATGTCAGCCAACTCTGGGCAAGGGCAGAGTACACCCTGGACAGCTTGCCAGGCCATTGCAGGCCATATTATTAAATTAATCCAAATTGGAAATGAGTAATGTGATAATTACTACCACAGCTATCCACGCAGCAATATATTTGCAGTACACTAATGTACGTTTTGATGTTTTTTTCAGTGATTGCTGTGTTCTTATTCATATATCATTGTAGTAGTATATCATATTATTTAACATTTTTAAATTGTCTCTTGCTTTTATGTTACATCATAGTACACTTGAAGGCAAAAACATATAAAAAAGGAACCAAGAGGGGAAAAAATTGGTTTGATTTTTTTGCCCTCATTATCTATTCCAGCTGTTTTGGTGGTTTAACAAGTTAATTTTAAAGTTGTATTTAAAGTCTGTGGTCTCGATGCTTTTGAAAACACCCATCTTGGATGTACTTGTACTTTTTCAATTTGGCAACTTCCAAGGCATGAACCACACGCAAGTAATTTGCATAATCTGAATGGCACACTGAGGAAATCGACTTATAAACACATGCATAACACATCTCTGAGCAAATTAAACTTTCCCAGCATAAATATTGACATAACTTTGGACTTAAGTCACCAACTCTTTATAAAATCCATAGAGTGCAGGATATATAAGGAGACTGAAGAAAGCACACAAGTAATGCAGTATAAACATTATAGACCTTGCAAAGACCAGTGACAAAGAGGATAGCCTGATAACTGCTTTATCAGAGTCAAGGTCACTGTGTTCAGGATCAGTCCATCAGAGAGCACCATCCATATGCACATTTACACATATGGGCAAATAAGCATAACTAATCCATCCACTTGAACCCAAGACCCTTGAGCTATGAGGTATGAGGCTTTTTGGGTTTGATATCAAAAGATGAATGTAAGATAATAAATCAGAAGATTTCATTTGCTGATAGTAACCTAAAAAATGACACATTTTTTCTGAAGCCATCTGCTCATGATACAAAACACATGAACTCACTGTAGAGCATAGTAGTGCCATAGCGTGGGTTGAATTGCTGCTTCTAGAATGTGCTCAGTAATATTTACTGATAATGTAGTACATGACGGTAACAGTAGAATGAATACAGAAACCTACAGAAACAATGATGATATGATCGGTTACGGAGAAATGCCTCCAATCTAACTGGGAGGAACTTCATCATGCAGCAAGACAATGTCCCAAAACAAACTGTGAACACAACAAAAGACACTTAATTAAGGAAAAAAGTAGATTGTTTGGGGTGGTTCCATAGCGTAGTTTTAAGCACGTCCACCTCACAAGCAAGAACATCCTAGGTTCAATTCCCCAGCGTTTCTGTGCGGAGTTTGCATGTTCACCCTGTGGGTTTCTTCTTGGTACTCCGGTTTCTTCCCACAGTGTAAAGATGTGCACATCTTAGGATTATTGGCTGTTCCAAATTGACCCTATGTGTGAGTGTGAATGTGTGTGTGTTGCCCTGTGACTGACTGGTCAGTTCAGAGTATACCCCGCTTTTGTCCACTATTGGCTGGGATAAGTACCAGCCTCCCCTCGACCCTAGTAGGAAAAATAGACCACAGGTCCAGACGCTCCCACTGAATGGACCGTTTCATAATATTCCAATATAGAACAAGCATAGCAAGTTTGAAAGCCCCAGCTTTAGTGCGCAGCAAGTAAATGTCCAGAAACTAAAGTATGGTGGACAGACGGTTGAACGGACAGAACCCATTCCTATAGCTTCCGAGTCACTTTGTGGGTTGGAGCTAATAAGCGGTTTGGCAAATGAGTGAGTGAGTAGATTGTATGACACTGGCCAAGTGAGTCACCAGACATAAAACCAAATGAAGGGAATAAAAAAAATTAAACAGTTTGGAAATATCACTCAGCATTTACTGCAAGCAAGCGATGTGCAAATAAATATTATGTGATTTTTCCTTTAATTTACTTTAAGACTGCCTGGTTCAATATTTTTGCTTATCTTAAAAAATGGGAATTTATCCTGACATATGTGTTATGTTAAAAGTTGTTTATTACATCTAGATGTAAATTTTAGAAAAGGAAGGCTGAAATTCTGCTCTGTCATCTTAAATTCATATTTTGAGCTCAAACCAAAATGTCTTCAGTGTCTAGCTATAACAAAATAATTGGCCTTGCTGTTTCAATACTTTCAGAGGGAGGACTGTATAATTGAATCGAATACCAGCTGTGTTAAGGCTGACCAAAATGTACACGTCTTCTGACATTAAATCCTTTATTATTAAGCTTCTTATTAGCTTCTTTGTTACTGTATGTGCCTTTCCTTTTTAGTCAGGAGCTTTGTGAACACTCCATTTTTCAGTGTAACTTGAATATTAAACTTGTTTTCTTTCCAGAAAAACAATATAAAACAAAAATTTGCAGTTTGTTAATTTATAAGAACCTTTAACTGGCAAATATACACATTTTTAATATTTTTACTGACCAATATTTTTTGATATCTATATGTATTAAAATGTATTAATCCTGCAAGAATGGTGGCGTAGTGTACTCCCCCGGGTACTCCGGTTTCCTCCCAAAGTCCATAAACAATCACCATAGGCTAATTGGCTGTTCCAAATCACCCCATAGGTGTGAGTGTGAGTACAAATGATTATGTGACTGTTGGCCCTGCAATGGCCTGGCGAGCTGTCCAGGGTGTACCCCGCCCTTGTCCAGATTTGGCTGAGATGGACGCCAGCCTCCCCGCGACCCTAATTAGGATTAAGCGGTTCAGAAAATGAATGAATGAATGTGCACACACACACACACACACACACACACACACACACACACACACACACACACACACACACACACACACACTCTGAGCAGTGGACTGCTAGACATTTTTCCTGTTGGTTTGGGATTCGAACTAGTGACCTTTTGCTCCGAAACCTGCTTCACTAACCATTGCGTCACAGCTGCCCCATATAAAATGTATTGTTCCCCATATAAATGTATTGTGTAAGTTAAAACTAGAATTTAATGTCTGCAACACACTCAACAAAAGTTTAAGAATTAAAATACTTAAGATTCAGAAGCAACACAATGGTAAATTGGCCTCTCTGTTCCAAATTTTTTTGTGTGTTGAAGGCATGAAAAAATTTTTTATATATACAAAATAATATTAGGACAGTCAGTAAAAATATAGAAAATGTTTTCTTTTAATTTTTTAAATCTAAATAAAGGTTCACATGAATTTTCAAGGGCAACATGGTGGCATAGTGGTTAGCATATTCACCTCACAGCAAGAAGGTCCTGGGATCAAGTCTTGGGCTTGGCAGGGTTGCTCTGGTTTCCTCCTGCAGTCCAAATACATGCCCATTATGCAAATTTGCTGTTCCAAATTGTCCCTTGGTGTGAGTATGAGTGTGAATTGTTGTGTGTGTTTGCCCTGCGATGGACTGGCAAGACATTTAGTGGATACCACACCTTCACCCAGTGTTGGCTAACATAGGCTCCAGCTTCCTTGCAACCCTAATAGAATTAAGCGTTTCATGAAATGAGATGAATTAACAAATCACAGACTTTGTTCTTTATTGCATTTGGAAAAAAATACCAACTTCTCCTGAAAAGGTGTTAGTACATCTGGCCCAATGAATTTTAGAATTCAGATCAGCTATGAATTATCATGAGCAAGGATCAGTGCGAGCTAATCCTGTAAGGACTTGGCACTTAATGAACTGTCTAATATCAGTTGAATTATTCTCTCTTTACAGGGTGTCACCTTTTTTCCTTTTACGTTTTATGTAATAAATGCACTTTAAGGAATAGTATGAATATTTTCTATTTGTGTTTTAAACAAATAAGATTTTAGATTTTATTCCTCCACCTCCAAACTGTAAGTGGTGTTTAATCATCAGTGCAGTATTCTCCACACTGTCTCTTTAAGCTCAGTTGAATCATCTCAAGTTAATGAATGCCTTTTTCTCCAATATCAAGAAGAATGAGAAAAATCATGGATCCATCCTGAACTCCTTTTGCAACCCTGTGAAAGCTGCAGCAGCCATTACACTTTCAGAATTTCAGCTCAATAACACCCAGTAAGAAAAATAAGTCAGTGACAGCCTGTATGCTGATTACAAAGTTACAATGCAGTTATCTATGGTCACATTAATTCTTCAATTGATTTTCATTTCCTTTGTGTTCTATCAAAGGGAATTTTATTCATTTTGATTAAATAGGCTTAGAAAGCCAACAGTTGCTGTTCCACTGTCATTATGCTGAGAGGGGATGACATGTTATCCTGTTGTTTGATTTGGAAGCCCTCAATTATTTATACAGAGTACAGAGGAAGCATCATGTGCACCAAATGTATTCTCTATACTTCATATATTTTGTCCAACCCAAGCTTTATCGATACTGTATCTCCATGATGGTAGTAGAAAAAGACCAGCGTCAATTTTTACTTTTTCCACAAAGGAAAAAGAATATCTTTCTTGTTCTTCTTGATGGAAACTGGACTCCGAACTGTCTTTAACCTAAAGGCTCAACCGATGTATCGGCCAAGGGATTAGCTGCAGCTAAGCAAGGAAATGGCTTTAAGCCTGTCCAGGGATCTTTGTGGAGAAAGGGGTCATAATAATCAATAACGTTTTCATTAGCACACAGTAGCTCCCAAAATAATCGTCCTAGCAGTCACTACAACAAACGCTATCTTCTGTGAAAAAAAAAGATGTTAAGAAGAAAGATCGTCTCCCTCCACTGGCATTAGAGTAAATAACTTTTCACAATACAAATCAAGGTTATGCCAGTGGTGACAGTGTAAAAAGATACCTCTTTAAGATGGAAGTAAGATATAAAGCTTGGAAAAACAAACTTTTTATACCAAATAACCTAATAATGCATAATGGTGTGTCAAAATGTGTGTATCTGGTGCCCTGCAGTGGACTGGCTCTCATTTTTAGACACCAGTAGAACATCAAAGTTCATTCATTTATTTTTCAAGTTAAAGGGAGGCTGGAGCTCATCCATTCACACTCACACCTAGGGGGAAATTGGAGTAACCAGTTAGCCTAATGTGCATGTCTTTGAACTGTGGGAGGAAACTGGAGTAACCGAAGGAAAGCACAGAGAGAACATGCAAACGCCACACTTGAGACTCAAACTTAGGACCTTCTTGCTGTGAGGCAGACATACTAAGCACTACACCAATTCCTAATCCAAAAAACTCCAAATGTTCAGGATGCTGCTTCCACACCTTCTCCTGAAAAACTGATTTTGAGTGTGCAAGCTGGACAGCCTGTTTGACTTCTTTCTCCAATTTATGGTCTTTCCTCTCTCTGTGCCTACTCTGCTCTGATTGTTTGCCTTTCTGAAGTGGGTCGCCTTTCCTTTCAGTGTTGTGTATGGTTGGGCAGTAGGGATAGGCCATCTAATCAGAAGGCATTGCATGCTGTAACGCACTAGTGTGCTGTACAAAAAAAAAGAAATCAGCAAAAACAGCCCAGAGAGAAAACTTAAACATGCGCTAACCTGATTACTTCACACTCTGCCGTCGTCTAACACAGCTATTCAACACTGTAGTAACATTTATAGGTCAAAAAATTGGAAAATGTATATTTCCTATTCCAACAGTTTTTTTTTCTTTCCAGGGATGTAACATGTTGAGTAGAACCTCATGAGCAAAATCTCAATACTGCGGCAAAGTGCAGCCCGGCTTAGTCTTAAATAGATAGTTGTTTCTTTTAATTCTGCTCATCAATACCATGCTGCCATGAATAATAAAGTTAGAAACATGTTAGGAGTGGCAGCAGGGGTAGAAATGTAACTTGTTTACAACATTAGCAGAATACACAGCCAAAGGCCATACAGTCTAGGTTTTTGGAAGTTACAGTAAGGAAGTTTTTCAGGTAGACAAGAATGGATTTTATATAGTTTTCTACAAGGTCCAAAAGTTATTTTATATTAATAATTGGGTTTATGCTTTCATAATAATACACCAATATATACACTAATCCTTAGGTCACCAAGAAATAATGTAGGTTATATATAAACAGCCAATTGCGATATATATATATATAAGTATCTATTAATAATACAAAAATAAGTATTTGTATTCATTACTCATAAGAATTAATTCATCATTTTGTTTTCTAAGCCACTTAATCCTTATTAGGGTTGCTGGGAGTCTGCTGCTCATCTCAGAAAACTCTGGGTGAAGACGGGGTACAACCTGAACAGCTTGCCAGGCCATTGCAGGGTCAACACACATGCAACCATTCACACTCATTCTAACACCTAGTGGTGATTTTGAACAGCCAATTAGCCTACTGTGCATGATTTTGAACTGTGGGAGGAAGCCAGAGTACACAAAGGAAACCCACGCAGAAACGCCCAAGTTCAGGGTGTACCTCACTTTCGCCCAGAGAGGGCTGGGATGAGCTCCAGCCCCCCTGTGACCCCAATAAAAAAGAAAGTATTTCAGAAAATAATGACATGGCATGTATTTACATGACACCTTTAGTATTATGATAAATAAAGGTAATTTATATGAGTAGTGTTTAGGTTAATTTTGGAATTAGGGATGCTGGGAAACAAACAGAATTTCACACTTAAACTCCTATAATTTGTAGGTAACTGTATACAAAAAGCCTGTTGATAATGTAAATGATCTTCATTAAAGCTGCATCATTATTAATTGACTAAATGAGTTTTAAAAAGGGAAAATTATCTATTACCGTTAGTAATGGCTACTTATTTGTGACTCATTCAGCTTTTAATGTACATACTTCATTATGTCCTCATGCACTGAACATTAGTTTATGTATTAGTTTATCATATTATATATCATATATATCATATATATTATATTACATAGGTTTTAATACTAACTTATTTATTGGACCTTATAGTAAATTTGTGTGTGTGTGTGTGTGTGTGTGTGTGTGTGTGTGTGTGTGTGTGTGTGTGTGTGTGTGTGTGTGTGTGT
>JAOUQZ010000035.1:26093686-26110096 GCA_028564935.1 Neosilurus hyrtlii
GTGTGTGTGTGTGTGTGTGTGTGTGTGTATGTGTGTGTGTGTGTGTGTGTGTGTGTGTGTGTGTGTGTGTGTGTGAGGGGTGGAATGATGATGAGACAAAGTACCGTGATATACATCATCACATAAAGAATTAATCAAAAGACAACTCCGTTCTCAAATATCCATACTTCCATATGCACCGTGGCAGTCTGAGAACCAAAATAAAAACCTTTAAAGTTTAACTGTTTAATGATAAATTTAGAAAAATATGACATCTCTACACTACATAAAATGTTAAAGTGTTCATTCAGCTCAGTTCTTTGAGTCATCTTTAGGACGGGTTTGGGTTTTTTGGGGTAGGGTTGTTTGTTTGGGGTTTTTTTTGCGCAATCCCCGGACGGGAAATATAATGACAAACCACCCTATTAATTGTGGCACCAATCAGCATCAAATTAGTGTGAGGGCAGGCATGGATGAATGGATCAACACGGTGCAGCCATCTAAGTCATGTTACGTCCCTTTTGTGACCTGTTCAGAAACTTTGCTATAATAGCATATAGGATAGGTCTAGTGTGGTAACCTTTCCACTTAATGTTGTCCTGCTCACAAAAACCTATGGTCAGAACCACTGCTGAGAGTAGCTCTATTGTTAGCTATTTATTTAAAGTATTAGTACTACGGAAGTATTAAGGATGAAGAGGAAGCATACTTATCATAGACATAGACATTGGCCCTTGTTTAACCAAGTTATATACAGTCAGTTGCAACTGTAAAAAATGTCTTGCATAATTTACCAAATATCCTACACATTATTAAACAATCAAAATAATAAGTACCAATAATAGGAAAGCTGTTCACCTAAAGTCACTGACTAAGTAAGAGGGGAATTATTTAGAGACATATCTGGGTTTATCCATTCATTCATTCATTTACTAAGCCCCTACAAATACTAATTTATTTCAGTATTCTGGTAATAAAAAGTATATATTTATTTGCTTCCAATTGAAAATTGGTTCTTTTGTGTCTATAAATTAATCTTTAATTAAACCTTTAGAAATTCCACCTATTCTGACCTACAAAAATAAGTAAAGTATAAATTGAGGTTGAAAAACAGTTCCATTTTATTCTTTATTTCAAGTTCAACCACCCACTTGAAATCATATACAACTGTTTTGTGCTTAACTGTGTGTTCATAACAGTCTATATTCACCCATAGTGTTAGAAGATAATTCATTTCAGTATAAACACAGAATGGTGGCACTCGACTTGACTATGGCTTGACAAGTTTTTTTGAGGCCTCAAAAAGTATATTTTTATTTGCTGCAACCTTGGACACAAGTACCTCTAAGCCAGGTTCACTGAAAAGCTTTTCTCATCTCAGACTACTTCTTTCCCTGGATCTCAGGTAACTGTCCTCTGCTGAATGCTGTCATTTATTAGCTCACTGCAGCAAAATTTATACAAATGTATATATTTAAATTTATTCAGACTTTATATCAAGAAATCTATGAATCTATAAATGATTATGACAAATTAAATGTAGGGTATATATGCAGGGGAAACTACAGCATGCATTATGTATGTAAATCTAAATAAGTGTTTGAGTGTTTCCACATCTGAAACTAGTTTATTATTTGTCATTCCTTCCTGTTCCAACGTTGTATGACTGTTTCATGAATCAGAGGCAGATTTATTCATGCACCATTCAATGTACAAAAATCTCTGCTCATTTACGCAGCTTTGATAGGTAAGATGTGCTTTTGATAGAAATATTATCCAACAGTGCATGCAACAATGTCTTATTGTGCTTTCTATACCAGTGACCAGTTCATACAATTATGGTCCTCTTACACTTACTGAGATAGCATTATATCCTTTAAAATCAGCTTCTATTTGTAGTGAAATTATACTGGTTAAAAAAAGTGGTCAAATCAGTCATTTCTATAGCAGAGATAAATTCAGTGCAAAACAAATGTCTTAGCAAGTGACAGTATCTTGAATATGAGCAAATATGTATCTAATATTTCTTATTATAAGATGATTATAAATCAAATGTAGGATTATCCACTCACTCACTCATTTGCCAGACCACCTAATCCTATTAGGCTCACCCTGTATATCCTGAACCGCTCACCAGAACATTTCATAGCCAACACACCACTTACACTCACACCTAGGGGCAATTTGGAACAGACATCTAACCTAATGTGCTTATACTGTGGGAGGAAACCAGAGTACCCAAAGGAAACCCACACAAGCACAGGGAGAACATGCAAACTCCACATAGAAATGCCTAAACCGGGTATTGGCACCCGAGAGTCCTGACCTTAACCCTACTGAAAATTTTCGGGATGTACTATAGAAAACTTTATGGAATGGTTAAAATGATAACCTCCTCATTCAGTACATTCAGGTCATCAGCTGACTTCATTTTATTGCTATATTAATGTTGCTGAGCCTCGACCTGACCAACTAGAGCAACAATGCCATGAAGCTTACATGCTGTGATCAAGGCTAAATGCACTTCATGAAAATATTGGAGTGTGCAACTTGTTTTTGGCCAGGCGGTGTACGTTAACTTGGTACTTGGTATTTTTGCAATATTATATGTTAATTTGTGTTTAAAGTTTGATAAACTTGCTAAATGTGTTTTAAAACACACCAGAACAGGTTTTTGTACTAGTAATGTTGAAATCATAAAGACACAACATTGTTTGGTTTTTCAGTTTCTTCACTGATTATAACTCACCAAGCCTTACATTCTAGTAAACCTTTCCATCAAAGTGCATTGGTAAAACAAACCATTATGTTCTAACTACTGAATCAGGTCATAAGCTGAATGTGTTGTTCCTATAGAAGCTTGTACAAATATACTGGGCTGATGTGTGAATTTTAAACACCGGCATTATGGATTTGGACCTGAATGTTTACATCTTCCATATTGTGTTTCACACTGCACTTCCCATTCCTCAATTTTAGCGGCTCTCCACCCTTATAAAAGTACAGTGTATAAACTCAGATTTCTTGTTCTAAGTACAGTTTGTTGTGAGAAAGTGCACAGGTTGCATCCCCAATACACACCGTCTGATTTGCTGGTTAGGCTAAAGCCTGGGGCTATTAATGTGGGTTATGTTGCAGGTCTCACTAATGGAGTTGAATTCTCGGCTTACATATAGACACAGTCATTCGAACACTCCCACACAAGCCTCTCCCCATAGTGTGTGGTGTGTTTATCCATGACACCCTAATTCCCTCCAGATTTCTCTTCATTTTTGTGAGGATTTTTTGTTTCCTAACCTTCAAAATCAAACTGGTGCACATCATGCTGTGTGTACGTTTTTGCAGGTTTTCCTGTGGTGCTGAATGAACTCTGGCTATTTAATCACTGCTAAATGCTGTCAGAGGTCCACAGTGACAGCCAGGTTCTGGTGAGTCTGTACAAGCTTCTGTACAGGCAGAGATGGCAATTTAATGGGCTTTAGCTGGAAGTTTGGCTAAGGAGTCACTTTGCTGTGGGGAAAGGAGGCTTTAAGTCTTCCAATGCAACATAGTGTG
The DNA here is from genome assembly GCA_028564935.1 of Neosilurus hyrtlii. Classification (NCBI taxonomy): domain Eukaryota; kingdom Metazoa; phylum Chordata; class Actinopteri; order Siluriformes; family Plotosidae; genus Neosilurus; species Neosilurus hyrtlii. The sequence continues at coordinate 26,097,221 of JAOUQZ010000035.1, forward strand.
AAGCTCCTCGGGGCTCAAAGGTGGAAAAATTAGCAATTTAAGTTCTGCCTGAATTTACCACTTTAGCTGTCTTTTTTTTTTTCGCAGTAATTTAGTGCCATTGAAAACAAGCCACACAGGTGGATTTGGGGCTACATCAGAGCTCACTCAGCAGCTGAAGAAGCGAGGCTCTCACTTTAGGTCTGATGAAGATTTGACGAGGTCTGGGGTCAGGCAGCTGGTGATGTGCTGTGTTTGTCTGCTCTCTCATCAGCGTGGGAGAACTGAATAGTAGGGGGTGGACAGATGATTGACTGTAAGCGGAGCAAGCGATGAACCGCTCATCCATCTCACCCAACCACCCACTGAGTCTCCACTTCCATAGGGGCTTGGCCATTTGTGTGGCATGTGAGCTCAGCCTTCATGCCAGATTTACTCAAATCAATACCTCACTCAGCCACCTTCTCTGGGCCACTTAATCCAGCATACTCCAGCCAAGTCGGAGAAGACTCAGCCACTCTGGTTGGTGACCCCCCTCAGTGATGTGACAGGTTTTTCTCCCACTGCTGATCATGTGCTTCAGGTTTGCCTGGCAAAGAGACCAGGCACAGCTTTCTCTCTGCCAACAGCGTTTATTAAGATTTCATCCTTTTCTCACATGTCTTTCTCAACACAGAAAAATGAACACAGGCAGACCATTCCCCTAATCTGTTAGTATTTATCAGCACTAAAGTCAAAATCGATACATAAATATTCACCCCCTGCAGCTTCGACATCACACTGTTTTTTTTTTTTTTATTGTGTGCTGGAGGTGAATGAGAGATATAATACTGTCTAAATCAGTGTCACTGTATATTCAACATCTTATAAAAATGCCAAAGTGAACAGCAGAAATGGTGAAACTAGATCTTGGGTATTTTATTGTTTTTAGTGATTTGACATCGTTTAATGGCCATTTCATTGTTATTAGCTACTTGCTAATCTTGGTTATCCTAATTAGGGTTGCGGGGAGTCTGGCGCCCATCTCAGCCGACTCTGGGTGAGGGCAGAGTACACCATGGACAGCTAGCCAGGCCATCACAGGGCAGAAACACGCTGGCAGCAATGCAGCCAACTCTTTACGAATGACAGCAATGGTTCTTTTATATGCCTCTCACCACAGACAGTGAGAGACATGGCTGGTCTTTGATAACCCAGTTAGCTGCACTGGCGATAATGGGGCCTGAACCCTCAACCTTCAGATTGCATCATATGGTCCCCAGAAGTCATGAATGATGCAACGTTAACTCTGTTAACTCCGTTAACTCAACTTCCATCACTTTGAACAGATTGCTCTATATCTTCCTATTCAATATAATTATGTAAATGTCAAATGTACAAAACTGAAATATCTTGGAAACAGTAGCCAATCCGCATTTTATTTTCATATTTGAATTCAGCATACCAAAATTCATAATTAATAGCACATTTTGTTTTTGAAGCAGACAACTAAAAATCTGTGTACCAGTGTAGTTTTAGAGATTTTTTTAACCTTACTGTAACCTATAACCTTTACAGTTCAACTGAAAAATATAAAAATGTTTAAGTGGGGAAAATAACAAGCACTTTTTAATTTTATGACAACTTTCATTCTTTTTGGAAAGGAGTCTATCAGTAGGGCACATTTTAACTTGGCAATCTTTGTACCCTTTTCTTCACAAAAGTGCTCCCAATATGTCAGATTGTGAGAGCATATCTTGTGCACAGTCATTCCACAGGTTTTTAGTTGGATTCAGGTCTGGGGTTCATGCTGGGCCCTTTCAAAACTTCTTCTGTTTAAGCTATTCCTTTTTAATTTTGAGGTATGTCTTGTGTCAGTGTAGAGCTGAAATTTGAAATTCCTTTTCATCCTTAACCTTCTGTAAGAGGCCTGAAGGATTTGTGCCAAAAATTCTATGCCAGGCCAAAGGCAGAGGTCCTAGGCCGCATACTTACTGTATAAATAGTCATTGTAATTACTAATCCTGCACCACATCACCATTCCAATATAGCTTTCCTTCAAACCTGTTGGTGTTTTTTAGATGTATATAACATATTCAGCACAGAACTGATTCATATTTATCTGTTTATCTCTGTAGTGTTAGTCATGGCTCTCTCTTTCTCTCTCACTCTCTCTCTCTCTCTCTCTCTCTCTCTCTCTCTCTCTCCCTCTCACTCTCTCTCTCTCACTCTTACCCTTAAACAAATGTAAAATACTGCAAACTCTTCATACCTTTGGACTTATTTACTCAGGGATTGAGAGATGGGTCTAGATGGTTGTCAGCATGTATTGGCTTATTCATACATGCTAATGGCAATGAATTCTGGCCTGGTGGTCTAGATACTTGCCTGCTGACATTTCTTTGTTCTTTTTTCAGTTTGGGATTACCATGGACTTTACACACTCCAATCCCGCATTGGCACTTCATGTAGCAAACATTTGTTTTCCCCAAACACCCAGTGGCACATTTACATTTACAATAATTTACAAGATTCAAGATACAATTTTCAAGATTTACAAGATTTCTGTACATTCTCACTCACTCATTTGGGTTGCCGGGAGGCTGAAGCCTATCTCAGCCAACAATGGGCGGAGGCAGGGTGGACCCTGAACAGCACACACACACACACACACACACACACACACAACGCCATTCACATTCATTCTCACACCAAGGGGCAATTTGGAACAGAGAGACAGCCTAAAGTGCATGTCTTTGGACTGTAGGAGGAAACCCACACAAGATTGGGGAGAACAATCAAACTCCACACAGAAACACCTGCACCTGGAACCCAGGACCTTGTTGTTGTTTGGCGGACGTGCTAACCACTACACCATCAGATTTGTGTATAATTACATAGAATTGCTACAAGGTTCTGTATGAGAATTATCAGGTTCTAGCTAAACTATCTTTTTGGATAGGAACTACATTATAAATGAGGAGTGCAAAACCTGCTAAGTCTTCTTCTGCTATGATTTATAAAAAGAGTTAGCAGGTTTTGAAAGTGGAGCTATCAGTGGGACATGCGCAGGTGCCTGAAAAAGAAGCTAAGGGAAATAACTCTTTTTACCACTTTATTTGTTTATTCATTTTTACAAAACTTGACTTAGCAGGTGGACTTCTCAAATACTGTTTGATGGCTACGAGTGCTAGCAATAAAACACATGTCTGAGTGCTGAAGTTTTTTACTTTATTGTTTACTGTAATTATTAAAACCCCTTTTAAGAAATGGATGGGTTTCCTGTTAAGACTTTCACAGTTCTTATCATAAAGTTCTTAATTTAGTGGCATATTCACAGCTGGCTTGTTTATTAGGTATTAAGATGTAGCTATATTTAGATCTTTTATACAGTGGTTGTAAAGTGCTCTACAAATAACATTATTTTGAATTTAATTAGGATTGGCGCATTTCTCACGTGGTAGAATTAATGAGCAATTTTCTTCTGTGCAGATGTTTCACTGTATATTTAATAATTTGTACATATTTTTCCATTGTATTTCTTATAGATACATAGATTGTTGTGTACCATTTGTTCATCAGTAACGTTTGTGTCCTCTTTGCTTATTTTTGTGTCTCAGGCTGTGAGAGTGGATACTGGGGACCTCACTGCAGTAACCGCTGCCAGTGTCAGAACGGAGCCCTGTGTAACCCCATCACTGGGGCTTGTGTCTGTACGGATGGCTACCAGGGCTGGCGATGTGAGGACCCCTGTGAGTCTGGCTACTATGGCAAGGGCTGCCAGCTGCAGTGCCAATGTCTTAACGGTGCCACCTGTCACCATGAGACAGGCGAGTGCATCTGTGCTCCTGGATATATGGGTGCTGTGTAAGTAGCTAATCACACACACACACACACACACACACACACACACACACACACACACACACACACACACACACACATATATATATATATATATATATATATATATATATATAACATTTTCTGATGCTGAAGTTTAAATTCTTTCATTTTAGTTAGAAAAATTACTTTGTTCATGATTTTCATATTGCTGCAACCCAAACCAGTGGCACTGAGCTAGTCTGAGTTTTTTGTTTATGTTGTTGTACTATGGCAGCTGTGATGTGCGCTGTCCCTCTGGCAGTCATGGGACCCAGTGTGAGCAGCGCTGCCCCTGCCAGAATGGAGGAACCTGCCACCACATCACTGGAGAGTGCTCGTGTCCGGCTGGCTGGACTGTAAGGACTGTAAATATTTACAACCGTTGAAAGACTAAAAGTGGGAAAATGATAACAGAGAAAGAGAGAGAGAGAGAGAGAGAGGAGGGAAAGGGGATTAGTAGACAGATGAGGAGAAAGGTTTAAAGAGAAATAAAGGAGAGTAAAACGAAGGATGACTGATAGAGGAGTGGATGACATGACATGGAATGAAACTGAGAGTCATGGAGAAAGGGTAATTGGGGGCTAAACTGGGGTTAAATGAATATAGAGTTTTTGAGACAGGGGAGTCATGGGGTAGAGACTGAGTGACAGTGATACTGCATATGGGGAAATATAAGAGTAAAAGAAATGCATGTTGAAATCTGAAAAGTACCTCAAAGCAATTAATGCTCATTATTAAAATTAAAAATGAAGCATGCAGTCTCATTAATACTCATTATGTGTCATCTTTCTATTAAATCTCTGAGGCTTTTAGTGATAACCTTGATTCAATTAGTGTAAATTGGTGTCTTTTACTCTCCAACACTCACACACAGTCTCTTTCTTTCCTTTTTCTTACACCACAGGGGTCGGTGTGTGCCCAGCCCTGCCAATTAGGCAAATTTGGCATCAACTGTAGCAAGGACTGCTCATGCCGTAATGGAGGACTGTGTGACCACATCACTGGACAGTGCCAGTGTATAGCAGGTTACACTGGCCGCAGGTACGCAAGAGGGTTTTAAAAGAAATTACCACCCCATCAGTACATTAATAAACCATATGATGTTATTCTTTTTCTATTCATGCATTTAGTGGAAGTAATTAAAAAAAAGACAACAAAAAAACCCATTCCTTTGTCATCTCTATGACGATTCAGCATGACTCATTTATTCTGACCAAGATGTAAGTTCCATTATGTTGCTTTTCACAGGTTAAGGTTAAGGTTTATTTTTACAAAGGTTAAGGTTCAATTCTCTTGTCTACTTGTTTTTAAAAACAAATAAAAGAAATGGTACATGTTTTGTGACTTATTATATGTTTATCTGCTGTACCTTTGCATTCATCTTAATCTGATTGCCCTGCGTTCATCCACCCCACTCCTGGCTCTACTCTGGTTGTTTCTAGACATTAATTACCAGTAATGGAGTTGTATTAGGAGTCAGTTGAAATGGCTGGGTCTCTTTATTACCCCACGAATTGTCCTGAGGGTTTATTAGCTTGCTAAGACGATTGTCTGTTGGATAAAATGCTTCTAGGACGAGTCCTTCTTTTTCTCTAATATTTAACAAAATTGCTCTCATTCATTTGCTCTGTGACAGGTGAATTAACCCAGCAGGAATGATCTGAGATTGTGTTAGGATACCCGTCCTCCCCCGTCCTCCCCCACCCCTCTGCAATAACACCCATTTCTCCCAGTACAGCCACTGCTGTTGTAATTTAAATGCGAAACATAACTAGTCCATTTTATAATTTAATTGAGCTATTTATCTGCCTCCTAATGGCTTCATCGGACACTTGAGATTGATGTTCTGCCAAGATTGTATATATAACTTCTTGAAAAAGTCCTCTCTCCTTAAGTCACTTTGCTATTCCATGCAGTGAATGGCCATGGATTTAATTATATTCACTGTAGGTAATGACAGTGGCCTCACCTTGCTCTGCTCCAGAGGAGAAAATGAACACAAGTAGTGCCAGTATTTTGCAGAGCTTGGACTTATGACCCCTAGATATACCTGACTTTAAATATGACAATCTTAGACTATGTTTTTTAATGTGTTTCTAGCAAGAGACTGGAAGGACACTAAAAATTAAGTGTAGTGAGTTATTCCTGTCTCAGTAAATTATGTCTAATGTGCCAGGTGCCAGGAGGAGTGCCCTGTCGGCACATACGGCCAGCAGTGTACCCTCCACTGTGACTGTCAAAATGGTGCCAAGTGTGACCACATCAACGGCGCCTGTCTGTGTGACACAGGCTTTAAAGGACCTCACTGTCAGGAGAGATTCTGCCCCCCAGGGTTGTACGGGCTTATATGTGATAAATATTGTCCCTGTAATACTACAAATACTTTGAGGTAAGCACCATCCTGAACACTCACTCACTCTCCCTCATTTGTAGAACAGCTTAATCCTTGCAAGGGTTGCGGGGGGCTGAGCCCATCTCAGCCAACACTAGGTGAAGGCATGGTACACCCAGACCATCGTAGGGCAACACACGCACACAACCATTCACACTCACATTCACACCTAGGGGCAATTTGGAGCAGCCAGTTAGACTAACATGCATGTCTTTGGACATGCTAGCTCATGGAGAACATGCAAACTCTACACAGAAACTCCCATGCACCCAGGACCTTCTTGCTGTGAGGTGGACATGCTAACCGCTACACCACCATGCCACCCCATACTGAAGATACTCACTCTTAAGATCACAAACAGCACTTAGCCTAAACGTTATATACATACTCATGGTTTACATTTAAGTTTGTTGCCGTCATGCGGTACGGTATCTGATTCCACAAATTAGATTCCCTGCCTTGGTGAGCAGAAAAACTCATTAGGTGAAGCAGGTGTTGCATTAGAGTGAATATATTCAACACTACACAGTTCATTTATGACCAGAGAGAAATGTAATTACCTTCTGACTAAAGTAAGAAATGATCTTATTTATTTAATATCATGTACTGTAGAGGAAATACTTCAGGTCTACAAGTAAAATATTAGTTTATTATTAACAGCCATGCTCAGAGTTGGGAATTACATTAAGAAGATTCTGGATGTCAATAATCACACACAAGAAGTATTCAGTGTTACAAAGCTTCACAGATACTTTAGTTGAGTTTACTTAGTAGTTATGAAATGACCTGTGTGTAATTGCCAGGTCTTTCTTGAGTGGTAAACATGTCTTGCAATGAAATGTATCATCAAGGCAAGAAACATTTATGTAAAGGTTTAGATTATTCTTTTTTTTTTTAAATAGCCCTCTTCAGACATAAAGCCCACATAAATAAAGCCCACATTAGAAGCAGCCTATTAAGTGATACTCAGCAGCAATTCACACATCATCATTCATTCATTTTCCTATTTGGGGCCACTTAATTCTTTTAGGGTCATGAGGAGGCTAAGCCCCTCTTAGCCTACTCTGGGCGAAGGCAGGGTACTCCCTGAACAGCTCACCAGACCATCACGGGGCCAACACACACAACCATTTGCACTTTCACTCACACCTATAGACAAATTAGAACAGACAGTTCAGCCTAATTGTGCATGTCTTTGGACTGTGGGAGGCAACCGGGGTACCCAGAGGAAACCATACAATCACGGGGAGATCATGTAAACTCCACAATAAAGACCTGAACCAGAAAATTGAACCTAGGACCCTCTTGCTGTGAGGCAGATGTGCTAACTACTACGCCACCGTGACGCTGCAACAGCAATTAAGATTATGCTTATCTTTCAGTAAGATTTCATAAAATGTGTCAAATACAAAACAAAATTACTTCATTTATTTTCTGAGTCGCTTAATCCTAATTAGGGTCACGGGGGAGGCTGGCAGCCATCTCAGCCAACTCTGGGCGAGGGCAGAGTATACCCTGAACAGCATGCCAGGCCATCGCCGGGCTGAAACACACTGACGCCAACCCAGTGGCCTACTCTTTATGAATGACAGCAATGGTTCTTTTACATGCTTCTCACCACAGACAGTAAGAGACATGGTTGACCTTTGATAACCCAGTTAGCTGCACAGCAGTGACAACTCAGTGATAGTGGGGCTTAAACCCCCGACCTTCGGATCAGTAAGCCAGCACCCTTCCACCAGGCCAGCACTGCTCCTGCAAAAAAAAAATTCTATTTTAAAAAGTTTATGGCTGTTATTATTTACTAGGTAATCTACTGTATACACACTATTATAAAAATTACACACTCAGTCTCACTCATTTGCCAAACTGTTTACTCCTAATAGGGTTGCCGGGAGGCTGGACGTCGTCTCAGCCAACACTTGGTAAAGGCACCCTGAACAGCTAACCAGACCATCACAGAGCAAAACACACAACCATCCACACTCACACCTAGGAGCAATTTGGAACAGCCAATTAGCCTATTGTGCATGTCTTTGGACTATAGAAGGAAACTGGAGTACCCAGAGGAAACCCTGACGAACACGGGGAGACCTCCGAACAGAAACACCCTTACTGAGCCTGAGACTCAAACCCAGGACTTTCTTACTGAGAGGCAGTCGTGCTATTCACTACACCACCGTGCTGCCCTATTACAATAATTGTATTACTATAATAATAGAAGTGCTGTTTTTTTCATGACAGTCACCTGACACTTACATGGTTTGTTAACTATTTTGTCCACAGTGAACTGTATAAATAAAGTTTATGCAAAGTTTATCCTAATAGTGTAAAATACAGCTGAAATAAAAGGAAAATATTTGAAGAAATATCTAATAGCCTAATATACTACATTGTATATCGGGACCAATAATCATTAATAGTCCTGGTGATGATGATAATGCTAGTTTGCCAAGTTTTAAAATTTGTTTTAATTTACAAATTTGGACTCCTCTCAAATTAGCTGGCTGCCAAATCATAAAACACCACAGTATTATAATAATGGATGGAGGCCAAATTATACAAAAATGATACTCACAAAAACAGTTTTTGTTTACTCAGTTATCAATAAGCGAGAAGGATAAAGAAGATGAGAAAAGTTTTTTTTCCAGTAGAACAAGGGGAACATTCTAACCATTTTCAGCTATTATGTTATCCTGGTAAAAGCTTTATCGGATTCAGACGCTGCCCTAAGACCACTGGGTATAAAGCAGGACAGAGCCTGGTAGGTGTCCATCACAGGGCACCGGGTACACAAATGTCCACATACTCATCACATGTAGGTGTGATTTTGGAAAGCCATTTAATCTGTGAGTGTGTTTTATATCACAAATATTTGTCATAGATTTTAATTATCACCTTCTGAAGGCATTAAATAATTATTATATACAGCCATGAAAAAAAAAAAATTAAAGACCACTTATAATAGGAATATTCATATATGTGTGCTGTCTTTGGATGGGTTAAATGCGGAGTCAACAGTATAAGTGATCATTATTATTATTGGTGTTTAATTAATTAATTGATTGATTGATTGATTGATTGATTGACTGATTTATTAAATGTATTTATTTAAAATTGCAGTTACCTTTCCTCCTCTGAGAAAAGTATCTGGTTTCATTGTACTCCCCCCGTGCACTTATCTCATGCCGAAATCCAAGCAGTGTTTATGTATATATTAAACTGTCAGCTTCAAGTACATATGATCCTCATCTCTCTCTCCCTCACTCACTCATTTGCCAAACTCCTACTTCATCGTGCATGGGGCTCGAGCCCAAGAGCTTCTTGCTGTGAGGCGGATGTACCAACCACTACGCCATTGTGCTACATGCATATGGTCCTTTGTTTTTTAAATGTCTTATTGTGTAAAAAAAATTTAAATAAATAAAATTTACAAAACGATGTCTTGGGTGGCACAGTTGTGTATTGGTTAGTACATCTGCCTCACAGCAAAAGGATCTTTGGTTCGAGCCCTATGCCCGGTGAGGTTGTTTCTCCGTGGAGTTTGCATATTCTCCCTGTGCCTGCTTGGGTTTTCTTCAGGTGCTCCAGTTTCCTCCCACAGTCCAAAGGCATGCACATTATTCTAGATTGGCCCTAGCTATGAATGTGAGTGTATTGGTTTTTTTTTTTTGTAGGGTGGTGTTGTCCTGCGATGGTTTGGCATGCTGTTCAGGGTGTACCCTAGTGTCAACTGAGATGGGCTCCATCCTCCCCATATCCCTAAGCGGTTCAGAAAATAAAATAAATAAAAATATAAGTTTTACTTTAAAGGTCAAAGGTGAACTTTATTTCATTAGTGCATTACATTTGGATATGAACACATTGTTTAACACATTACATGGTACAGCAATTTCTGCTCTATTTGGTAACTCACAAAGCATTCCTTTTGAGGAACTGAAGCTTGTTACAATAAGAGTACAACAGTGCCGACCATACGATAAGCTGCTATGGAACTCGTTCTCAACAAAGACCGCAGTCATGTCCACACTCTTCACATTACATCATGAGAGTTTATTGTCTTGGTCCATTTATTTGATTCAGCTTTCAAGCTGAATTTCTCTGCACCTCTCAGCCATAATGTGTCACTCACTCTTTAGAGCACTCCATGCATCCTTTATTAGTTTTAATTTCCTGCCTGTCTTTTATTCTTACTCTGTATTCATTGAAAGCACTTCTTGTTGCTTTGTACCTATTCATATACGTCTTCAGTCCACACCTCCCATATCCTCGCTCTGTTTCCCTCCCAGTTGTCACCCTCTGTCTGGGGAGTGCTCCTGTACAGCAGGGTGGACTGGTCTGTACTGCAACGAGACATGTCCTCCAGGCTACTACAGTGAGGGCTGCAGCTTGAAGTGCCAGTGTGCTAATGGAGCAGACTGCCATGGGGTCACTGGGGCCTGTATCTGTGCTCCTGGTTTCACTGTAAGTCCATCACTGTTCTATTTATAATAAGGAATCCTATGATGCCATGTAGACAAATGGATTGTAACCTGACAAAAAGGTTTACAAGTCACTTTTTAGTTGTTGTTGTTGTTGGGGGTTTTTTTGTGCGTGACCATTTGATGCATATAATTTTTTTTGGAAAGAAAGTGAAGGGGTTGAGGAGGGCTAAGCCTCTTTTGATCACTGGGATGTGTCCCCTGGACTGCTAAGCTACAGCACAGAGAATAGAGCTGTATTGTTACGGAGATCTGGCATTTGAAACATCCTCCGCCATCTCCCAAAACGTGTTGTTCAAAATTATTTTCTTGTCATCTCATTTGAGGTAATAGTGTAGCTCAGCAGTGCAGTTTAGCTCTTAAAAAGCTTTTTATCGGGCTGCACATGTACATGCACACTAACACACCTGCCGTTTCTTACAGCCTTCAAGCTCAGCGGGTACTGAAAGCTTAATACTGCCTCATAACAGACATGCCCTGTTCCACAGCAGGCCTGGACTTAATATAAAGACACTTGCCAAAAGGGAGGGGGGGAAGAGTCAGAGATTCCCTCTGACATTAATAAAAAGTGTCTGGCATATGGAGTATGTTATACAAATCAGAATAATGGATTATGCCGGTTCTGGATTAGCCCTGCCTCCCTGCAACTACTAGGCAATGAGGGAACACAGATGAAGATAGAAAGATGAAAAATGAGTGGTCAGATGTGATTAAGAATTATATTAATAAAATCCTACCCTCTGGTTTTATTGTTTTACATCACTGTTTTATTGCCAAGCCTGTTAAAGGAGTAAACGCATTCACTCATGTTTTAATAGAAAAAAAGAAGAAAGGATAATTCACAAATAGTGCCTTGGTGAACTGTTTCCACTGCAGGGTTTTTTTTTTCGGTTACAAAAGACTGGAAGCCTAACAATATAGATGAAGAGATACACTCTGTGCTGAAGATAAAGACAGAAGCAGCAGCCTGATTAAGACTAACACTGAGCAAGGTGCTCTGCCAGCTCTTACCTTGGCTAGAGCTGTTAAGCTGTCTGGTAGAAGGGCTGTTGTGGCGGATTGCACCAGCTAGAGAAGACATTGCCTGTATCTTCATTTTCTTCAGCTGCTCCAAGTGCTGGATTCAGGTGGCCTTTTGCCAGGTTTATTAAACACAGCTAGAGGAGCTTTGCCTAAAAAACTGAGTTAACTACATTGCAGTGGAATGGGGACACCACGCTCCGTTTCCCAATTACATCTTGCATTCAGGCTTATAGGACGTCTCTGTCAGAAAAAAAGAATGCACACGTAATAGCGCCTGGAGCTGTTATGCGGTAATATATCTCAACATAGGGGAGAAAGGAAGAAGCTGTTTAATGCTGTACAAGTGTTACGAGTACTGTATTTAGATGCATGGAGGTGTAAGGTGATGGTAGCACTTCAATTCACTATAATATATGGAAATGTATTCTTCTGCACATCTCCCGAACATACCAGCAGTGCCGAAGTCTCTCTCCTTTGTTCTGGTTTGGTCTGAGACCTGCATGAACTCAGCATCAGATTCAGTTTTCTTTATTCTGGCTCTAAGCCTTATTCTTTTTATCTTTACACCTCAAGATTCATGTTACTGACTTTAAACCTTTGTATATAAACCTTGTCCATACACAACTTTTTTTTGGTGTGATGACAGCTTGAATTCTCATGTTCACACCATACAAATGCTTTTCAAGCCAACTCTGGATTTCCCACACTTTCAGCATATTGAGGGCCAATAAACAAATTTAGATTCGCTGTTTGAAGGGTGTTCAATTGTTCATTTCTCATCCCTTTATACCACTGGGAATGTTTTATATATGAAGGGCTTAGAACCAGAGTGGTCTTACCAACAGAAAGTTGTTTTTGAGAAAAATGACATGAGACCTCATCCACATCTGTCAAAATATCACCTAATCTGATTTTTCAGTTTTTGTGGGTTAGACCACTGTGGCTTTCAGCCCTTCATATACACGTATACACAAATTTTATTGTTTCCACCAAGGTTAGCTGAAAATTAGACTGGGCAGTTGTGGCTTAGTGGTAAAGGCAATGGGCTACTGATCCGAAAGTCAGCGGTTCAGTCCCCACTATCACCACTGTTGGGCCCTTGAGCAAGGCCCTTAACCCTCAATTGCTCAGTTGTAT
>JAOUQZ010000035.1:26132263-26149648 GCA_028564935.1 Neosilurus hyrtlii
TCACTTGTATAGTTTTATTCTTCCTTGTATTTTATCTCAATGCTAAATTTATGTGCTATATTTGTTATTTAACTGCAATTTTAGAGGGGCTCATATAGTGATGTTTCATTGTTACCTGTATATGACAAATAACTTGAAACTTGAAACTTGTCTGCAGCTACACAGCCTCATACACAGCAATTTGCAATGCACTGTATCTTCTAACACCCTTCTATCATAGCCAGCATTCACTCCTTCGGTAATTTATGCTGTTTTCTGTCAGTGAGCCCATGAATCTGTTATTGGCTCACTGTATGTCTTCATTGCACCACTTTTAGTAGGTACTTACCACTGCCTACCAGGAACACCTCCACAAGACCTGTGGATTGGGAGATGAATAGACCCAGCCATCTAGCCATAACACTTCATCCTGGCCCTTCACTCAGATGCTTATACTCGTTAAATTTTCCTGCCTCCAACATGTTAACTTTAAGAACATTCTGTTCACTTTGTATTTAATATACCACACCCCATGATATATGCCACTGTAATGAGTTGTAATTACTATAGCATCCAGGAACCAGAAAGGCCCTAAGACACTTTACTTGCAGGTATTTCTTCTACGCCGTTTGAGTTTCATCCAGCAGCACGTCATTCAACATTTTAATATAACGATCAAGGCAAAATCTTTCTGATGACAGCTGCAGAATGTTTACAAGGAGAAAGCTACTTAAATAATGTGTAGCTCTGCTTGAATGCAGTTCCTCTAACTTCAAATGTGGGTTGCAATTTAACTGAAGATTTTTTTTACATTTATATCCTTTTCTAAGATAACTGCTTGAGGGTTGCAGCCTGTTCTTAGCTTCTGTCGAAGACACCATTACAATATTCCAAATCCTGGTTAATCATGTAATAAGTAAAGTTAATCCAGTGCCTCACATATGCATTACCAGTGCATGTATATAAGTATAGTTCCACATGACTGCATGATGAAAAACATTGAATAGTAGTGATGTCAAGTTAGTATATGGCTAACTTGTGTGCCCCCACTTAACCTTACATACACCCTACTTTCTCCACTTCTCCATGTTCATTACTCCAAAATCACAGCAAGAGAATGCTGGTCACAGTGAGAGCTCATCGCTGACCTCAGCTAAAGATATTAGCTAACATAGTTTTTTTTATACACTGCTTGTTAGTGTGACCTTTGAAAGTCTAAATGGAGAGTCTTGAATCAGAAGGATTTTACTGAACCCTTTGTATGTGCCACAACATTAGCCTGTTGATATCGTTTTATCTTTTCTGTTGATATCTAAATTTAAACTCACGAGAATAGCGTAAACTGTGCTGAATTTTTTCCTTCTTTTTTCAAATTAAATTTAAACCAGACACTGATAGGTCCTCAATATCTCCTCTATGCCTTAAGTTCAATATGCCTCTTCTGTCTCAACTCAGACTGATATGTGCTCAGGAATGATTTACTCTCACTTGAACAATTATTAATTATTATATATGAGCCTGTGACATTTCCTTTCAAATTTAGTCGGTTCCATTCCCCAAAATGTAAACTTTAAAATTCTAGATTAATTGAAACAACAGTGACTCAAACCAAGCAATTGCAAAGGACTACTATGCATTCATGCTACTGAGCGCCATCTTTGCCTCGCGTGCTTCATACCTGATAGGTCATTCATACCCATATCAAAGTAAAAACCTCCAATATGCATGACTATTTAATTAGATCCTGTAAGATATTGGTGCACACATCTACAGTAGATGCCCAGAGAACCTTCTGGTGGGCTTTAAAAACATTCACCTTTTATTCATATATACATTATCCATTCAATCCAAATAATATGCTCCTGTTTGGGTTACAACCCTAAACTCTATCTCCATATACAGCAGCTTTACATTTAGTAAATCTCAGCTGACACTGGACGAAGGCAGTGTACATCCTGAACAGCTCGGCAAAACATCATAGGGCAACACATACATTCACACTCACACCGAGATGTAATCCGGAGCAGCAAATTAGCTTAATGTACATTTCTTTGGACTGTAGGAGGAAACTGGGGTACCCACAAGAAACCCAAGCAAGCATGGCGAGAACATGCAGACGCCACACAGAAACACTCGAGCCTTGGAAACGAACCCAGGACCTTCCTGCCGTGAGGCAGATGTGCTAACGTCTAAGTGCCACCGGTGACTATGCCACTGTCCCACCCACCTCTTTGGGAATAAGACCCTGAAAAGTCTTTTTCTGAGGGAAATAAAAATGTGCACATTCCATTATAGGGAAAAGTAATTTTTAGAATTGGACACTGTAGATGGAAAATCCGGTTACGTAAGAAAAGTAACACTATTTTGTCACTGAAACGTGAGGATGGGTGGGGCTACAAATGATAAAGAAGCCAGCCAACAGGGGCACCAGATCTGCGGTTGCTTCACTTTTTACAGATGTTCCACCGTCCATGTTTACCAACAATGATAGTGTAGCTGGTATTGGTTTCACTTATCAGTTTGTGTGTGTGTGTGTGTGTGTGTGTGTGTGTGTGTGTGTGTGTGTGTGTGTGTGTGTGTGTGTGTATTTTTAGCAGCCCTGATGATGGAGGAGCTGAACCCCTACACTAAGATCAGTCCAGCCCTGAGCTCCGAGCGCCAGTCTGCTGGCGCTGTCATGGGCATCATCTTTCTACTCCTCATCATCATGGCCATGCTTAGTCTTTTTGTGTGGTACAGGCAGAGGCAGAGGGAGAAGGGTCAGGACATGCCGAGTGTGTCCTACACACCAGCCCTGCACAACACCAACACTGACTACTCACTCTCTGGTGAGATATATGTATTACAGTAAAGCATGAAAATCTCTAAGCCATTTACTCCGTGTCCAATGTGGAGGTTATATCAAGACCTCTCTCTGTCAGTGTATTGTGTTCTGTGCAGTACAACTAAGCCTCTGTGCTTGGTGTGTGATTGGATTTTGTATTCTGCAAGAGCAGCATTTTCAGGTCCGGACACAGGAAAATAATAAACAGTTATTGTTTGGATTAAAGAAGGCAATTCAGGTTGTATTATTACCATATAATGGTATTACAATTGTGCATTGCTAATTTGGAAGGACTTACTGGACCTATGTTAGCCAGTTTGTTCCTTATTTCATGCACTTGCCATTTTCTTGGTCAGAAAAGAACCTGATCTGAGTAGAAGGTATAACATGAGGTGTTATATAAAATTGGCAGCAGTATATTTTTAAGTTACTGGTCTAACATCTGTTTTTATCCATGCATGGGAACACTCTTAAAGAAAGCCTTCTCAAGCTCAGATCTGAAAGTAAATTTCTTTGAAAGTAAACTATTTACACCAACATACTTCACATTAAATAGAGTGCAAATTAAAATAAACAGCCCAGCTCTAGCTTGGGGGAGAAAAATGAATAAACCAGCTAAGATATTATTGATCGCCCGAAGATATTGATGAGAAGTCCGTCAGTGAAATCTAATCATATGCCTTTATGAGATGATTACTGTGCTGCATTGGGCTCACTTGTTTTTTAAAAAAGATGAAGAAGTGCTGATTTGATCATATATCCCTGCAGTATGCCTAACCGTACTTCTTGATAATGAATTTTAACTCAGGGCCACCTGTCTCATGGCTGTACAGATTGTAATGAAAATGTAAAGAGTATATCTTGCTTTGATCTTGTGTGTGTGTGTGTGTGTGTGTGTGTGTGTGTGTGTGTGTGTGTTTATGCTTGTGTTATTACTGCAGAAATAGGACATTATAAATGTACACTCTTTCTATCAGACAGTGGCCAGTGTTTCTCCAACCCCAGCTATCACACTGTGGCCCAGTGCAACATTCCCTCCTCCAACACTAACAATCTGGACGGCACTTTAACTCTGAAGGCAAGCACCCACACACACACACTCACACTCACACACACTCTCTCTCTCACAATCCAATTACCCACACATGACCTTTTCATATAACTACGAAAACAAGCCTTGAACATAATTAACATGTTTTTAACCTTGTTTCACACAGAAAGGGGATGGGAACAACTCAGAATGGAGAGCATACTGCAATCTGAATGACCTTGGTTAGTGTCTCTTTATCTCTCTTTATATCTCCTGCTACAATTATTACAGGAGAGTTTGATACATGCAGACATGTTCATAAAAATTTTAAAACAACAATTATGTCAACACTTTCTACCTACAACTCCCTCCCTAGTACAGACGTGAAGCAAAAAAAATAAAAGAAGTGACTTTTCGATATCTGTGTACACTAGCTGCTCCCCAGGCTCTGTAGAAATAGCAGGGGCCCATCATCCTGCTGAGTAGTGACTGCTGATGGCAAATGTTTTGTACCACCAGAAGCTTCCAGCCCTAGCATGTGGCCTTTTCCTGCTGTGGCTTTAATAGATTCTCACTGCTGGGACTCTTTCGCACACATATACAAAACTTCCTACTCAGCCTACATTACCCATGGTCACCATGAACAAGAGAGGACAAAAAACATTAGTTCTGTGCCCATCATCTGGCTTCTCAACCAGAAATGTCTGAGTGCAGGACAGATGATAAGCCTGAAGCAGCATGTAAAAGGCAGGGGAGAGAGGATTTAGTCTCTGGATTGGGTTTTCCATCAGGTCTCACAGAAGAAGGTAGATAACACCACCTCCAATCACATACCTAGACTGTGAGATATTGAGTTATCCTAAACTGGGTGAAACATGTTGTCATTTTCTGTCTGGAGAAGTTTTGACTTAATAAAAAGTAAAGCTCACAGTATTTAATTTAAACTCTTTACTCATTCATGAACTGAACCACTTAATTCTACTAAGGTTGCTGATAGGCTGGTGTCTATCTCAGCCGACACTGGGTGAAGGCGGGATACACCATGAACAGCTCTCCAGAGCATCACAGGGCAACACGCACTCACACACATACACAACCATTCACACTCACATCTAAGGGCAATTTGGAACAGACAGTTAGCCTAGTATGCATGTCTTTGGATTGTGAGAGGAAACTGGAAAACCCAGAGGAAACCCACTCAAGTATGGGGAGAATATGCAAACTCCACACAGAAATGCCCAAGCCGGGGACTCAAACCCAGAACCTTCTTGCTGTGAGGCAGACGTGTTAATCACTATTCCACTGTGCCGCCCCGTTCAATTCATCGTCATCATCTTTCACTTAGTCCGTGGTCGGGTTGCAGGGGCAGCCCTCTCCCCAACCACTTCCTCCAGATCTTCCAGGTGGACACTGAGGCCTACCCAGACCAGCCAAGAGACATTGTCCATCCAGCGTATTTTGGGTCGACCCCGGGGTCTCTTCCTGGTTGGACCAGGGAGGAGTTCAGGACATCTGCCTCACAGCAAGAATGTCCTGGGTTTGAGTCCCAGGCTTGGCAAGAGCATTTCTGTGTGCAGTTTGCTTGTTCTCCCCGTGCTTACATGGATTTTCACCAAGTATTCTGGTTTCCTTCCACAGTCCAAAGACATACACATTACGTTAACTGGTTATTCCAAATTGCTCCTAGATGTGAGTGTGAATGATTTTGTGTGTGTTCGCCCTGCGATGTTCATCTTTGCACAGTCGGCTAAGATAGGCTTCCCGCGATCCAAATTAATGAATGAGTCCATCTGCCACAAACCTTGATCGATATTCTAGTATTTTCCCATGAAAAATTATTTCTCTTGTGTATAGCAACTACACGACTAGCACAATTAAACAGAGCTGAATAGAGGATAAACATAGGGCACTTTAGATGGTGCTGATGACTAATATCCATTTTACAATAATGTTCCTACTGATAAGTTTTACTGATAGCAGGACGCAATGGAAATACTCACAGCTTTTATCAGTTGCCTCCTGCTTGGTTTAAGTGCACTTACGTTTACATTTTTAACATCACCTTGAACATTTTGTAACATTCCTTTGTGGATGGCCCATGAATTCCCCTTGTTTCCTGGGTAAATCTGTAGCTTTGAGCAAATAAATCATGAAAATTGCAAATCACATGTTTTTCTTCTTCTGTACTCCTGAGTACAGACTGATGAGTCTGCTATCTTCACGCTTTGTTCTGTACACTTGGTAAACACAGTCTTACTAGACAAAATTACGCCATAAATATTAAGCTGAAATACAGTAGCTGAGAGAAAGAAGATGTAAATAAAAATGGCAACTTTATTAATAACAACAACAGTCATACTGAGTGTTTGCCTCAGCACTAAATTCACAGGTACATTAAACCACATAAGACTGAACTTTATTATTATTTACATTATAATGTGTACATTTTCTTTTTCTGGGTGTGCTTTACCAAATTAGGTGTGACACGAGAGGATGCACTGATACTGCAAGACAACAAAACCACTCAAGTTGCTAAAGGTAATAACCACGGGATGCATAATTTCAAAAATACAGGCATAGGCAAACATGATTGTATAAAATAAACATTACAATGTAAACATTACAATCTACAATAAAATTTACAATCATGCTAATAATTAATTTTAAATATTTATTTATTTATTTAGCCCAGCGATGGCCAGGCGAGCTGTCCAGGGTGTACTCTGTCAGCTGAGACGGGCGCCAGCCTCTCCATGACCCTAATTAGGATTAAGCTGTTCAGAAAATGAACGATGAACAATATATTTATTTTAAATTCATTTTTGAATGGCATGGTGGCATCCTGGTTAGCACTCCCACTTCAAAGCAAAAAGGTCCTAGACAGTTCTCAACCCAATTCCAGTAATTTCACCTCAGTTATTTTCTTTAATTGGTGCAGGCCAATAATTTGACCCTTCTGAAATTCAGTGTTGTCTTTTTCATGGCCATGGGATATGTCTTCTGACTGGTTAAGAGAAGCTACTCACTGCATCAGTCAGGGTTAAAACAGTTGTTTCCAGCTGAAACATAATAATCCCTTCGTTAAATATCTTTTAATTCATTCATTTACTGAACCTAATTAGGGTTGTAAGGAGGCTGGCGCCCATCTCAGCCGAGGGCAGAGGAGACCCTCGACAGCTTGCCAGGCCATCGCAAGGCAGAAACAAGCTGACGGCTATGCAGCTTACTCTTGACGAAAATCAGCAATGGTTCTTTTACATTCCTTTCACCATAGACAGTGAGAAACATGGCCGGCCTTACATAACCCAGTTAGCTTGATAGTAGGGCTTGAACCCTGACCTTGGGATCAGTAATCCAGCACCCTACCACCAGGCCACTACTGCCCTAAAAACAAATTTGATAAAGAATTTAAACTTTTCTCTGTAAACCCTCCACATCCTCAATGAGCAAGCCTGTGGTGACAGTGGAAAGGAAAAACTCCACTCAGCCACTCCACTGTCGATTGCAATTCCTACCTGTAAAGTACTGCCTCCCCATCACTTGATTACCACCAATCAGGGAGGGGCGACAGCAAGCATGTGCCCCCTGCATGAAACGTGATGCTATCCACTCATATCTTTAAGAACTGTGGCGCGTGCATATTCTGTGCAGCCTAACACACTCAGTGGGAAAGGGCTAACCGCCCCTCATGTGCAAGAACTCACTGACACCCATGATGGGCTGGTGAATGATTTGAGGGACAGGGAGATGAGTGCATACCGTCGCTCTCCCCAATAAGAGTTTGGCCAATTAGCTCCCATGGACTCCTGGTCGTGAATTGCAGCAGCTACCACTTATACTGCAGTTGCTATAAGCAATCAGTATCATCTGACAGGAGACGGTATTGCACATATTAGCCTGGCAGAATCTGATTGGTGAAAGCAATAATGAATTACATTCACATTATTAAATACACCTTAAAGCTGAGCATATGGAAACAGAAGGCTTTCAGAAGCCAGTGCAGAACCTAGAGAAATTGCTGTCCTTGGAACATTTTATTTTGAACCATGGTGTTTTCATATCTCTGTCCATCTTCAGCAGCATGTTGTTGGGGACTAATATCAGTAAGGCCCTGAGCCCCTGGAATGATACGGACAGACAATGAAACTGCAACACTTCCGGACAAACTGATATGATGTAGTCACTGCTCCGTGTGAGCAATGTTTTGAGCTGTAATTTATCCCACTGGCAGCTTCTGCCCTTCATGCCCTTCATACACTGCATGGCCCTTAATTAGTGGGAAGGAATTGTTTAGAGCCTCGTTTCCAGAATCATCACTTTCAGCTGAGTCATGTCTGTTGCTAGATCACCCACCTGCCACAACATTGATTTTGATTGCTGGCGCTGCATTTTATTAATTTTATCACTTCTTGTTGGACCTGATTATTTATGACTAACAAATTGTTTAGGCTGTGTTGTTGAGGTTAGATTCAACTCTCAATCAGGGCCATAATTCATCACCATGATAGCATTGTCTTCAGACAGCACAGGAGATGATCAACTCAGACACTGCATCTTTAAGTTGGTCAATGCTGAAGCAGCAAACATATAGTGCAGTACGTATAGGTGATAAAACTAGCAATGCTAAAGATGGACTCCAACTCAAAAGTAATAATAGGGTCTCAGAGTTCCATGTAATTCTCCAGGGGGAAAAAAACTTTAGAATTATATGAAAAATACACTAATTTGGGCAGAAGAGAAGCTGCAAGCTGCACTGCCCTGCCAAAAACAGTTTCACACCCTGATATTTTGCTGGACTGCCTTTAGCTTAGATTACATCCTGCATTCTCTGTAAGCACTGACATCCTTGTGCAAACTTTTATTTCAGTCTAGAGTAATGATTTTTTTCTGAGATCTTCTGTTGTGGAAATTAGACACTGAACAGGTCAGCCAAGGAAAACAGCAAGTTGTTGACAAACATTATGAGAATAGTTACAAAAATCAACAGTCTATAAAATTGCCAACAATGTCCACAGGACAGCAGTGAAGGTATCACAACCCAACATTCAGTCTTCACCAGCACAAATGTAGAGGCCATACCAGAAGATGCACCCACTCATCAACAGAGATGAGCCACGAAAATTTTTACTGACGTGATGTAATGGCCAAAGTGTGGCGAAAGATAGGATCTGCTCATGAATCAGTACATATAATCTGATCTGTCCATCATAATGAAGATTGATCTTGTATGGCTGCTTTTGGAATACTATCACTAATCTTTATTATTGATGATGTAACTCATTATGGTAGCAGCTGTAGTCTGTAGAAAAAAAACAATGTCTGCCAATTTACAAAAAAAAAATGCATCCAGATCTGAGAAGAACTTCATCATGGAGCAAGACAGTGACCCAAAGCATATTACCAACACAACAAAGTATCAGAGGGAAAGGCTGAAGGTATCACACTGGCCAAGCCAACCAATAGACCAGGGACATTCAACCTTATCCGCAAACGGCCAGTGTGAGTGCAGGTTTTCTTTCCAACCAAGCAGGAGCCACACTTGAGAGTTTATTCAAAGTTAAGATCAGTTTATTTAAAGAGGTGGAAGTTGTGGCTCCTGCTTGGTTAGAGTGAAAACCTACACCCACACCAGCCCTTTGCAGTTAAGGTTGAATGCCCCTGCAATAGACCTTAACCCAGTTGAACATGCATTTGACCTCCTGAAAAATAGACTGAAGGGTACACACTCTGAATGCAAATCCCTAATTTCAGCCAACATCATTGGAAGCACACCTGGATTTGTGAACAAAGTCAGCATGTTTGGTGAGAATGTGTGGTTTCATCTTAAAATACTCACATGAACCCACATTATTCTGCATATATGCAGAAACATATATGTTTACGGGAAACAGGAAGATACTTTTTTACTGTGTCCTTCAGCCTGTTGTTGCTTGGTCTCTACTGGTAGTCAGTTACATGAAGCCCCTCATGGTTTCTGACAGCCCAAAGCAACCACTTAAGGCCACTCGTTCTTACCCATCTCTGCAGCCTGTGTGTGTCTGCAATTAATCTGAACCCTGCCTTCATCAAAACCTCCATACACACACACACAGACACACAAGTCTCTTTAAATTGATCTCTTAGGTCCAGTGTGGTCTCAGATCTCTTGTAAACAACCTAACAAAGTGAGCTGCTGTAGGTGAGACTGGATTAACTTGGAAGAAGCCTTCAATAGTTTGGCCACTGACCCTGAAAGCCCTTTCTTACTTGGCCCGTAAGAATATAATCTGTTTTGTACTAATAGGATATGTCTTTTGATTATTAATAGCTTTGTTATCGGTTTGCTTTGGAATTTAAAATGTATATAAATGTGTTCTTTGTACCACATCTATTGGATTCCCTCTTGCTGATAGTGTCTCTGGTGTGTCTACTTTCCTAGATAAATCAGTATAGCCACTAGCTGTTCAATAACCAGTTGTTTAGAATGCACACCTATACTGCTACACATGCTTCCATGCTCAGCACTTTCACCCTCCCCCTGCTTTAGCTGCGGAGACCGTGCATGGCTGTATGCTAGAGGATGTAATGCAATTCTCTCCCCTGAATTTTAACAAGACTCTTCTCTAGGATGTTGCAGATGCACCATAAAACAGTTGTTCTTATGTGCCCTAGACACTGCGGTCACTAAGATCACATCGAAAACTGCATAATACAGAATGGTACTGTTTTTCCATGGAGTGTAGTGTAGTAGTGTACTACACAAAGCAGGTCACGGTATTAATCTTACTGAAGATAGCCCAAAGGTGTCATGAATTCTGTTGTACATTTTCCTCATCTAGTTCTTCTGCTACAAAATTTATATGGGGCACTTGTGTCAATATGATCTGCAGAATACATCAAGCCATCCATGTGCAGCTCCAGCTCATGCTCTCTGAACAGTGAGAATCCATATGCCACCATAAGGGACCCACCAGGTCTGACCTGCAAGCACACCGAGAGTAGCTATGTGGAGATGAAGTCTCCTGCGCACAGGGACCTGGCCTTCTGCACCAGCACTAACACCCGGACCTCTGCAAGCAGGAACATCTATGATATGGGTGAGTTAGATATGAGGAAGGGCTTCAGCAATGCAGTCAGGTAATGTTATGAGTAAAGCCAGTTTTTACTTTCTGATGGTATAAAAAATATTACAAATTTTTCTCAAATCTGAGTATTGGGTTATTTCTGACTGTCAGTTATAACTTTTACAAATGTTTCTGTGTATTTTTAAACTCAATATTTACATTTAGGGTCACTTTGTGGATGCACAATTAATGACTGTAGCTCTTACCTTGCTGTACACCATAACTCTGTTTCTGTCAACCGGTACCCCACACCTCAAGGGAGTACCGTGAGAAGACCCTGTGTGGAATCTTTGTGTACAGAGTACTACAATAGTCCCCTGGCTTGACGAGGGCATTTCTGTGTGGAGTTTGCATGTTGTCCCAGAGTTTGCGTTGGTTTCCTCTGGGTTCTCCAGTTTCCTCCCACAGTCTGAAAAATTATACACTGGGCTAATTGGCTGTTTCACATTTCTTCTAGGCATGAGTGTGAACGGTTGTGTGGGTGCTGCCCTTCAAATCTTTGGCAAGCTGTTCAGGGTGTACCCTGCCTTCACCCAGTGTGGGCTGAGAAAGGCTTCAGCCTTCCCACCACCCTGATAGTAGGAATAAGCAGTTTGTCAAATGAGTGAGTGAGTGAACTAGTTGTGATACAGAGAAAGGGTTATTATGGTCAGAATAACCATGTATAGAGGCGTTAAATTACAAATGACCACAAGTAAAAATTTGGAATTGGTTTTATATACAGTGTATTCATACCAGAGTAATGGAAAGGTTCCTAATGGTGAAATGCGATAGAATTACTGCCAGTAAGTAATTCTGCTCCTTTTTGAACACAGTACTATTAAACAATTATGACACAGTAAGCATTTTTTGTTTATACACTATTCTTCCATCAACATGTTTATGCCACTGATTACTGAGTTCAGAGGTCATATTCACAAAGTATTTTATCTTACCACTAAGAGTACTCCTAAGTCACACTAAAAGTTTTAATTCTATTCAGGGCTCTTGAGTGGAAACGAGCTCTCACGGGAGGGAAGGATAGCACACACTCAGCTCCCTGTCACTTAGAGTGATTACCAGCCAATCATAGGCATCTGTGAGCTCATTCCTACAGATAGCACTTTACTTCTGAATGTGTAAGGCTGCCCCCAAAAGTGCATGCACAACAGTTCGCAAAGATGCACAATTTTTAAAATATATCTGTATGAGAATACATTTGTGTAAATGCAGTAAAAGGTCATCTCCCTCTCTCACACATTTGGTAAACCGATTAATTGCAGGAAGGCTGGAGCCTATCTCAGCCGACACTGGGCAAAGGCTTGGTACACCCAAAACAGCACACCAGACCATCCCGACACCAACACACACAACCCTTCATACTCACACCTAGGGTCAGTCTGGAACAGCAAATTAGCCTAATGTGCATGTCTTTGGACCTTGGAAGGAAACCAGAGAACCCGGAGGAAACCCACGCAGGCGCGGGGAGAACATACAAACTCTACATAGAAAGGCCTGACTCTTGCTGTGAGGCGGATGTGCTACCCACTACGTCTCCATGCCGCCCATGCTGGATCATATGACACAAGATTTTTGCCTATCATGATGGTCATCATGTGCAATTAGGCAATCATGGTTCTCAAATCATACTTTTTGCCATATCTTAGTCGGAAGTATGGAAACACTAATTTTAACCCTGACCAATCATCAGGATTGTCGTGGGGCGTCCCAAACGCCACGTTGCTGTTCTTGAATTATAGTATATCTCATTACATGGCCTCGAGTTGATATACAGGCCCAACACTGCTAATTTGTCACAACACAGTCACATAACACATCACAGTCTGAATCAGGATCAGTTCATGAAGCCTGATGCAGGAAGTCTAATATTACATATTACATTACATTACGGCCTTATTACCTCTCAAATGCATGAAATCATCGTCACTGGAAAATAACCAGAAAAAAAACTGTCTCATGCTTCAAATGATACTAACTGAGCTGCAAACGATGAATCTATTAGTAGTTCTATTCTGTGAAATACCTGCACAGAGGTTTAAAATGGAGGAAAGAGAACCAGAACTGTAAATCACTGTAAAAAATGTACCTGGAGGAAACCCAGACAAGCACAGGGAGAACATACAAACTCCACACAGAAATGCCCTCGCCGAGCCCAGGACTCTTTTTGCTGTGAGACGGGTGTATTAATCACGAGTAAAAAGTAATTTTACATAAAAACAAACAGAATGACAGAACGCAGGGAGATCCTCAAGTTGTCAGCATTGCAAAGTTTCCTTTTTTTCCTGTGCCAAATAGCACAGCATTGCCAAACTCTTAATTTTGGTCCTGATTGGGTTGTTTCGGATGGTTGGAGACGTTATTACATCCCTCATGAGTTCCATAACAGTCATTATTTCCTCATCATTGAAGGGGTATCTTTTAAGTAATTCAGCATTGTTTAATGTTTCCTGAACACTCTGAGAGTCTTCTTCATTTTCCCGATTTAGGTGCTGCTTTAAAGCTAATTTATTTTGTGAATTATTCTTTGTTTTAAAATTTATTATTTAAAAATTAGGACTCCCACACAGGACTGACACACCTATTATTTTTGTATTTAATTTTCTCTTAAATTGCTTAAAATGGGTTCACACTGTTGCCACAATGTCGACGATTAAAAAAAGCACGGAGCTTCACGATTTATGAGCATGCTTGGTCTGTTAAGCTGTAATACGCTCTACTATGATTCCCACATTCTATCATGACTGGCATCAAATCGTAAAACATCCTGGCAAAATTTTTGACAGTCAAATATTTTGTCTTGATCATCACGATTCCGCCAAGTTTCCTTAAGATCATCACAATTCCACCAAGTTCCCTCAGGATCAGCACAATTCGATCTCACGACCCCCAATGTTATGAACATTGTCACTGGTCAAAATACATATGACCCTAAATGTGGTTTGTATTTGATTTCTATTAAAGGCCAAGCACATCTCATTTTATAATCTATGCATTAGGTTACAGATTCTTTCACTGTAGCTATGTGAGGGTCTCATAATAGCCCTCATTTATCAATCTAGCATAGAAACCATCAAACGAGAGGGTTCATGTGTGATTCATGATGCGTTTTATCACAGTGTAAGAATGATCAGGCGTTGATTAATGTGGTAGCTGCAAACCACCGTGATTTAAATATCACGCTCCTAAATAAGAGGCCATGCCCCTAAACTTTTCAGCATGGAAAACCACAATATGGTCAACAAGAGAAACATCTCTGTCCTTAAAATGGAAGTGAAAGTCCAATCAAATAAATTATTTCTATTTGGAAACCTGCAAAGTAGCTTCAGAGGAAGATCACTGCTCTGGTCCTCTGTATTTTCGGTCTACAAGTGAACTCCAGCTAAGGTTTAAACATTTCAGTTATAGCCTATACACCTAGACCATATATTGTATATAATAATCATATGATAACTTATATTACAAATCTTTATATGTTAAAGAATCAAAAAAGCACTCAAGTCAGACTTGAAACCCGCCACCACAAAGCAGCCCGGGGTCAGACTGACAACTGTGCTCTATTTTGGTGCACTGCTGCAAAAAATGCGTGTAATCCATCACACTTAATAATTGACATTGACTCAATGTAAATAATTTAGGTTAAAGGTTAAACTGAATAATTTCTTTACATCCTGTCAACTAATGTTAAATATTTAGAGTGATTGATCACTCAGTTACTTGTTTGTCTTATCCAACATATAATTTTTTTTTTCAGTGTATGTGATTAGATGCCAATCTTATAACGATTCTCAGACTCAGCCAGGCTCACTATGCTAGACCGCACAACTTCACGCTGTCTAGAAAATTTGCATACTCGAGCTGAGACTTGATGTAAGATTTCATCATAACCTCCTTTCAAGTCCACATTTATGATGAGTAATGAACTATGCACGAAAATGATGTACGTCCAGTTTTCTGTTATATATTTGTTTTGTAAATGAGGGCCGCTATCATTTTAATGTATCATTATAGGCCCAACAAGTCTAAAAATCATCTTAAAGGAGAAGTGTTCCTTGCTTTTGGGTATTACTGCACAGTGCCATACAGTGCACCCCAAATATTCCGTTCATCAACAATTACATACACATCAAAAAGAAAAAAGAAAACAAAAAAAAAAACCAGATTATTCTTGTTATCCTTATCCTAGTGCCAACCATTTTGCAAACCTGTGTACAGAAAAGTAACTTGTAGGACTGTGCAGTAGATAAGAAATGCTATAGTTTAGGATTGATTTTTTCCAAGTGAAAGCAAATCAGCAATTCTGACCTCTGTGGTCCAATAAGACATCAATGTCTATCAAAGGGTACCTGTGGTGATTTAGTGTTACTTGCTCTTCAAAACAATTATTTAGGACATCAGCAGTTCCTTCCGGCAACATCAGTCCTTGCCCCTTGTCAAAATGTGCATGAGTGTTGCAACTCTAGGCATGCTCAGAGACATGTTGCCTTTCTGATTGGCTGTTTCAGCCTGGTAGTGATGTGAACTCATTGGGTTGGCTGGGCTACCCTTCACTGACCCATGTGTAGCATAACACATTATTGTCTAGTGCTGAGCTGTATGAACAACAAGCACAGAAATCGCAGAAAACATTAGCTGTGTAAGCCATTTTGGATCATCTCTGGCAGCATTTTCATCCTCAGAGTCACTATAATGTAACGTCTCACTGTCTCCACAAGACTCCTCTCTCTCTGGTTCAAATAGGAAACCATTTACACCCATTTCCTACAAAATGCTGCAATAGTTGCTCCTTGAACAACCCCACCCAACGAGTTCACGTCACTTCCGGGGAAAAAAAATGACCGCTAACCATCGATTCAGCCTCCGCTAGAAATCCACAGGATAAAATTACCCGGTTTTGTGCCTTTTATGTCCATTCATTAATTTTCTGAACCGTTTAATCTTAAGAGTTGCGGAGAGGCTGGCGCCCATCTCAGCCGACTCTGGAGGAAGGCAGAGTACACCCTCGACAGCTCGCCAGGCCATCACAGGGCACATTTTATGTTCATTTATGTTAAAATAAGTGTCTATATCGCTTCAATGTATTATTCACGGGCGGGAGGGATGCCATATACTCACCTTCCTGTCACACATAGTGATCAGCAGCTAGTCATGGGCTTCTGTGAGTTCATGCGTACAATGGACTGGTTAGCACGTTCCCTCCGGATGTGTATGGATGCCCCTGAATGCACATGTGCAAGCATCACATGACATGGAGGGGACTCATGCTTGCTTAAGGCCCCCTGGTTGGTGGAACCCGCACGATATGGAGGCAATACTTGATGGGAGGGGATTGGCTATGACTAAATTAGGGAAGAAAATAAATAAATGAAATAAACGTAACAATGCTGCTCTATCTGTGCTGGAACTGAACAAACTACCGAGCAAGAAAGGGGCTACAGTCAACAACTGTCTAAATCTATAAATGCTCCTTTAATGCATATGTATGTATTTTTGGTATACTCCATAATATTTAACAAAGCTTTTACCTGCATCTCCATCAGAACCGACAGTGAGTGTCCTACAGGGACCCAATGGCCTGGCGACTGGTTTCTCCCAGAACCCTTATGACCTTCCTCGGAACAGCCACATCCCAAGCCACTATGACATCTTGCCCATGCGCCACAGCCCTACACACACACCTTCACCCCCTGACAGCCCCCCCAGCTCTCTGCTGTAGAGCCTACCTGAGCTGAGCCTACCTCTACTCTACAGCACCACCTGCTTCTGCAGGACCTTCTACTGTCTATCTTTTTATTCTATCACACTTTTCCTCTCTTTCCCACACACACACACGACAGATTATTTATGAATGGTGTAAAATAAAGATTTGATGGATTGGTGTGTGTGTGTGGGACAACAAATGGCTAAGAAAGGACTGTACAGAAACTATAAAGATATTAGTAAATACCCTCCTCTCCCTTCTCTTTATTCAGTTCACTGGAAGATAAAAGTATTTAATTAAGAGGTCTGGACTTTGAACTAAGACAAATAAATAAATCCTGTATTCTAAATCTAATTGTGTAAACTGCAGCAGACTGTCTGCTAACGGACTGTCAAGGTAGTTTTGTGTTGGAGTTTCTATACAAACAAGCTTCTCCACTTGTAGGAGGAAGATAGTCTGAGTAATCTGCTGGTTAGGAGCTTAGGCACGGCGAGGAGTTGACCCAATCCCCTGCGCCCGAAAGCAATCAGGGACTGACCCTGGCCATCTGATCAGATCCAAAGGACACTGATGACTAGGGGTGAAATGTCACTGCTAACCTTGATTATATAAGGACTGAAAGGACCTTAATGAGAAAGCATGGCTTAATAGTAAACGGTTAAATAGTAAAAAAATGTAGTTTATATATATATATATATATATATATATATATATATATATATATATATATATATATATATATATATATATA
>JAOUQZ010000035.1:26149748-26160500 GCA_028564935.1 Neosilurus hyrtlii
ATATATATGTATAAAGACGATTACCAGATTAAGTTTTTGAGACCCATCAGTTTTTCTTCATGACAGTACAGTAAGTATAATTCTTTAGACATTTCACAGAGCTTTTTAAAATGTGCTGAGGTGGTACCCAGCTCTTTATAAAAGATTTATGAGGAAAAACAGCAGCTTGGTATACACTGTACAATGTCCTTAATTCCACTAGCCTATATTAAACTGCTGTTTCATCCAAAAACATTTATGGTTATATATCAAGTTTGCAGGTGTGATGTCATGTGAATGTGTTTTCCAGACTGTATACTATAATGTTACTTTTTTTTTCCTTTTGGATAAATATTCTTTGTAATTCTGTTTATGTTCTTAAAATGCCAGCTATTGGATCTTAAGGGAGTTTTTTGTTTGTTGTGTTTATTTGTAACTTATCCATAGAGATGTAAAGTTTAAATAGAAAACAATCTAGCATGAGCAAATGATATCAAATGATGCTTAATTCATAATGTGACTGTAGCACTCATGCGCACTAGTGATACATTATGTAAATTCTTTTGTGTCGACGTAGATGAATTACAGTGGGCCGTGATCACCTACATATCGTTGGGATACATTTCCTGAATCTTGTTTCATATAGGTCAATTTTGCTTGTTTGCTTTGTGCATTGATCTAAATGTGTCTCCATTGCCTTCACTAAAGCAATAACCTTCAGACAATCACACACGACAACAAACATGCAGTTTATCCGCCCATACACAACACATTGGTGTGCTTTAAGCCTGTTTGTGATACAAAACTGATTTAATCTTTGTGTCATTTCATTTAAAATAAAGCTTACAGAGAAAAGGTTTAATTTAACATCAGCCCTCATGTCCATGACGTGATGTAAATGAGCTGCTTCTCTTTATACAAGGGATTTAACAACTTCTACATTGTTTCCTGATTAGGCACCAGACCACGGAGTAATCAGGAAATGAAACAAGACCATGTGCACATAATGGTTAATGATTTAACCGAAAACACTGATTAGGAATTTCTTACAAGAACAAAATACAAGTGCCTGGCCTTTACTGGAAAAATAGTAAATAAATAAAGTTGCACACTGATATTTTGTTGGACTGCTTTTAGCCTTGATTACAGCACATAATCACTATGGCACTGTCAATTCAGGGGTGTCAAACTCATGTTCACTGAGGGCCACATCACTAATCTACATGGCAAAATTAGTTGAATCACTTGTCCACGTTTCTTTTGTTCACTTGCCTTTTCGAGAAATGCTAGAAGTCAATAAGATGGCTTTCCATCTTGGAGTCATGAACTTATTTACCTGTATGTTTCCTCCATCTAGTGGAATGATGACGAATTGTGTTTCATGGCAATGCTTGATGCAAAGAATATGCAATAAATATATTCTTTGAAAGGTCTCGTGGTCCAAATAAAATGAGATGATGGGCTGGATTTTACCTGTGGGACTTGAGTTTGACACCTGTGCTTTAGTCGGTCAGGTAAAATGACACCAGCTGATGACCTGAATGAGCAGGTTATCACATCAATGGACTTTTTCTTCCCTGATGACATGGATATAAATTTGGACAAATAATGAAAGAGGTTCAGGGAGCATGAGGAATCATTTTCACATGTCTTGGCACCCCACAGTCCTGACCTTAATCCTATGGGTAGTGTTTGGGATGTGCTGGAGAAGACTTTATGGAGTGGTTCAGTTTTCTCCTCATCAATTCAAGATGTCAGTAAAAAATGAACCCAACTTTAGATGGAAATAAATGTAGTGTTGCTTATGTGTTTTGGAAACATAGCCATAGTGATTATGTACTGTAACCAACTTTATCTGGGCAGTGCATGACGTTTGTTATAAATGATTAAATGAATCATATAAGTAATCACAAATCCCTTCAATTACTCATTGAACCGTAATTTTATTTTTCGTTTTGAAATTACAGTGGATAGAGTAATAGTATAATGATAAAAAAAAAATCACAGTACAGCACAGACAGAAAATGTTTTTGAGGCAATATGTGACGGAGAACTGACAGAGTATCAAGATCCAGATAAACACCAGACACACCAGCTATGTTCAGTGCTTAGGCTGGGCATAGCTGTGCCATCTGTACCCACACATCATTGGCACTGCCCTTAAGCCATCTATAAGTCAGTTACATGATTAAGTTTAGGGTCTGTAGGACCAGTAAGGGAGGAAGGCCCAATACTATATAATCACAAAATGCATAGAGAAAGACATTGTGCCCAACTTGATAGATACACAATTTTCTTTACAACTATTCTATTCCGCTTTAGATTACCATATTGCCATGTCTATACTGAGTTCACTAACTTAAACACTCCTCGATATAAATTATGTATCATTATTCCAGCTATTACAGGGAAGGAGAGGAAGGGGTCTCAGAGTGCTTAGATTTAAGGAGAACTCTAAACATTTATGTGTAACAGAGAGGGTGAAGGGTTTTAAGAATATTCCAGAATAGATCATGCATATTGTCCTCACTATCATTTCTACCGTACACACAATACTATTCCTTAGGCAGCCATGGTGCAAAACAGATTTACCGTTTATATTGTTCTCCATATCTGCAGAATCATAGGAATGCTTGCTTTTACAATCACAACATGATTATACTGGGCTACAATATATTATACATTCTTAATTTATTTTAAATCAGAAACATAGCATTGCCCTAAAATTACAGGAGATTTACATAATAGGCACAAAACAATAAATCAGTTGGACACTACTGAATAAATACTAAAGGATGAAACTGTAGTGTGGGGTAAAGAAGAAGAGACATAGCGTGTTTGGTGCAAAAACAGAAATGTTCCAGCTTATCAGTTCTATCCTGTGTGCAGTGCTCTGATGATTCTTTCTCTTGAATAAGGGGAGTGGTACACTGATTGCGAAATTTCTTGGACTCTATCATTTTCTAAGATCTCACTTACTATAATACATAAACCTTATAGTGTTTCAGTGCCATTAAAACAAGTACCTACACTTACAGCTATTAAGGTCTAAGCTGAAATGTTTTTGTAAAGAATTTTTTTCCCTACTTGATCTTTGCATCAGTTGTTGTTTCTGAATGATTTGAACCTGCTATTTAACCTGGATAGCAAAACCAAATGGAGGGGACATCAGAGGGCAGAAACAAAAAAGGAAAAAAAGACAGCAGTCAGAATTGGATGAATGCCACCATTTTAGAACGGCAGAAAGAGCATGCGATGAAGGTCTCACAGCACAGCTGTGAAAAGCAGGAGGAAAAAGCCCACAGTGTGAGCACATGCTCAAAAAAAGGGTAGGCTTGCGTGACATTCCTCTGAGAAAGGCACTAAAACCACTACTCTACAAGAAATGCACGGGAAGAATGGAACGAGCAGCAGCATGAGAAACTCTGTCAGTGTGAGGAGCCATGTCTGTGGGGTTCTCTGTACTAAAAGAACATCGTCCCACTCCTCTTCCAAAATGCTGATATAAAGCATGCAAGTATGTTCTACTATACAGTCCACGGGATGACCGCCGTGTTACACGATCTGCTCAGATACTGTCAAAAATACAATAATAGGAGTGCTCCTAAAATGGTATTCAAGTTTCCATGCAAAGTGAAGCATTTGCAAAACACACAGCCATAGCTAAAGTAGATGATCTCTGGGGCTTAACACTGGTCTAACATCTAGTATTCAAAGTCTACATAACACCTCCTTAATGCCAGTGTCTAATCATGTGAAGGACCAGCTGCGCAACACACTGACATGAACAAACCTCACACTGTTTGCAAATGAAGGAATATATTAAGACATTTCTGTGATCAGCACAACTGATTATTAAAATTTTGCAATAAAACGGCCTACTATGGCAGGGGGGAAAAAAACAACAACACAAAAACAAAATATTAGTCCAGCACGCAGGTGGTAACCTTTTTGAGATCTGCGGTTTGGAAACACAGCTTCTGTGCTCTAGCCCAAGCGTGCAGCTGCGCCTCTGAACCAAAGCAGTCTTTAAGAAGTGTGTGAGTGTGTGTGTGTGTGTGTAGAGGGGGGGATTGGGGGGTGGACAGGGAAGGATGAGGGCTTTTCTGCAGGTGGGCTTTGCAGGAAAAGGAGGTCATGGAGGGGGCTAGATGTTCTGGCAACACTGCATTTTTGGCTTATTCTCAGTGGGCTGCACCTGGATAGACACCACGTTGTTGCTGGGCGATATGTCGTTGTCCCGGCGGTCTGACATCTGTTTCTGGGACACGATGCGATAGATTTCTGTAAGATAAATCAGCTTGTCAGACACAAAATAGACCTGTCTACAAAGATGATTATTAAAAAATTCAAAATTAAAAAATTAGAAAAAAAAATGTTTTTGGATCATTTAATTTCAGTTTATTGATGTTCGCATCAGTTAGTGCACAGAGATATCTGCACTAACAAAAATCCCTGTGTGCTGAAAAGCCTCTGACATAATTTGAATTCATTACACCATTTTTTATTCAGGCTTAACCATAAACATTGCAGTACGCCTGAGGTAATATAATTACCATGTTATATCGGATGGCCTTTAAATTGTGAACTTCCTTCAGCTTACATTGCAGAAGGGAAATAAGGCTAGGCTTACAAACAAAGCTGCATCAGAAGCAGGAAGCTTTTTTTATTACAGTCACGTCAAGCTGGAGGAACTCAATGGACCCACCCCAGCAAGGTCAGTCCTTTCATTAGTCATTTATAAGGGAATGGCCTTCGACCAAAAACCAATCAGCCTTTAGCACACACACACTCACGCGTGCACATACAAGCGCACACACTTTTTCAAGCTCATCTGCATGAAATTCTGCTCATCAACTTATTTCTGTCCAAATATACTTCAGCATATAATAAACCAAACAGACATGAAAACAGCTCCTGTACTCAGAACTCACTCACCAGTCAGGATGGTCTGAAAGGCTGTCTCTACATTGGTGGAATCCAGAGCTGATGTCTCCAAGAAAGACAACCCATTCTTTTCTGTGTAGACAGAAAATATTACTTCACTGAGATGGTATTTCAAGGTTCCACTTCAAAAGAACATAAGGCCCCTAATAAAATTTAGTCTTCACTCTTATTTAACCAAAATATTACAGATTAAAAAAGTATTATCCTGACTGATTTGATTTTGGTATACTGTATTAATCCCGCAAAATAAATTATTGCCTTTGCATTTAACCCTTCCAAAATGAGCACACACACTCGGAGCAGTGGGCTGCCACACACAGGGCGCCCGGAGAGTAGTTTAGTGGGGTTTAGGTGCCTTGCTCAAGGGCACTTCAGCCATGAATGTGGAGGAAGGGAAGGTGCAGCTCACCCAACCCGCTGCTTTATCCATCCACGGCTGCCCCCATTGGGAGGAAACAGAAAAGTGGGCAATGCACTAGTTTTAGCCCAAATTTCACTGGGGTTCTGACCTGCAAATGCGCGTGCCTCATCAGTAGGCACAGCCCGGAGGTGGCGCAGGTCACTTTTGTTACCAACCAGCATAATAACAATGTTGCTGTCTGCATGGTCCCTCAGCTCCTTCAGCCAGCGCTCCACATTCTCATAGGTCAGGTGCTTGGCAATATCGTACACCAGCAGAGCCCCCACGGCACCACGGTAATACCTTTAAACCAAGAATAAACAACAATCTTTACCAGGCAAGTAGTATCAACTCCGATATTAAAGGAGGTCCACAACATTTTGTAAACAAACAACATACAATATAATGGTTTACTAAAGTGATTTCAAGAATTTAACAATCATTTTTTTAGAAGAAATTTATCTGCGTAAAGTTTTATGCAAGTGTTGTGGTGTTTTCTTACGCGGAGGTGATGGCTCTGTAGCGCTCCTGCCCAGCCGTGTCCCATATCTGGGCTTTTACGGTCTTCCCGTCCACCTGAATGCTGCGAGTAGCAAACTCCACTCCAATAGTGCTTTTACTTTCCAGGTTGAACTCGTTGCGGGTGAAACGGGACAACAGGTTACTCTTCCCAACGCCAGAGTCTCCAATCAGCACCACTTAAAAAAATAAAACAAACAAAAAAAATTCTTTAATGTTTTGCTCTGAACTCAGAAGAGGCAACAAATTATTCACATCAGAGCTCATACTGCGATGAAGTGCTGGATCACGTCCGAATCCAAAATGGCACATTTTCAGGACGGAGTCACTGTGCGTGTGTGCGCGCGTGCGCAGTCTTGACTGCATTTGGGCATAAGCTCGATATTGTGTTACAGTATCATTATTATAGTATTAATATTTAGGCAGTGCCTAAAAGTGGAGCTCTGAAATTGTCAAGTAAATCAATTTAGTCCTTTGGACTAAGGACCAATTACTTTTTCACATGAGTGATGTCAAAGGTTTTGTTTTTCAATAAGTCACAAGATCATTTGAAAATGTGTGTTGTTTACTCAGGTTGTCTTTTATATTATAGTAGACAGAACAAGGCTAAAAGTTACAAATAAAACAAAATAGAGGAAATAAGAGGGCAAAATGCTGTAATGGCACTGTGTATACCTGTATGGATACAATCTCTCTCTCACACACACACTCTATATAAATACATACACCTTTCAATTCAATGTTGTTGGTTTTTTTTCCTTTTTTAAATGATTTTTCTACTTGAATAATGCTGGTGGATCAGGTGACCGTGGAGGTCAGGCCATCAGAATCATTGTCCTGTTAAAAACCAAATGGCAATCAATGTTGTCGCAGAGTGCAGCGGTAGTGATGCTGGTTAAGTGTGCTTTCAGTTTTAAATAATTCACTTATATACTATGCAATGTCACCAGCAAAGCAACCCCACACCATCAAATTTCCCCCTCCAGGCTTCACAGTGGGAAGCACACATGCAAAACTATCCATTCCTCTTTTTTAAATCTCACAAAGATACAGCACTTGGAATCAAAATTCTTAAACTAGAACTAATCAGAACAAAAGAACAGATTTCAACTTGCCCTAAGTACACTGCTTGTGTTTCTTGGTCCACGCAATTATCTCTTTCTTTTGCTTGGCCTCCTTCAGTAGTTGTTTCTCTGCAACAATTTGAAAACGAAGGCCTGATTCACACAGTCTCCTCCAAACAGTTGATAGTGAGCATTCATGTCGGCTCAAATCTCACGAGCTGTTAAGAGCCAATTTTTCTAAGAATCCCCCAATAAATCATGGGGGTGATATCGCCCATTTAGATTCCAACAAAATTTTGGTGGGGGTTCAAATTTCAAATTCAAATTTTATTTGTCACAGACAAATTATACACACTACAATATGTAGTGAAATGCTTAGTACGACTGTCCAGGATGTAAGAATTAACTATCAAAGCAACATTATTGCCAAAACTTACAGAAATCACATTGATCATCTCTGGAACCCTTCAGAAAAAAAATGTATGGCACTCTTAAGGGGAGGTGTCCCGAGGGCCAAAATAAAAAAATAATAATAATAACATTTGGTTTTTGACTTTATCTACGGGCACCCTCATTCAGCCTCTGATTTCAAGGGATATTAACACATCAGGTAAAGTCTTT
Organism: Neosilurus hyrtlii; assembly: GCA_028564935.1. Taxonomy (NCBI): domain Eukaryota; kingdom Metazoa; phylum Chordata; class Actinopteri; order Siluriformes; family Plotosidae; genus Neosilurus; species Neosilurus hyrtlii. Next base: position 26,157,279 of record JAOUQZ010000035.1, read on the forward strand.
CACAAAATGATTAACCCTTTATGAACCAGAGTTCCAGGTGAAGGTCCTCCTGATATTACAATCATAGCAAGTAGAGATATAAAGGATTATAATAAATAATTAAATGTAATAATTACATAGGTGCTCTGAGTTATGGTCTGAAGAAACCATACCAAAACTACACTTGTCACAAAACATTTTCACACTCCCTATACAAGAAGTGCCCAAACTAAGCCACCACCGCTCATGCATATTTAGAAAGGAAAGGTCCCCATGTGTCCAAATATGCATGAAAGAGCCAGGCTTAAGCCTGAAGAAATACAGTTCTTGCAATTTTCCAGCTAAACTTCATTTCTTACAGTAATGATAGACTGTATCTCTTTACTTAGCTGAGAGCGTCTTGGCATGACATGGAGTACTAGACATCTGATAGGGCTATTTACTATATAACAGCACTACATGAAAACAATATAACTGACGATCTTAAATTCAAAAGGAAAGCAAGAAGCTGTATTAATTAACTTTGGACTAGAGTTAGCTCAATAAAGAACTTTGGGCTCAGTACAGTACCTGGCATCATAGGACAGTAACAGTACCAGTTCAGCACTAAAAAAATGTGTGTGCTCACGCAATGTGTCTGTCAGCTTCAACTCGAGATTATATGACTCTTCACTTTTTCCTCTATCTTTCAAAACTTTTACTTCTTGAGTTTGTTTAATTATGCCATCACTATTAGACGACTTGTGGCATGAAACAAGCATGACACAGAAAGGGGACCCCCGCCAAAATAAATAAATTTATTCAGCGACTCAGTACTTAAGAATGATGTATGAACATAAATCGCCCCTCACACAGAAAGCTGAATGTACATATCCACACACAAACATGTCAACATCGAATTTGTACATTTCGGATATGTGTGGAGGCCGATTTATGTTCATACATCATTCTTCAGTACTGAGTCGCCGGGAAATTTATTTTTATTTATTTATCTGTTTATTTATTTATTTTTGTTTGTTTATTTATTTGGGCAGGGGGGGTCCTTCCCCAAATTTCTTTATTTCAAATAATTTCAGAAAGACTGCGAAGAACACGAAAAACCAACAGCAACTTGGAAGGAACAAGTCAAATCAGTGTGAGCAAGAATATGAGGCCAAGGCCGATGAAAATGATGACGACGGCCAACCACCAGAGAAACAGTCACGGAGTCATGATGGCAATTATGACTCACAGCATTAGATGGTTAATGTTAGCCCAAAACCAATGCAAAATCTGACAGTGACAGTCTGGTGGGTGACAGGTTAAATTCCAAGCTGCTATATCACAATCATCCCAGGATAAGACAGGACTGTTTCAGACCCCATCATTCAGTCGAAAACCCATTTCTATTATCAGGGTATAACCCAGCAAACAAGCTGTTCTTAAACTATTTATTTAATCTGCCAATCACAGCAAACAAAAACAAGTACTACAAATGTAAATATTTACATGAAACCCCACATATAACACCAAAGCTAGTCTATGCTAACTGTAGCATTATGAACTTACGGCCTACTTGCTCCCCAGAAGGCAATAACTGACAATGTAACGATAATCCAATTTATAATCACATTGATGTTTCACAATTCTGACATCTCATGTTTTAGGCACCTAATCTAACTATAGTGACAGAGGCTACTCTTTCCAAAGTTAGCTGGCTCTGTCAAATTTTTAATGTTAGGCAAGTTAGTTTGTTGCACCTCCTCAATTCAATGGATGCTAACCATAGACTTAGGCCTTGTATCAATGAATCATATGTGTTTGACATGACATGCACATTATACTCCCATGGCATTTCATTCATCTAACAGGGTGCTATTTTGCCATTATGAATGCATGAATTCATAATTCATACACCTGTGAGAGTTACGTGTATACGTCACCTCTGGAAACAGCTGAAGAGTTCCAAGGCTTGTTTTACTGACAGAAGTATACAGTGAGCATCAGGTTTCATTAATCCTGAAAATTTTGATAGCTGCAGTATATAAAAACAAAGGTGAAGTAGCAGACACTGGGGACAACAAAGTTACAGAGTTGGCAGAGGGCCAAAATGTCTCTTCACTGACCAGGATGATCATCAACTACTTTGAATGTCACTCATCAACTTTAGTGACAAGCCATGCAAAGCTAGAAAAAAAATGCCATTCATCAATGAAAAGCAGAAAGAGCCAGACTGAAGTTTGCTAAAAACCATAAGGATTAGACCACAGTGGAAGGGTCCAACTTACAGCATTCCTCGCCACCTGATCATTAAATGGTTAGACGAAGACTTGGAAAGACCTACAAGCCACAGTGTTTCACATCCATTGTGTGTGATGATCTGGGGGTGCTTCAGCAAGGCCAGAATGGAGCAAATTCTTGTTAAAAGATCGCATGAATCAAGCCAAGGTTAAGCTGGAAGAAAACTTGCTTCTTTCTTCCAACACAATGTTCCTTAAACCTGAAAATTGAACCTTCCAGTAGGACAATGCTACTCAGCCAGGTCAACCAAGGTGTGGATGGAGGACCACAAAATCAAGACTGTGTCATGAGCGGACCAGTCTCCGGACCTGAACCCCAGTGGAAACTTCTGGAAAGTGATCAAGAAGAGGAGTGATCACAAAGAATCAAACAAACCTGAGCTGACTGAATTTTTCCTCTAGGAGCGGCATCAAGTCGCCCAAGAGCGATGAGAAAGATGAGTAGAACACGTGCCAAGATGCACGAAAACTGGGATTAAACTGTCAGGGGTTTCCCACCAAATATTGGCTTGTGAAGTCATCCATAGTTTGTAGTTTAAAGATTAATATGAAGTACTAAATTTAAAATTGAATATGATTTTGGCTTCTGGATTATTCAAGGTCTGAAAACACTTCATCGACATTATTTCTGACTAGTTGTCACATTCTGCAATACCCTACTCTTAAGAGACAATAGTTTTAATGTGCATTGTGGGGGGAAATGATGTCACTAGGTCGTGGATTAAAATCTAAAACGTTCATGGTTGTCAAATTATATACCCTACATAGTTATAAACCAGAGACACTGGATTTTACAAAGGTCTCCTTTATCCGTATCTAAACATACATAAAGATATTACATATACATATATATGTATGTATATATATATATATATGTATATATATGTATGTGTATATATATATATATATATATATATATATATATATATATATATATATATATACACACACACACACACACACA
>JAOUQZ010000035.1:26170972-26188015 GCA_028564935.1 Neosilurus hyrtlii
AGGCTGGCGCCCATCTCAGCCGACTCTGGGCGAGGGCAGAGTACACCCCGGACAGCTCGCCAGGCCATCGCAGGGCATTTTGGCGTATAATAAAAAAGATTTTTTTTTTTTCAACATGATCCCATGGATTCCACAAATCACCTCCAAAATTTAATGGTTTGTTGCTTGTACTTGTTACTTATCCTACACACAAACAAACAGATCAACAAAACAAACTGACAAACAAACCAAGACAGGTGAAAACATTACCTCTTGGTGGACAAAAATATTTCACTTGGGAATTTATTTATTGAGGAAAATGATCCAACGTAACCTTTGCTTTCAGACCCCTTTGTGCAGAAATAACTGTAACTAAATACTTGTGGAAACTGTTAATCCGTCCTGCACATCGACTTGAAGGGATTTCAGTCCATTCTTCTATACCAAACATCTTCATTTTTGGGATGTTGGTGGGTTTCCTCAAATTAACTGCTCACACAACATTTCTACTGGATTAAGGTCAGGGTTCAGAAACTTTTAAGGATGGCTGTAAATGTAAGTGGGAGCACGTGCTCTTAGACATGTCTCCAGCCTTGAGCTGGATTAGGGTTATACAGTCCATGTTTAATCTTTAAGTCTTCTCCTGAGCTAAATTCAGTTATAGTTCTACCCATCCTCTAAATATATGATGAGATACTCTTTCTCTGACTATTTTAATAAAACAAAACAGTGGAAGAAAAACTCAGTAGTCATCATAGGAGGAGTTAGCCGATAGGTCTGTCCCGCCCCCCGAAACCCCACTCCCCAACAAAAGCTCTTAAGCTCTGTCCCGTGACACTATTGGCCCATAATGCATACCACTAATCCATTACCTGTAAAGCTGCTGACTGACAGACAGACACCCTACAGAGAGTCAGAGAAAGTGCTCGTCTGCTGTGTCAGTGCCGCTGATGATGCTCAGCAGCCTGTAAACTGAGCCTGATTGATTGCCTGCCTATGGCTTATTACTGTTCCCATATGAAGTCAATATTAAGATGAACTGGATATCATGAGACAGCAGCACAGTTTAAAACCCTGTTATTCCTGGCTTGTCAATGTGCAAAACACAAATCTTTGTTCATAAGGGTTTTGGTTTGAGATACTCAACAGATTCTCTGAATTAGATATGGAAAGCATCTCAGCCGTCTCTGGGTGAAGACGGGGTACACCCAGAATTGCTCACCAATCCATGGCAGGGCCAACACACACACACACACACACACACACACACACACACACACACACACACACACACACACACACACACACATAAGCCACACATAGTGCCTGGGTACTCTTTCAGTGCTATTTATGGTACCATGTAACAGCGATAAAGAGAATCAGTCACACTCTGCTAGCTACACAGGGCTGTGCTCTAGAGTGTGGCGGCACTTGTACATGCGTGCTGTAAATTCCTCCGCCTTGGCCAGTTTTCAGGAAACGCTGAGATGCTTGTGGCATCTTTAATAGAAATGTTTGTTGTTTTGGAGAGACAGTTCCAGTGCCCCAACAATGTAATCGTGCCTCATGCATGCAATTTTTTTCACATAACATATTTATTTAATTTCTACTTAAAGGAACGGTTTTAAAGATTTGCAGTGTGTGTATAGTCAAATATGTTTTTATGCACAGCAGGAATGATTGATAATTGCAACCATATGGTCTTTGGTGTATTTATTACAAAGATTGTGGCATTTGAAGGTTTTTTGCTGTGTGTGTGTGTGTGTGTGGAACAAAATGGTGTGTTAGATGTTTGAATCTTTTTCCAAGATTGAGGAATATAATCTTGGCTCTAGATCAGATAAAGTTGAATGAGTTCTGTAACTTTTATGCTAAGTGTGAATTTTTAATGTGCAAAACAACCTTATTACCTTTTGCTGCGCTGTGAAACCCAGACGTCAGCTTTTCTGAAATATCCTCCCGTGAAATGTAAGAAATCTGCTGAAATACATTTGTATGTTAAATTGTGCTTGCTATGAATAGGCCGCTTGCTACTGCATAATTCCTGGTCATAGTTTTATGCAAAACAACACCGTTGTTTCGAAAGTCTGCAGTGTTGAGGTACTACCTGCTGTTATAATGTTTAATTTGTCCATCTGGTACATGCAACCCATGTTAGTTCGGTTTCACATAACTTTCTAAATTGAGCAACATCCTGTAACATAGATCCTGCATGCCCTACTTTCGAATGTGTATTGATACCCCATCTCTCATGTTCTCCTTCTCTCCCTCCTTCACTCTTCCCAGCTCTACTGTTCTCTCTCTATGGGGAAAGTACAAGATGGAGGACAAAAGCCCACGTGTAGCAGACTACTTTGTGGTAGCGGGTCTCACTGACTCCTCAGAGCCCTACGAAGAGGACATAATATGTGATGAAAGCTGCCCAAGGAGCTCAGCCCTAGCCGAGGCTCCAATCACAGATGTGGCGGTTGTGTTTCGCTCTCAAGGCGAGGAAGTGCCACGGGGCTACACCTGCATCGAGTTCACTCCCTCGGGCCTTCCCGCTGAGCTGAACGGAGGCAGCATCATAGGGCCACAGATCTTCCTTTGCTTCAGGCGAGGACGAGACAAGCCACCGCTCACTGACCTAGGGTGAGTCACTTTTGTTTACTCATACCCATTACACTGACTTCCAAATTACAGGAGCCGATCGGAATATTATAGGAGTCAGAAAAATGGATAATAACAGTGTCTTAGTGCAGAAATGTTTCCTTCAGCAATTACTGCTAAAGTAAATAACTATTAGGTTTGTCCAGAAATCTCTGACAATCTCAATATTTTGGAAATAAAGGCTTACTGTCTTACACAGTGGAAAATGACTAAGTGTATTATACTGTATGATTTATCTGTTCAGCTTTTTAAGGCAGTAGTTACACGATGCTGTGTTTTCAGTTCCATAAATAACACACAAGCATTCATTCAGACACATCACAAAAGCATAAACAAAAAGAAAAAACTCTTGTGACCACATAGCTGACATTTTTTTTGAATGTGTTTATTCAAATCATATATTTAGCCGAAGTGGTTCACTCAGTTTGTTTTATGGCTATTGCTATTGGAAGGAATTTGCATGAAACTGTTACATAAATATTCATGCTGCTTTCATTCTCAATAATTTGCCGAAATGCTTAATCCTATTATGCCGGTGGTGTAATGGTTAGGGTGCTGGGCTCATGATTGAGTGGTCGTGGGTTCGATCCCTGGGCAAGGTCTTAACTGTGTCCACTCAGCAATATAAATGGGTACCAGTAAAAAATACTGGGAATGGACAATAGACTAGCGTCCCATCCAGTAGGATGTGAATTCCTAGTTGCATCACACTAAGGAAACCGGGGCTATGATATGCCACTTGGCTCAGATGTAAAAGTCCAACAGACTTTAACTTTATCCTATTAGGGTGGCAGGAAGGCTAAAGCCTATCTAAGCCAACACTGGCAAAGGCAGGGTACACCCTGAGCATCAGCTCACCAGAGCATCCTGCAGGGCAAACACACACACACACAACACAAACACTCACATTCACATCTACAGACAACTTGGTGCAGCCAGTTAGCCTATTGTGCGTGTTTTTGGATGGTGGGAGGAAACCGGAGTACCCGGAGGAAACCCACGTAAGCACAAGGAGAACATGCAATCTCCACACAGAGCCCGGGAATCAAACCCAGGACATTCTCACTGTAAGTTGGAGCCGTGCAGCCGTGTCGCCGTGCCAGCAAATGTATACACATCAGTATTATGCAGCTTCTTTGCCTTGAAATGATTATTTCCCTCTTATTATTTGTCAGTGTTCTCCATGAGTGGAGGGAGAAGTTAAAGCCGGGATGCCACATCATCCAAACCACTCCTTCTGGCCGTCCTGCCAATATCAGCAGCTCTTCCTCACAGAGAATCTACATCACGTACCGCCGTGCACCCGAGTGTCATTCTCATACCACGTTGGCCGTTACAGACATTTGTGTTATCATACCCGGCAAAGGAGAAACACCACCGTATGCCTTTTGCAAAGTGGACAAAAACCTAAACAGCAGCATGGTGAGTAGCCTCGCCTTACTCACTAAGAGCATGTGATTATGCATACAATTATGTGTGGACCTTGGCAGTGCTGTGCTGTAGAATTTCTCAATCCCATTGAAGCCACACATTACAAGCAGTGAACCAGCAGAATAAAGCCGCATTCACACAAGTAACCGTGCAAAGTCAGTGAAAGCATGATGAAATTTACTCAAGTAACACGAAGTGGGTGGGCATGGATTTCAGCCAAGCTGAACTTTCATGTGATGCGATTTGAGCAATTACCAGTCAGAGCTTAAAGATACCGTTGATTGACACATGCCGCCAGACACGGAGTTCGTCAAAAGCTTTCCAACAAGGAATATGAGTTTAATTGTTCCACTCACATCAACATGGAGCTCATTATTGCTGGGTCTAAATATCCTGTGCTTTATAACTGCACACAGAAATATTACATGGGTAATAACCGAATACCTCATGGTTGGGTCAATGTTTCTGAAACGATCAGCATTTCCTGTGAGTTTATATTTATACATGTTTAACTCTTCCTGGTCTATACTTGCCACGTGATAGTAATAGTAATAATAAGCTATGTATGATAGTAATATGAACTGAAATAACCTCAAATAAAATAAGATAATGATAGTACAAATTCCAATGGAAGTGCGGTGTTGCTCACAGTTTGACTTGGAAAACTTTAAGCAGGAAACATGAGAGGCTTACCTAGGCAGCAAAAGCTAAGTGGTGAAGCGATTCACTCCTCTTGCCAGGTGATGTTGCTCGTCGTTTCCTGTGTAAATGTGGCTTAACTCTCAGCAGCTTGGTGAACATTGCTAGTGTACGTTCATGTGGTTGTAATTTTGTTTCTTATACTCTGAGATTCAGAAGTAAAAGAAGTTGATGCACATACAGTGATTCAGAAGTTTAACTAGTATTAAATGTAAAAAAATTTAGTCTGCGAATATAATACCAGTTTTAGCGATAGTTTCCACGATATAAAGTAAATAATATCTCTTAATTAGTGATGAGGATTCATGAACAAAGTCTTAGCTATAATCTACATCCATATTCCAGTAACATATGGGAAATTGACTTTGATCGGTCCTATAGTTTCCGAGATATAAAGGTACATAGGAAAGTCAGTAAGTAATTAATATCTCCTAATAAGTGATGATGACTAATGACAAAAGTCATAGCAATAATCTACGTCCGTATGCCAGTTACATATGCGAAACTCACTTTGATCGGCCCAACAGTTTTTGCCCTATTAATGTCCAAAAAGTTAGCTAGAATAATAGTAATAAGTTGATATAAAGAACCGGTAAAAGAACAACAGTCTGCGGACTCTCATCTGTAGACTAATAAAGCTAGAGTAACCAAAAATATACAAAAAATATATATAAGTATTCTAAAAATATACAAACAACATAAATCTAACCAGAAAGCAATAAATTAGTAACAAGCAGAAGCAGGAAGTGACAGTGCAATTATGATATTGAAAAGACAATGTGCAAATATTATATGCAAATAAATGACAATGTGGGGTATTTTATCAGTTCTGTTTCCATTTTCAGTGGGGGTCCTCTGTGTACCTGTGCTACAAAAAGTCTTTGGCCAAAACGAACACTCTTGCATTCAAAGCAGGTTTGTTGTGCAGAACACACTCATATTACCTTTTGTGTTTAGCAATACTTTGGCACCAAATGAGAAATACATTTTCTTTTGTTTGATTAGTAAGCATCAGTCCAAAACAGCACAACGCAGCAGTTTGATATTATCTCTTCAGAGTGATGGGAGAAATAGGGTGGTGTACATTATATAAGCGATACTCTCCCAGGGCGAGTGGGATATGAAGTCATCATACAGCTGTTTTTTTGCGTGAACATGTTCCACTCATGGGGATAATGTTACTGTGTTATAGTTGGATGGTGTATGGCTGTAGGATGAGAATCAGTTTCTAGTTCCAACTCATTGGTTCTAATAAGCTTTTCACATGGAAGACAATACCAAGCATTTACAGCCTGTGTGGTATTGATCATTTGTGCTGGAAGAAGCAGTCTTCTTGTTACAATTGCTGAGGGTGATATTTGTTGACTGTTTCAGGCCTGCTGTCACGGTACCCAGAAGAGGACTATGAGTCGTTCCCTTTGCCCGAGTCAGTGCCCCTATTCTGTCTGCCAATGGGAGCATCCATAGAGTGCTGGCCGTCTCATACGAAATACTCTCTCCCTGTGTTTTCGACATTTGTTCTCACCGGAGCATCTGGAGAGAAGGTGAATGCAAAAAAAACCCCAAAACACTTGCATACATGCTGTTCGATACAGTCAGACAAAGAGGGTAAAAGTAGTTGTGTAATGAAACTTGATCATTAACACACTGACATATAAAGTAATATGAAGAATTCACAGTTGGGATTTGGGCTGCTTAATAGAAAATTTTATTTCCGTCTGTAGTGTTTGTATGATTAGTATAGACGAACATTTTATATATAAATCTTGAAAAGAATAAGAATTGTTTAAACCAATCCCATTTATGATATAGATGAAGGGCATATTTGCATGCAAAGGTATTTTTAAATAAATCATGCTTTGATTTGGTATAATTTATCTTTAAAGACAGGATTGGTAATCTGGAAAGCTAGCAAAATTTGAAAGTAGCATCTCTTCGGGGCTTCGGCTAAACCCTCCCCTGCCCTCGGAGGTACTTCCAAAGCCACGCCCCACCCTTTACATGCACAAGCTTTGCTCTGAATGCTGGTTTGTGCATGGTAGTGTCAGGGCACAAAATAACAGTTTGTGTATATGGCTAAAAAGTTCAGTTTTATTGAATAAGATTTATGTAAATGTGCATATTGTTCCTTTCTCAGTACACTCACTCACTCACTCATTCGCTGAACTGCTTAATCCTATTATTAGGGTCACAGAGATTCTGGAGCCTATCTCAGACGACACTGGTCGAAGGCGGGGTACACCCTGAACTGCTTGCCAGACCATCACAGGGCAACACACACACAACCCTTCACACTCACACCTAGGGGCAATTAAGAGCAGCCAGGAAGCCTAATGTGCATGTCTTAGGACTGTGGGAGGAAACCTGAGTACCCGGGAGAAACCCACACAAGCATAGGGAGAACAAGTAAACGCCACACAGAAATGCCTGGATCTTCTTTCTGTGAGGCGGCCATGCTAACCACTACACCACCGTGCCGTTTTCTCAGTGAAACTTACTGTCCATCCCACATGTGCTACAAATGTTGTGGATAAATATGCATGAGTCTCTGTTTGGACTAAGAGAGAATGAATTTGGAGCAGTGAATACTTCAGTGCTCTCCTCTTGCTCCCTCTACAAACATACTGATCCCAAGCCTATTGCTTCATTCTCTAATTTATTCATTTAGGTAGTGACTTCAAAGAAGCAGAATTACCCCAAGATATTTGTAACTTCTATGAATTAAAAAAAACAAAGAAAAAAAATTCCATCTCTCAAGTGGCTGAGTCTAAGATTTGAATAAGTTTTTGGAGCCAGTGTCAAAAATAGATCAAAACCCTTCATTTGTGGAACTTAGTTAATCTGAAGAGACGTGTGGCCCAGTAGAGACAGCTATGCTGTGTTTACTTTATGATGATCACAGTTTGGTGCACTTACTTGATTATTATGTCTTTCTTGTCTAGGTTTATGGTGCAGCGATCCAGTTTTACGAGGTGTACCCAGAAGAGCGTCTAACTGATAGACAGCGCACACAGCTTGGCCTACAAAACAACACTCTGAAAGCTGAGGACTCCATGACGGTTCACACCAACAAGAGCATCTGCCTTCTTTCTCGGTGGCCCTTTTTCGATGCTTTCCGCACTTTCCTCACCTTCCTCTACCGCTACTCAATTTCTGGGCCTCATACATTACCCATTGAGAAGTGAGTGCCCTACCAAATCTATTTGTATTTGGGATTTTTTTCATTTGTTGCAGTTTTAGATATTTTTTAGGAAGCTTGTGTTGTTTGTAGCATTTAAAAAATAACTACTATTTTGTATGGCGGGATTTCTGTTTATTTCTAAAGTAATAACTAATTATTCCTATGTTAATGGATAATCTCTATACTTGCATGCACTACAAAGATTTTAATTTAAGTTATTTCAAAAGTGATCATTACTCTTTCAGGTGCTTGACCTAAAGTTATAATTTTTTCTCAGCGAATGTTGACAAGCTTAGTGAATTTTGGGTTTCTTCAGGGTTCATAAAAGGTTAGTAAACAGTTCGCAAACAGTTGTTAGGGTTTTTTTTTTTTCCGCAAATAGATGCAAACGGTCGCAAGACAGTGGTAAGCATTTGTAAACGGTTGTAACACTTGTCGTTAAAGATATTTTTGGTTCACCAAGTAGTGAACACAATGCTGGGGATAAGAAAAATGCACAAGCAGTTCGAATATGACTAAGCAAATAGTCATATTCAGGGATATGATAGAGAGATTCAGAATCTTCAGTTAGTGTCCTCAACTTCCTCAGACATTAAAGGACGATTCTCAAAACTATTCTATCGAGAAGAAGATGCAACAGATAAAACTGAGACATCAATAAATTTGAAACGTGGTCGTTTTATGTGTTTTAGAAAGTGTTTTTGGAGGGTGTGCCCACCCTCACCATCAGTAGGGGTAAGGGTGGTTCAGCTTCAAGATTTGACTGACATTCACCTGGTATTTTACCAGGGGTTGCCATATAGTTGTTAAGTGTGTCATATAGTTTTAGATAGCTAATTGTCTCAAACACTGTTGCTAACATTTGCTTACGTTCACGTGTCGCTAATGTTCACCAAATATCTTTCACTAACGATTATGCAAATGTTGCTAATTGTCACTAAATTTTGCTAATGATAGAAGCGAAACCTGCTTTTCGCAAACATTCATCGGAAAAGTTGGCGAATCCAAAAATTGCTACGTTCATCAGCAAGCAACATGAGATACTAGCTTTAAAATCATGTATTGCTTTTGTATTTTGAATATCACTCACACTGACTCTGAAATAGACAAAATATCTGAACTTATGTATCTGCAGCACTTTTTATTGATACAATGAAACAAATCTGAAAGTCATGTCAAGGACCATAACCTGAGAGAGGGTAATAAAGGGGTGTTATTTGACCCCACAGTGGTGTTATGTACTGCTTAACCTTGAGCAATGGCTTGCAGGTATACTTAGTCATTTTATTTCTCTCCATTTTTTTTTTATTACAGGCATATCTCTCATTTTATGCACAAAGTTCCTTTCCCATCTTCTCAGAGACCACGCATTCTAGTCCAGGTGAAATTGAATACACTGCTTGGCTTTATACTGGATATTTACATTTCTGTAGGACTGGTGGTTAATCTAGTTTTACCAGGGATTGAATAGGAATGTGTGTTTTTGTTCCACAGTTATCTCCACATGATAGCCTCATGCTGAGCCAGCCTGTCTCCTCTCCTCTGCCTCTGAGGTAGGTCACATGTCTGCTGTCTGCTAGAAATCAAAATAACTTTTATTAATCAGACTGACATTAAAAGACATGAACATGTATTACATATAAGTAGTTTCAGTATGGGGCGGCACAGCAGCGTAATGGTTAGCATGTCTAAGCCGCATGGCGAGGACGTTTGTGTGGAGTTTGCATGTTCTCCCTGTACTTTGTTTTGGTTTCTTCTGGGTACTCCAGTTTCCTCCCACAGTCCAAAGACATGCACATTGAGCTAATTGGCTGTTTCAAATTGCCCCTAGGTATAAGTGCAACAGTGAATGGTTCTTATTGTGTTGGCCCTGTGATGGACTGGTTTGTAGTGCACCCTGCCTTTGCCCAGAGTCAGATGAAATAGGCTCCAAACTCTCAAGACCCTAGTAGGATTAATCCGCTCTTGTTGCAAATGAATGGCTGGATGGATGGATAGTTCCAATAGTCTCGATCAATCACATGTATTTAAATCTCAAATTATATCATATCAGGTATATCAGGAAGAATTAAGATTTGGTTTAATTTTCTTTAATCTTTAAAAGTCATTACTAGTCGTTACTATTTAAGACATTACTAGAGGTGCGCGCACACAATACCGATCATGATCCCGATTAGCCCCAATCATATTCTGATGTTACATCAGATGAAATCAGAGAACACTGGTACGCATTGGAAAACACTGGTACATTAGAGGACATTGTAGAATTTCAGGGGAATTATTAAATATTTTGGAAGTGTTGAAAAGTTTTGGAGTGGGAGTGTTGGTGGGGTTTTTTGTGTTTGGAGTACATCAGGAAAACATAGGAAAATATCGGATATATATCATATGACATCGGTAGTGATCGGTGTACATTGCTATAAAATTTTGAAAAAATGGACGCAACATTGGGAGACAATCCGGTCACATTTCTAGTAAATTCACACACTTGTATGCAATCTCAGAGACACATTGGAAGAACATTGGGTATAGATCACATATTAATAACACATAATAACATCAGAATAACATTGGAATGAAAGTGGGTAACAATTAGAGAACATCAGTACATATTGGAACAAAATCAGCTGAAACCTTGGAATAACGTAGGAATGCAATCGGCTCAGATCGGGATTGTATGAGTATCGTATGAGCACCCCTTAAGACTTTTAGGGTAAATTGCTATGTTAGTGTAGCTCTTTCCATTGCTTGCTCTGTCTATGGCTGTCTGAATTTATAGGCTAATTAAACTTTCACTCTCAGATACTGAATATTTTAAGGTACTTAAATTCAATGGTAATATTTCAAAGAATTTGGCAGGCAGCTGCTGATATGTGCATGAAACACTTATTCATTCATGTTCAAGGCAGGGTCATGCATAATTTAAAAGCCCAATCATATTTTCTAACACAAAGTGTGTATGTGTGCTTTTACGTGTTTCTTTTCTCTCAGTGGTGGCAGTCTTTCCACACTGCTGCTAAACCTGGGACCAAAAAACGCAGTGACTTTGCTGGTTTTGGCTGTGACCGAACATAAGATTCTGGTGCATTCCCTGCGGCCGGCTGTGCTAACCAGCGTTACCGAGGCCCTGGTGTCAGTGAGTGTTTCCTGCAAGACTTTTACATTTGAAATAGTGATTGGGGCTTTACCTCGACATACGTAACTGATACTAAGTGTTCTCTGTTGAGCTTGTAAACGAGTACTGAATTGTTTTGCCTACAGATGATCTTTCCTTTCCACTGGCCATGCCCATATATTCCCCTGTGCCCGTTGGCACTGGCCGATGTGCTCAGTGCTCCATGCCCCTTCATAGTTGGTGTGGACTCACGCTATTTTGACCTGTATGAGCCACCGACCGACATTAGCTGCGTGGACCTGGACACCAACACCATCTTGCAGTGAGTGACCTTTTGACACGTGCATACCTCTAAACCCCTCAGGGAGTTTCATTTATAAAGATGACCTGTGAAGCTCATTTGACCTCTTAATCTCGTCCCCCCTCATATGCTGGCTTTTATTTAAGACAAGGATTTCTTTAGGAGATTTTTAATAATGATAATGCCAGAAGTTATCTTGATCCTGCTGTTTGTTACATTAAAGTTGTATGAGTAAAAGATAAGACATCCAGGCGCACATCTGGTAAACACATGCTTATGTTTGTCAGCCAGGTGCAGAATGCTAAAGAGTTTCTGTCAGATGTAGTGTTCACCTCTGCTGACTGTGGACTTGGCTCGATCTTGTCGTTTCTGCACCGCTTTCCTGTTTTTCTCTTCTTTAACAATAAATTTGTATGTTTGTGCTTTCAGCAAAGAAGATCGTCGAGCCCTGACATGGAAGATCCTGCCAAGGAAAGCCTGCAAACGTCTCATGAACACCCTCAGCAACCTCCATCAGCAGTTAGTGCAGGGTAAGTTTGGAGATAGTATGGTGTCAGGACAGTGGAGCAGTTTTCTCTCTTTTCTGAGTCAGTAGTCAAGGGCACAATTTAATGCAATTCACTGCACTATAAAGGCCTGTCTGTGTGGATGTAGCAGGTTATTCCATGTACAACTTCAAGTTTCAATGAATCAGTTTTATTACTCAGACAGTTTTTATTAATGCTTGACAGAAGAAAATAAGGCAACAGTACTGAGCCTTGAGAAGCTTTGAGTTTTATCATTGATGGTGCTATTAAATGTCAGCCATGCACAGTACATTATGTACAAGTGTATAGTGTTAAGATAAACTAGTAAGTGTAAGATAAACTGAACCATGTTATGATGACCTTAAAGTCTACAGTAAAAACAATAAATCTTTGTATGTTTATGATGTCATATGATTGTTTAGTTTTAAAAGGAATAGCCTGCAGTCCTATGAAAGATCTAAAGCCTGTATCTCACGGAGTGGCGAATGCTGAAGTGGTCTGCGATTTTTGAATGAAAATCAGGGTTCACCTTTTTAGCCACATTTAGCGACAATTAGAAACATTCATGCAAATGATTGTGGAAGTATTTGTGAAGATAGTTGCTGACTGTTAGCAACAGTGCTTGTGATGATTAGCAACTATTGCCACTCTTTTTTCTCTGTTTGGGAATGTCTGGGGTATTTTACTCCTGGTAAAATACCACGTGGATGTCAGTCAATGGTTGACTGGTTCAAATCCAAGATTTGACTGGCATTTACCTGGCATTTTACAAGGAAAGAAGAAGAAAAAGAATGATTGATGGACCCAACCCTATTAAAAGGTGAGCAAATCCTCCCCAGCATTGTGTTCACTACTGGGCGAACCGAAAATCACTTTTTAGCGTCCCGTGTTACAGCCGTTTGCAAATGTTTGCGTAAAAATAAGTTCACAGAGAAATTTTCATGTTCAAATAAATTTGCAACCCTAAAAACTGTTAGTAAACTGTTTGCAGCCTTTTATGAACCCTGACGAAACCCAAATTTTGCTATGTTCGTCAGCATACGCCACTCCGTGAGATACTAGCTTAGGAGTAAATCACATTTTTATATACAGTGTTCAAAGCTGCCATATTATCATCAGAGCAAATCTTAGTACATTATCACTAAACAGTAAAGCGTATCTCCAGCTCAGATAAAAATGGAGCCTATGTGACCTTTCTTATGTAAGCTGTTTATATTTCCTGCAGATTATTTGCTTAGTCGTGAGGAAGGCCAGATTGATGCGGTCATGAGTGAGCGTGATCCTGGCAGTGGGGGGAAGAGTCTCCAGTCGTTGGAGCTAGAGATCCAAGAAGCCTTCCTACGCTTCATGGCAGCCATCTTAAAGGGTTATCGCTCCTACTTGCTTCCCATTACCCAGGCTCCCTCAGAAAAAGCCACTGATGCCAGTTCTCTCTTTGATCTCCAAGGTAGGCTTCTCATCCAACTGTTTAATTAGATTTAGTCGAATACACCACAATGCAGATCAGATTCGGTATGATAACAGATGTGCTGCTGCTTGGAATGGAAAAGAAAAACCCATACAGGCAGCTATAATAGTATCAACCCTGAGGAAATGTTAGTGTTGAAAAACAATGAAATCGTAATCCAAATTTTTGTTTATTGCTGGAAAAGCCCAGTGTAGTTTATTGAGAGAACTTTTGAGCTCTGTAGCAGGGATGAATGTTAAAATCTGGAATACGTCAAGCCTGAAACAAGATTGTTAATTACTGTGTATAATGTTTATATACCCATGGCACGAAAAGGGAAATTTTATTTAGTTATTTATTTTTCTTAACAGTGGATCTATATCAGAGGGGCCCAATATTGTTCCTGGTGATCTACCTTCTTAAAGACATTCACTCCAACCCTAATTATGTCCACCTGACCATCCAATCATCCAATCAAGACTTAAGACTTGGAAATGAAGACTTAAAGCGATGATTGGTTTTGTCAAATGGGCCCCATTAGGGTTGGAATTAAAATCTTTAGGAAGGGAGATCACCAGGAACAGGACTGGGCACCTCTGATCTATATAAGTCTATGTAAGATAAGGTATGCAATTAAATGCTGGTTGTCCAGTAAAAGGACAATTGTCTATGACACAAGAAGACACTGAGATTTCCCATGACCATTTTGGTCTCCATTCCATTTTTAAAGCATTTAAGAGCTTCAGTAGTATAAAAAAATGAATGCTAGAAATAATTGATTGTTTGTACATATGAACTGTCTCATATGATATGCATCACTTAATTATTTTTTGATAAACTGTATTAACTGCACTAGCAAGAGAAATTAGGCTTTGCTTTAAACCCATCCAAACTGAGTGCACACACATAAATAGTGAGCACAAACACACACTCGGAGCAGTGGGCAGCAACACTGTGGCACCCAGAAAGGAGTTAGGGGATAGGTGCTGAGGGAGGAAAGGCAAGGTGCTGCTCACTCCCCCTGTGAATTCGGGAACCGAACCAGCAACCTTTTGGTCCCATACCCACTTCTCGATCCATTAAGCCATGCCTGCCACAGCAACACACGATTTGGACTTGTATTTCATCAGGATCCATCAAGAATCCTCAGACACGGGGTAGGCCTTTTTGTATAGACTTATACACTCAATCAAAGTGCATGTGTTTGGACTGTGGGAGGAGGCTGGAGTACCTGGAGGTAACCCACGCAAGCACAGGGAGAACATGCAAATTCCACACAGAAACGCCCGAGCTGAGCCCAAGACTTGTACCCCGGACATTCTTGCTGTGAGGCGGACGTTCTAACCACTACACAACCTTGCTGTCTATTTTTATACAGTAATGCTAGTATTTGCTATAAGGACATGATAGTTATAAATAAATATATTAGAAGTCTTTAATTACAGTATATGATTTTAAAATAAAGTGATTCATGGATGGGTCATCAGCAGTGATAAAAGGACTAATGGTTCTTATTCTCTGCAGGGTTCTTGAAGAGCCGTGATCGCTCCCATCAGAAGTTTTACTCCCTCATGACCAAGACTCAGATGTTCATCCGTTTTATTGAAGAGTGTTCCTTTGTCAGTGATAAGGATGCAAGCTTGGCCTTTTTTGATGACTGTGTAGACAAGGTATAATTATTATTTTTTTTAATTAAAATTTTCTCTCACTCTCTCACTCATTTGCCGAACCGCTTAATCATATTAGGGTCTCCGGGAGGCTGTACCTATTTCTGCTGACACTGGGCGAAGGCAGGGTACACCGTGAACAGCTTGCCAGACCATCACAGGGCAATGCATGCACAAACACACTCACACCTAGGTGCCAATTAGCCTAATTTGCATATCTTTGGACTTTGGGAGGAAACCACAATACCCAGTGGAAACCCATGCAAGCATGAAGAGCGAACATGCAAATGCTACACAGATATGCCTGAGCTGAGCCCAGGACTTAAACCCAGGTCCTTCCTGCTGTGAGGCAGACATGCTAATCACTACACAACCGTGCCGCCCAATATTAATATTATGGCACTTAATAATGTTGAGACAATAGGTCTTAATGGAATGTCCTGGCTAAATCCATTCATAATCCACACAGAAACACTTAAGCCTGGGAATCGAACCTTGCTGATATGAGGACCTTGCTGCTATGAATCGCATGTGCAATTACTATGCCACCATGGCGCTCTGAATTTACTCTTCATATTGTTATAATATTTTTAAGTGTAAAGATACCAGAAACTTCATGTGATGCTGGGAAAATTGGATTAGCTTAGATTTTAGCCAGCTCGACTTTTGCTTTAATAAAGTGTTTAAAGAGGATTTTAAATCAAATTCCAGGCATTTTGCATAGTGATAATTTGGGGGGGGGCACCTCAATGACATGATGATTTGTGAGAACAATAAGTTTCTAAGCTCCTCGAGAATTATTCCAAATGAAGCATTCAGAGAAACACTCTGTTACACACTTGCTTTTTCTTCCTTTTCTAATCAGCCTACCTACTCCTCTGTACCTTTTTTCTCTGTCTTTCTTCTATCTCACGCCTGCATTTTAATGCTTGCATGGAAAGCTCTTTGGCACAGAAAAGGGAGGAAAGGTAAGCAGCTAGCTTTTGTAGTCTTTCATAAAGAATTGAAAAAAAAAATTTTTTTAATTCTTTGTTTGTTTACAAGAATATTACACTAAATCTGTTCATATATACAGAATAATTTTTAGTCTGTGTATGTTATCGTGTCTGACTTTCTGCTAATGGCATGTGTTTTTAAACCATTAACACCATTAGTGTTCAATTCATAACAGATGCGCTGCTGCATTACTGCCAAAACACTCTGAATCTGCCAGGACACACCTCATATTCTCCGTTGTCTCCACCCAGTGCTCCCAAACCCAGCTACATATAGATGTTAAATGACGTGTTGTATATTACCGAAGACTCTCTCATTTAAAAGTATTTTCAAGGTATCTTAATATCTGTTTTGATAGGTATGAAAAGTGCTAAACAAGTTTATTTCTCATTCTCGATAAAGCATGAGTTGTTTTTCTCTCGTTCTCTATTATCCAATATATAGCTTGTAGTGGCTCCGCTCCAGATCACACTGTTCATTAGAGCCATAAAAAGTAGGAGTCATTGCCTGCCATGTCTCGTCCTTCGCCATTTAAAGCCTGCCAAGGACAGTGCTTTAGCGGTGCACTGATAATGCAAGTGACCGTGTGAGTTGATTTTAAAGTGGGCCGAATGTGGCTTGAGAACACTGTCTGGTTTGCACAGAGAACGGAATGCTTGCGGAGCACGATTTAAAGAGACTCAAAGGATGAATACGCATTCCTAGAGGGGGTTTGTGGAACCCAAAACATTAAAATATTTTGTCTCAAACTGATATTATGATGCCTTCCAAGAGAGCTGGGTGGTAGATCAAAAATAATTTCGGTCCTACAGGTGATTTCAATCAATTTTGACTTATTGTATTTATCCCACGAAGGAAATTTGGCTCTGCATTTAACCCATCTAAAGTGATTTCATGCACACACATATACACTGAGCACACACACTTGGAGCTGTGGGCAGCCACACTGCGGCACCCGGAGAGCTGGTACATACATTACATTTACATTTACATCATTTAGCAGACGCTCTTATCCAGAGCGACTTACAGAAGTGCTTTAAAGTCATTATCA
>JAOUQZ010000035.1:26192241-26202980 GCA_028564935.1 Neosilurus hyrtlii
CTCTCTCTCTCTCTCTCTCTCTCTCTCTCTCTCTCTCTCTCTCTCTCTCTCTCTCTCTCTCTCTCTCTCTGCTTGTATGCTTGTTTTCTCAGGCTGTTCTGGAGAGCACATGGCCTTCGTCCACTAGAGGGGGCTATTTCCTGTGGGGCAAACTGCGCAACGTGGTCCGGGGTGTGGTGCAGTTCAAACAAGTGTGGAGAAGACAGGCTAATCATGCCAAAGATCCCAATCTCTCAGGTACATGCCTAATCACACAGCAACAGGAAAAAAAAACCTTAATATTAATGATGATGAAGGTGATAATAATAATAATGAATTGTACTGGGATACAATTTATAATATGTTGATATTTTTACATATTTAAAATATAACAATGCACCATGAATTTAAATGCTAAATATTCTCTTTGCTGTGAGAAGCAAATCAAATTATTGCATATATATTGCAATAATTTAATTTCTTTCATTCATCATTCATTTTTTAAGCCTCTTAAACCTAATTAGGGTCACGGGGAGGCTAGCGCCCATCTCAGCCAACTCTGGGCGAGGGCGGGGTACACCGCTTCGCAGGGCCAACACTCATCTCATCGCATGGCCATCGCAGGGCAGACACTCACACAACCATTCACACATTTACATTTACAGGATTTGGCAGATTTACAATTGTGATTTTTTTTTTATACAGCTGAGCAATTGAGGGTTAAGGGCCTTGCTCAAGGGCCGAACAGTGGTAATAGTGGGGATTGAACCGCTGACCTTCAGATCAGTAACCCAGTGCCTTAACCACTAAGCCTCCACTGCACACACTCACACCTAGGGGCAATTTAGAACAGCCAGTTAGCCTACTGTGCATTTTTTTTGGACAGTGATAGGAAACCAGAGTATTCGGAGGAAACCCACGCATGCACGGGATTATGCAAACTCCATATAGAAACGCCCCGAGCCTGGGAATCGAACCCAGGCCTTATTGCTGTGAGGCGGATGTGTTAACCACTATGCCACCGTGCCGGCCAAAATGTTTTTATAAATCAATTCTGTATCCAGTCATTTCCGCTCATTTCCGGAATTGTGAAAGGATTATTTTACGAGATTAAAGGAAATTAAGGCTAGACCTGGAAAGTTAGGCTGCATCGCTACACTTCATTAATGATCCTGCCGCTCCATTTCACTACCGTTATCCAATTATTTACAGACAGCAGTGTTGGATGAAGGCCAGCAAACACATTCTACTGCTTTGCTTAATAAAGCCCTGCTCTGCATCTGTATTCTTCTTTTTAGAACCATGATCCAACATATTTAAACCTTCACAAGTGCTTTATATTTTTTAAAAATTGCCTTTTTAATGAAGAGCATCATACTGCTTGATTATTTTCATACAAATCACGCTAGTTGTTTTTATCTTTTATATAAAGGAGCCTATTCACTTTAAATAAAAATGAAATACAGTGTTATCTCTCGGAAATAAAAAATGATATCGTCCATAATGCCTTATGGTATTACACTGGTTTATTATCGATCAAATACAACAGTACCATATTTGTTTTAAAATAAATAAATAGTATTAAAGTTTCCAATTAAGATATGATATCTGCTCCTCTGTGTCACACTTCAATCTGCTCATGATCTGATTTCCAACATTCACTCAGTGTCACCAGCTCATTACCATACATGTAGTAGACTAAAATTCACTGGCATCCAATTGGAGATCTCATCATCTATGTGTTAATCAAACTTCATCTCCAGAGAATAAAGTTCAAGCAGCTGGTTTCAGCTAAATGAGATGTAGTAATTGATTATGCAGTTCATGATCCTGGTAGATTTGATATAGATTTCTATATATGTGTGTTGCTTTTATGCACAGACGCCAGTGATCTGGACAGCGTAAGCCATGGCAGTCTGGACAGCACTAATGACTCAGCAGAGCGAGCTTCTATCGATACTGACTTCACTAAAATGGACTCCAGTGATGATGGATCCAGCACAGGTGCTCTGTCGGCCCTTACCCTGGGTCATTCATGTTTTTTGTTTTTTTTCTCGCATCCTTCCATTTTCTTCAAAGAGTAGCAAGGTCGCGTTTGTTTATCAGTATTCTGCCCTCTTACTCTCTTTCTTGCTGAAAGGGTTGAGTAGCTGCATCAGAGATTATTTCTCACAGTGGAAAAAAAGGGATTAATTTTTCTTCTTTTCTTATTTTAACCACTCATTAATCCTGGTGCATGCTGCAAATGTTGTAACACGCAGCGTGAGGTGTTTGCTCATCACACAGTGGAATAGAAGAAAGTGTAAAGGAGAGGAAGAGCTGAATGTTAAATGGACATTTTAGAGAAACATGGAGCAATGCTGCTCACAGGCATGAGCTGAGGTTTGACAAGAGAAAGTCAAACGTACTCAGTCTTTGTAGTCTCTCAGCAGGAGTCAAAGACGAGGTAGAGGAAGAGTGACTAAAATAACTGCAGGTTTACCTCTGAAAGGGGTATTTTTATATATTTCATCATCTCATATCTCAGCATATAATTTAATATATCTCAGTAGCTTTATCAGTGCATTAATAAAGGTATGCTCTCAGTGTGTTTATATTCTGTGGTGCAGTATATGTGTTGGAAAGTCGTGCCTGTGATGACTCTGGATATAGCTCATTCGCCGCAGTGTAGGTGCACGATACATCAGAGTGGATTGCATAACCTACTAAATCAGTTCTTATAAATTCTGGCATGTTTGCTCTTTTAGTTTGATTCATTTATGTGGAATGTTTTTCATACTCCATGGATAAATCTATTAATTTCTTGGATAACAGGAGTTTAATAAATTAATTTGAGGTGTTGCTGGCAATTTTTGACCAGAAAGTAAGCTTTATTTTTTTATATTATTAAATATTATACTATTAAATATTTTTAAGCTGTATTTTTTCTTTGCTGCACTGTTTTTAAATCCTTCTCCATTTTTTATTTGGTAATATAAAGCCCCACCTATGCAGTAACAAGCTCTCTGCTTCAATAACTATCCAAAATATTATTGTACAGTTTTAAATAATAAGTGTAATATTTCAGAACTTGGAGTATGTTCAGAGAGGATTGCTATAAAATTGATAGAGATCCCCTGGATTAGAATGTGGGGTAGTGTTTGGTATAACTCTCTTTGTGTATAACTGTGAGTGCTTCAAAGTCCCTCTTATGTCCTGCATGCCGTCTGTTGCAGGTGGACAATCAGATCAGGGCTATGACTCATTATCTAAAGAGGAGGTGCGGATGGGGGGAGGAGAAGAGCAGCAAGAGGACAGCTCTCCTCACATGAAGGAGAAGAAGGAGAGAGAGAGCGTTCCACGTGAGTTGTGCATCATGCTGTTTTTCAGGAGTGCAGGTGTGAACTGTAGGTCTCCCCCAAGTGGTCTAGTATGGCACTGCTTGCTATTATATAACAGTAAAATATTTGTCTTGTCCTGCTGAAGGTCAAAGCGAGTACAGTATATCATACTGAGATACAAAGTTGAGGCTTTTTTTTTTTTTTTGGAGGCATGCTTGTCACTAGTGTGTTTTATATTTGTTCATATTTTAGTGGCCAAGACAGAAACCACTATAAAAAAGGACTCGTCTGCTGCACTGCGACCACTTCACCCCTCAGGTATAAAAGACAGTGCAGCGGTACCCAAGCGTCCCAATTCATTGGACATTTTTGCAAAAAATACTGTGAGACCCAGTACATTAGAGCTGACCTCTGATCAGCTGCTTAACGTCTCTGAAGGGTGTGAACAAAAACAAACTTATCTAAATGAGCAGGAGGTAGAGAAAGTAACAGGCATCGCATACCCACTCAGACCTCCCATAAAGAGGAGCACAAGTTGTACAGTTGCCACGGAGACTGGAATTAGCAATGCGTTTTGCAGTGTGGTCCAGAGTGTGAGCTTCAGCAGCACTCAAGGCCGTTCGCCACAACGGATGGGAATCCAGTCTGGCTTTGATCCATTGTCCCTTCTGGCAGCTGAGAGCAAGGCTGGCAACTCAGATGAGCCTGGGGAGATGGATGACGCCCCTGGAACAAGACGTCACCTGGCCGAGGAAATCCAGCTTCACATGGAGCACCTGAGTAGCCCTGTGAGCCAGCGTTCCCTGAGCACAGATCTACGCAGCATCCAGAGCCCTTCGCCTCACTGCTCACCTCGCCAGACTGCGGTACCAGGATCACCAAGCACCCCGTTGCAGCCCCAGCCCCGGAGCAGGCTATTCTCCTCACCCTCACTACCACTGGGTTGCCCACGTAGGAGCAAGGAAGCTCGGCCCACCTCATTAGTATCCCCCTCCTCGCCCACCTCTTCTGCTTCCTCCTTCTCCATGGAATCCTTGCTCACACCCACACTGGATGTCTTCAGGAGCAGCTTCATGTCTGCAGGCAAGGGTGTGGCTGAGAAAGCTAGCCGTCTCTATTCAAGGCTCTCCTCACAGACTTCCATTGCACAGGTGAGTCCACATGATGGTGCAGTTCCTACTATATCCACTATAGGATTAATATTTAGGACTACAATTTTGTGGCATCCATAAATAATAATAGAAAATAAATCAAAACAGTTGTTGCTATTTAAAAACAATCAGTCTATTGCCCAAGTGAAAGAGGTGCTGAATTTCCCTGAAGGTCCTCATGACTATTGTGTTTTTATTGTAGGACCTGAACTCTGATCAGGTCAGTGTGTCGTCACTGGGCTCTGGAGAGCCTGATAGCTCCTCTCTGTTTGATGGTGAACTCTGTCCTGACCCAGAAGGTCTCTCCTCACCCCAGAGAGACGCTCCACCCAGCATCACTCCCTTCAAGAAGAGTCCAAACAGGAACAGCCGCAGCTTAGAGAGCCCTTCTGCACCTCCCAGGCTTTTCCGCCAGGCCTCTCTTCTTGGTGTGTGTGTTTGTGTGTGCATCTGTGTGTCTTAAACATTCCCATCATTTTCAATCCATAATTACAGCCTGCTAAATTGCAGTAATAAGTTTCCAATCTTATTACTTGGTGTAATTAAAAATTTACATAAAATGTGGATGCAAATCCATTGCTGGAAACAGCACCAAGGATAGCCGCAGTATCTGGGAAACACAAGTGCACAAAAGGAAGAAAAAGTCTTGCAACCGAATGATTAAAAAAATTATTAATAAAAAAACAAAGTAACAAACATTAGTTTAAAATGTGCTGAGTGAATATTAAAATGAAGAACTCTTGGTTTGTAAATAAGGCACAACTAAGAACTACAGTTCTTGTAGGTAATACTCCTGGTTCTACAGTATTAAAGTCAACTGGTCAGACGTGCATGTAACCTGCATAAAATTTGGTGGTGGTGGAATGTGGTGGAGGTGTCCATTCGTTAATTATTTTTCTAAGCTGCTTAATCCTAATTAGGGCCGCGGGAAGGCTGGTGCCCATCTTAGCCGACTCTGGCCATCGCAGGGCTAACACTCACATAACCATTCACATGCAAGCATGGGGAGAACATGCAAACTCCACATAGAAACGCCAGAGCCCAGGAATCAAACCCAGGCCCTGCTGTGAGGTGGATATCATTCTCTGTAATGATAATGATTTTTTTTTTTTTTGAGTTTGGTGATTTGCTTTCATTTTGATGCCTGACACCACCTAATACAGCAGGCCCATTTTCCTTTTGCAGTCTACCTTCTTTGACCCAAATTTACATTAAAAAATTGCTCTTTTAAAAAAAGGAAAAGGAAAAAAAAAGAAAGTCACGTTTCTTTTCCTAAAATGTATTATAATAATTTTTCCATATATTGAAGAATCAGCAGCACCATCACCATCTTTTACATATTATATGTTTTAAATCACATTTATATGGGAAACTGTTTTGACACAACTTATTGTACCCCCAAGAAACAAATTTTGGGGAGGTATATAGAAATCAGCATATCTGTCTATCTGTCTCTCCATGGAAGAGAAACTCCTCCTAAATGCTTGATGGATTTTGATGAAACATCACACACTTGTAGTGTACCACCTGAAGATATACATGACGTAAAATAATCTGGCAACTCCCCTATACTGTTGGATGAATTCTGATGAAAATCTAAGGTAGTCATCCAAGGCACTTAGTTCATGTTGCAGACGGAGGGTATTTTGTAACGAATTTACTCATCAATCTAGTTGCAAAATGCATAATCTATACTTGATCTCAGTAAGCCTTGTGATTCTTCTTGCATATTTGCACTACCTCGAAGTAGTGAAGCTGCTATCCTGTGGTGTTCATCTCTATAAGCCAACTTATTTGGCATGTATTATATCTACAAAAAATCCAGCTACATCCAAACAACTAGGCCATTTCTCATCTCAATCAATGCCTTATAACTGGGGTTATTTAGAAGGATTTCTTTATTGTATTGGTTGCAGATTTAAATATAAAATATGTACTCTTACCGTTGTCAAACAAAGAAATGTAGCAACTTAAATTCAGCACATCCGACTTAATGGCTTTGACAAGAAACAGCATATCTGAGGGGAAATTGAGTTTGAAAAATCACCTAAGACGGGTCATGAAATATTTATTCCAATGCCTGTGCATGAGCAGACTGTAGACAGTCGTCGGAGGACTCAGTGAATGAAATGTTGTTGATGAAGCATACAAAAGGTCCTTTAGTTCACTTGTGCCTCAAATAATATTACATACATTTATGTGTATTCCGCTGTTGGGCTCATTGCCCATCATGCTCAGGCAGCCTCTTGGCTGTTTTGTTCTTGTAGCGTGTGAGTGTGGCAAGATAGATGATTTGTTTCTACCCCAGTGGCTGCTGAATTAGGCCAGCAGACAGTCCTCTGAGTGTTTTTGGCACAGAGTGGAGACCTTGATTGGAACTCTTCAATCAGGCAACTGGCATGAAGTGCTCCCTAATCATCATTTAGATGTGACACAGACATACCCTACGCCTCTGTAGAACCTTTCTGCTTATTGTCACTTGAGGGAGTGTGTTCATCTTATGCTAAGCCGTATCAAAATTAGTATTCATAAAGCCAGTTATCAGCATTCATCACTATCCACCATTCTGAAGCATGAATTTATTCAGATAAGATCATGCTGTGATAAATGTCAATTTGTACAACTGAGGCTTTCTGAACCTCACTGACTGACGTGTTTATCTCTGTTTTATGACTAGGATCCTCACTGGCAGTAGTGAAAGCCCCACAAACCCCAGACATGTGTCCTGATACCAGCCTCACACCAGCCCAGCAGAATTATGACATAGAGGTAAGGCTGGCTTCATAACAGAGAGATCTTATATTTTCTCAGTGCACTCAGGTGAAATTCATCAACATGCTACCTGCTGGTTCTACCTGACTCCTCTCCGCCTGCTCAATCACACCCTCACTGCCACACAGTTCATTATATTAAACTATTACATGTGCCTAGTCTAAAAGTTTAAGTCACAGTAAGTTGGATTTTGATGATATGAGGAAATTAGAATCATTTCTAGTATAGTTTTTTTTTACCAAAGTAAAATAAAGACTCGACTGCATTAATAAAGCAGCACGCATGCATGTTTAAAACCCAGAGTGTATTTCATGCCAATAGATCTAATTAAAAACATACACCTACACCAACCATAATTTGAAGAACAAAGTTCAAAAAAAAGGCTAAGTAGATGTGGTAAATATAAGATGAATAATACTTGCTGTATATGTAGTTCAAAAAAATATCTTTATTTGTTTACATCCATATCCCCATACTGTCTCTGAGGTCTTAATTTTCTGAGATTCAACATAAATAATAGTATTTTGTTGTGCTAAACTGTTTAAAATGCTCTGAATAAAAAATAAATGTATAAATATGAGTGTAATTTATGTTAATAAGATATTTGTGAGGACAAGGATGACATTAGAGATGCAGAAACTTTTTGGTTCATGTCATGCAGGTACGCATGTCCAGTTGCTCACGCTGCAACACCTGCGATTGCCTGGCGTATGATGAGGAGATCATGGCTGGCTGGACAGCTGATGACTCCAATTTGAACAGCACTTGCCCTTTCTGTGGCTCAGCCTTCTTACCCCTGCTTAATGTGGACATCCAAGATTTGACCAGCCAGGGCGGGTAAATACACATAGCTCTGTGCCAGATCACAAACCTTGCTCTGGTTACTGGCTTTTACTACAAACACAAAAGAAACTCATAAATAATTAGAAACAGATGAGATTTATCATATCTCACCTGCTGGTTCTGACTCCTCTCTATCTGCCGGTGGTGTGTGCCTTTGCTGCCACAATATTGATAAACATTTGTTTATTTCCTGTATTCATGGAAGCATGTGTTTAGTCAGAACAGAGAGTGACTAAAACCAGCCAGTCAATTTGGACCTGTACACATGACTATCAATATAATATATAGATAAAATATGAGATTGGGCATAAGGATTTTAAATTTGAAAGTATTTTTTGCTCCCACACGGAGCTAATGAAATGGGTTCCATCCGTACGACAAACTTACTGAAGGAAATGACATAGAAGTCCTTCAGGGATGGATAGGGTAGTTACAAGGTCACTAGGTCACTTTTCTATATTCGGCTTGTCAAGGTTTCTTAGAGCGATAACCTTGGAAGGAAATTACATAGGATCACCAAATCTGGTGGCTTCTCTTAAGGGGTGAATAAGGTGGGATTGTGTATGGGTCACATTGACCTTGTGTGTGTGCGTGTGTGTGTGTGTGTGTGTGTGTGTGTGTGTGTGTGTGTGTGTGTGTATTATATTAGTGTATATATATATATATATTAATACTGGGAGTGTCTGGTTCTATTTTGTTTATTGTATTCATGTGAGTAATATAAATAAGCTTTATTGTATTCATGTGATGTATAAATTGTTGCAGTAGTATATGTGAAGAACAGGTGGGTAAATAGAATCTGTCAAGTCAGAAGAAAGTCATAAACACAAGTTTCTATGCTTGAACACTGTGTTCAGGTTTCATTTTCAAGACCTGCCTAGCTCCCAGAGAGAAACAAATGATGCTTCAGAAATTGAGGAGAAGCCAAGCAGGGAATCCACAGACAGTGCTAGCAGCAGTGCAGTAAGTTACTGTTGTCCAAACATCCAGTTAATATATGGCTCAGTTTACTTCTTCTTTCATCTGCCTTTGTGTCTCTTTCATCTTGTATTCAAAAAAATCAGTTTGATGGTCTAAATATTGTTCTGAAATTGTTTTCCTGTGCTCTAGGAGCCTATAACTGTGCCGTATTTAAGCCCTCTGGTACTGTGGAAGGAGCTGGAGAGCCTGTTGGAGAATGAGGGTGAGCAGGTTCTCTCCTCACCAGCCATCGTGGACCACCACCCCATTGTTTTCTGGAATCTAGTGTGGTTTTTCCGCAGACTGGAGCTGCCCAGCAACCTGCCCGCCCTCATCCTTAGCTCTAAACACTACAGCCAGAACATGCAGGTAGGAATTGCATTTCCATTTTATGCTCTTGCTGTCCAAACTATTGAGGACATGTTCATAATAATTGTTGTAACATCCCACAATGATCTATTGTGTCAAAAAAGTATTTATAAATCTTGTCAAATTGACCTCCAAATCTGTGATAATGCTGTTTTACATATTGATTCACAGCCTCTCCAGGGCACCACCTCAGAGGACAGTAAGAATGTGTTAGTCCAGATTTTGTGGGACAACCCCAAACTGCACCAGGACCCTATTCCACCGTGCTATGTGCTGTGGAACACACACTGTAAGAACACATCTTGTATGTTACTTCCCAGTTTGATGTACACATGTTCATAATGGATATATAACACTTCACTAAAGCTGTTGCAAATGATGGTTATCTTGTATGGGAGACGTGTTTTGGCAACAGTATATGTGCGTGCGTGTGTGTGTGTGTGTGTGTGTGTGTGTGTGTGTGTGTGTGTGTGTGTGTGTGTGTGGTCTTATTCTGTCTAATCCTGGTTATATTTGTGCAGGTTCAAACTCTAATGTTTGTGCCTCCTTGCTGGAGGAGAAACAGTCTGTCAGCCTAGAGCTTCTCCAGAGTATTGTCAGGAGCATTCAGAAGAATGATGTCTACCAGCCCATGAGCCAGATTCTTCAGATGCTTGGTACCAGGCTGGGATTCATCAGGCAACGGTAATGGCCTCAAAAAGATGCAGAATTTACTTTATTTACCACTCAAGCTGAAAAAAGTGTGCTTAATACTGTTTCATTTTGACTTACAGGAGCCTATACAGAGATATCCTGTTCTTGACACTGGTGGCATTGGGCAAAAACAGTATTAACATTGGTGAGTAAGTCATATGAGTCATGCTCAACAGTGTCTTTGTTGTTGCACCTGGGTGCTGGAATATTTTCATTCTAATTTATACTCCTGGTTAAATTTAGCTCAAAATGATCCTGATTGACCATCTCAGATTTGCTTTATATTTTCAGAAAAAAAAGTCATAAGACCCAATAAACTGCAAAATTTTAGCCTTGTATATGTGGTAATTTTTGAGATGTAGGGCCTTGATTAGGTGGAGTGTGGCTCGGATTTGTGCCATAGACCATGACTTTTAGACCACTGATGAATGAATTTTTCAGGAATTGTTCTTAGGTACAAAAAGTGCCTAATAACATCCTGTAACTGAAGTTTCACAGCTGCATATTTACCATTACATAGCTTTTTTAATTTTGTAAAAATAAATAAATGCATACATACATACATATGTTTGTCCAAAAGAAGTCTAACTTTCAGATTTATGAGGTTACAAGTGGGGGGGGGGGGGGGGGGGGTATTATGCCCCTGGAAAAA
>JAOUQZ010000035.1:26207277-26224226 GCA_028564935.1 Neosilurus hyrtlii
ATATCAAGTTCAAATACCCTTTAGTTGTCCTCCATACATGATGTACAAGGTAATAATCATTTGAGTACATCAATAATCAATTAGTGTGTAATGCTGGAGTGGGATGTCCCAGGTGGTAGCGTCCTTCTGTATGACAATATCATACAATATGAAAATGAGTACAACATAGACTGTAATTTACAACAGCTTTCCGTGCACGGTTAGGACAGAGCCTATGTTACTGTCACAAGATAACACAGACACCTAATACTGTCAGCTCTATTAATCTGTTACTCACACGTTAACATAAGAGTAGCCATTTCTTGGACACTCAATATCACTAGAGATTATTTCTTGCTTTGCTGGTAGTGTGGTGGCTCAGGCAGTAAATTAATAGCCCTGAAATTTTTCAAGCATAGTAAGGCTCTGGGTTACAGACCTGCCACAGTTGGGCCCTTGAGTAAGGCCCCTAACCCTCAACTGCTCAGTATAAATGTGCTAAAAAAAATAAAAATAAAAAGTCATCAAAGTGCTGTAAATGTAAATGGTAGTTTGGTGCTTTAGAACATTAAAAGGGTATATTATTGTATGTTTACCTAATTATATCTATAATAAACATAGTTTACACTTTTTTAGTCATTTTGTTGGATCATCCATATACTCTTTTATAAAATTTGAACAAAAATGCAATCTGATTTTGTTTAATGTTTAATGCACACCTCTTTTACAAGTGACATCACGAATGCATGTGGGTTTTGTTTATTTGTCTCTCAGCATTTCCAGGCTGGGGAAAAAGATGCTGACTGTATCTATACTTGTTTAAATGTTGGATATAACCGATTAAATAAGGTAGCTTGGCATGTTATAAAAGCTTATTTGTACTTACATCCTCTTCTTCCTCAGTAAATGATGGCAAGTAAATGATCACGTTATCGAGCCTGAGCTTTTGGAACAATTGTCCTTTTACATATGTTTTTTTTCTAATGTAATGATAAATACCTTTAACATTAAGCAATTACTTACTGAGACAAGGTAGCACATTTGCCCCACGGCAAGAAGGTCTTGGATTCGAGTCCCTGGCTGGTGTCCACCACATGTAAATAGTAAATACAACTTTATATCCAGACAATTAGAATCAAGTGTTCCAAATTAGGTGTCATTGATTAGGACCCGGGTGGCACCATGGCATAGTGGTTGTTAGAATATCCGCTTCACAGCATGTTTGCAAGTTCTCCTTGTGTTTGTGTGGGTTTCCTCTGGTTACTCTGGTTTCCTCTCACAGTCCAAAGATATGCCCAGTAGGCTAATTGGCTATTCCAAGTTGCTCCTAGGTGTGAGTGTGAATGGTTGTGTGTGTTGGTCTTGTGATGATCTGGTGAGCTGTGGAGGGTGTACCTCATGCGACCCTAGTCAAAGTAAGCTGTTCGACAAATGATGGTGATGAATATCATGATGATGATGATGACGAGGCATTGATGATGATGCACTAGGTGTTTGTGATGATTTACGAGGCGTTTTTATTCACTAAGGCCAAAAGTAAAATTCTATAATTGATCTGTTATTCATTCAAAATATTTTTGAAATATTAATAAAAAATATATACATAGGCGGTGTGGGATACATGATAACTATCCTTGCCACCAGGTACTTGGAAGAGGCTACCTTGTAGGAGAGCATAAAGGAAGTATATGAATATGATGCAATAGTCATGTTAGCTGTATGTACTTCACATGTCACTTGTATGTATATATGTATGTTCAAATAATATTTATAGTATATATTTTCAAAAAGCTGTATGTATGCACAGTTAGTGAATAAAGGGAGTTAAAATATATCAATGCATCTTTTTTTCAGAATACAACAGTCATGCTACTTTGTTGCCAGCTAGCTAGTCAGCATCAATGATATATATGAGGTTAGCATGCTGTACAGCTAGCAGAGTTTTAATCTTTAACATGAAAAGCAACAAAATATGCAATAAATTATTTGATGGTAAGAACCTTTCCCCCCAAGAATTAGACATTTTTTCCTATCAAACATGACTTGTTGCTATGATCAGAAAGTCTTCAGAGTGGAAGTCATTGTGTCTGGGACAATGGAGAGCTGAGAACAGAGATATCATAAAATAGATAAGCTATGACCTGCATCAAATGGCTATGCCATATCTGAAACACGGCTGTCCTGATCTGTAAACTTAAATTTTCTTAATATTTATGCTGTTGTAGTCCTCTATTTTAATCTACATGATTACAACAGCATAATATTGAAAAAAAAATGTACAGCTCAGGGCCACATTGCTTCTGGCCGGGCCGGGCTTAGCCCAAAAGGAGACATGAGTCTGGCCTCTCATGGACCCACCACCTGTGGGAGGTGCTATAGGGGTCGGGTGCGTTGTGAGTTTGGTGGCAGCTGAAGGCATGGGGTCTGTCGGATCGATCCTCAGCTACTGACTCTGGCTTTTGGGACATTAAAGTGTCACCTTTCTGGCTGGGAAGGAGCCTGAGCTGGTGCATGTGGTTGAGAGATACCAACTAGATATAGTCGAAATCACCTCGACACATAGCTTGGGCTCTGGAACCACCCATCTTGAGAGGGGCTGGACCTTATTCCATTCTTATTCCTTATTCAGAGTTGCTCATGGGGAGAGGTGGCAAGTGTCCTTGTTGCCCCCCGTCTCGGTGCCCACATGTTGGGGTTTTCCCTGGTTAACAAAAGGGTAGCTTCCCTCGCCTTCGGGCGGGAGGATGGGTCCTGTCTGTTGTTTGTGCTTAAACACCTAATGACAGTTCAGAGTACCCACCCTTTTTGGAGTCTTTAGGGTGTGTGTTAGAGAACGCACCTCCTGGGGACTCCCTTGCCAATGTCAGCAATGACAATATGACCTGGAATGGTGTGATTGGTAGGTATGGCCTGTATGATCTGACCTCAAATGGTGTTTTGTTGTTGGACTTCTGTGCTCGTCATAAGGTTCAAATGTAAGGGAGTCCATAAGTGCACTTGGCACCAAGACACCTAGGCCGCAGTTTGATTATCGACTTTGTAGATCGGACTTGCGGCCACATTTTCTGGACACTCGGGTGAAGAGAGAAGTGGAGCTGTCAACCGATCACCACCTGGTGGTGAGCTGGCACAGATGGCGGTGGAGGCTGCTCTCCAGACCTGGCAGGCCCATGTGTGTAGTTAGGGTCTGCTGGGAACATTTGGCGGAGTCTCCTGTCAGAAGGGCCTTTAACTCCAACCTCCGGCAGAGCTACAACCACATCCCAAAGGAGGCGGGGGATATGGAATCCGGATGAGCCATGTTTTGTGCCTCCATTATTGAGGCAGCAGCCCATCGCTGTGGCTGGAAGGTCATTGGTGCCTGTCGTGGCAGTATCCCAGCCCAGTGGTGGACACCTGTGGTAAGGGGCCCGTCCAGCTGAAGAAAGAGGCCTATCAGTCCTTTTTGGCCTGTGGGACTCCTGAGGCAGCAGACAAGTACCAGCAGTACTGCAGCCCGGGCTGTCACCGATGCAAAATCTCAGGTGTGGGAGGAGTTCGGTAAGGACCTGGAAAATGGTTGGCCTCGAAAAGGTTCTGGGCCATCATCCGACGCCTCAGGAGGGTGAAGTAGTTCTCCACAAACACTGTCTACAGTGGAATTGGGGAGCTGCTGGGGATGTTATTCAAGAGGTGGAAGGAATATTTTGTGGACCTCCTCAATCCCACCAACACACCCTCCATGGAGGAGGAAGACCCTGGGGGTTTGGGTTGGGGTATGCCCATTGCTGAGGTGGCTGAGGTAGTCAAAAATCTCCTCAGTTGTCGCGCTCCAGTGGTGGATGAGATCCGCCCTGAATATCTCAGAGCTCTGGATGTTGTAGGACTGTCTTGTTTGACACGTTGACACGTTGTTTGACACGTCTCTGCAACATCGCATGGTCATTGGGGGCTGTACCTCTGAATTGGCAAACCAGGGTGGTATTTCCCCTTTTTAAAAGGGGGACCGAAGGGTGTGTTCTAACTATCGTGGTATCACACTCCTCAGCCTACCCAGGAAAGTCTATTCAGGAACCTCGGATCCAGGAGGAACAATGTGGTTTTTGTCCTGGCTGCAGCACTCTCGACCAGCTCTACACACTCTACAGGATCTTGGAGGGGCATGGGAGTTTGCCCATCTGTCCGCATGTGCTTTGTGGATTTAGAGAAGGCTTTCGACCATGTCCCTCGGGCTATCTTGTGGGGTATGCTCCGGGAGTATGGGGTACCGGATCCGTTGCTATGGGCCATTAGGTCTCTGTACGACTGGAGCAAGAGCTTGGTCTGCATTGGTAACAACAGGTCGAATTTGTTTCTGGTGGGGGTGGGGGTCCGCCAAGGCTGTCCTTTGTCACCAGTTCTGGTTATAATTTTATGGACATAATTTCTAGGCACAGCCGAGGTGTTGAGGGGTTCTGGTTTGTGGCCATAGGACCTCATCTCTGCTTTTTGCAAATGATGTTGTCCTTTTGGCTTCATCAAGCCAGGATCTCCAGCTCTCATTGGAGCAATTTGCAGCTGAGTGGGAAGCAGCCAAGATGAGAATCATCACCTCCAAGTCTGAGGCCATGGTTCTCAGCCAGAAAAGGGAATGAAGTCCTGTCCCAAGGGGAGGAGTTTAAGTATCTCAGGGTCTTGTTCACAAGTGAGGGAAGGATGGAATGGGAGATCGACAGACGGATTGGTACAGCCTCTGCTGAAAAGCTGGGATTGTACCGGTCCATCATGGTGAAGAGGGGGCTGAGCTGAAAGGAAAAGCTTTCAATTTACCAGTTGATCTATGTTGACCTATGAACTATGGTCATGAGCTTTAGGTAGTGACCGAAAGAAAAATATCGCAGATACAGGTGGCTGAAATGAGCTTCCTTCGCAGGGTGGCAGGGCTCTCCCTTTGAGATAGGGTGAGAAGCTCAGCCATGGAAGAGGAAGAGACCCCGGGGTCGACCCAGAACAGCTGGAGGGGCTTGTCAGGAAATGCCTCGGTGTCCCCTCGGAAGAGCTGGAGGAAGTGGCTGAGGAGAGGGACGTCTGGACCTCACTGCTTTGGCTGCCGCCCCAGGGACCTGACCCCAGAACGAGCGGAAGAAGATGATGATGATGAATAATATAACTTCGTAGTCGCCAATACTGAGTGGATAACAATAAGTAACTGAAAATACCCCTTGTTCATGCATAACATCATGGGAATCAGCAATAGGGTGGATAGGGTTTGCTATATTATGTATGTCTGCAGGTTGCAGGCACGCACTATTGTCCCTTGAGGTACATAATTCAAAACAAATGCAATGTCCCCTCTTGGGGCTAGCTGGTTAGCATGCTAACTTCAGTAGATATCTCTGCAACACAATATAGTCATCTTTCACACAAATCAAAGTTTTTATTTCTACACATTTGGTTAATTTTGGTAAATTTTTTACAGTGCACCTTTAAAGCAGCTATGATAAAATGCACAAGATGCCACCATGTCGTGTACTGCACAGTGGCTCACCATAGTCGTCTAACTTTTTTTCTGGGACACAAAATGATAGACTCAACTGTATCTGAATTATTTACCCTTTCTGGGGAGCAATGATAACAAAAATATGGCTAATTCAGTATTACATAAGCAGCAGTGTTAAACAGTAGATACAAATTGTATGTAACTGTTGCTCTACAAACCCCTGAAAACCAACAGATAACCACAAAGTCACAAAGTGAAGTATGACACAATATTTGAAATAGGTAATGCTGTTATGTAATTATCTTTTCAGAAAACCTTTTGTTTGTCTGTGAATAAAATACAAAATGACATAAAATACACAAAACAAGGCCGAAGAGATAAGATGAGATAAAGAAGGCTCTTCCAGGCTTTAAAGGGCAGTAATGCAGTAGCTCCGTATGTGTACACATACGATCTGATATGTTAAATGAAAGGTGAAGAAAATTGGCAAACTATATTATAACAGTACATATTGCAAATACTCCATCATACATCACTTTGTGACATTGATAAAAGGTCATGGCATGCTTGCATACATGCACAACAAAGTATCCAAGTGGGTCCCGTCACCTCTGGAAATTAGGACAGGTGAAATGGAACAGGAAAAATGACTGATTACAAGTGGTAGGTTTGTCATTTCAAAAAACACAGAGTCAGTGTGTAGCTCAGATTGACACTGGACAGATAATAATGCGGTCCTCCAGCATGACACTGAGCACAAGGAACACAAAGTAGAGCATGAACATGGTGAAGCCCAGCATTTTATTCATCCTCCACTTACAAACTGCGATGGAGATTATGACGAAGAGTAGCATGAGGAAGAGCAGCACGATGGCACAGAAAAGTCCATTGCTGCTGACAGTCACAGGTGCCATCCCATGGACGAATGAGAACATTAACCAGGGTACTGGCAACCTGCAGGAACAAGGAAATTTCAACTCAAATATGCATAACACCTCAATGTTAAAAATTCTCAGGGTCAACATGAAAGCAGTTGTTTTTCATCCTGATAAAGTAGGATCTTCTTGCTGTGAGGTGGACATGCTAACCAAAAACTATATTTTCTGACAGAATCATAGTCATATTAAACTTCTGTAATGCTTGTGCTCATCTGCTAGTTGCTACCACTTACCAAAATACATTCTGGGTTATTTGACTACAAAAGTACACACAAGTCACCTCTGATGCACCCTTGATAATCTAGAACACAGCCAGTATTCTACCTGTACTTGCCTCAGTGTGACCTTTTGAACTGGAAGGATAATTGGGCTCTGGTTAATGATGTTTTCTATGACATTTTGCAAGTTCAAAAGAAAGTAGTACAAAGAAGAATGCATCCAAAGGAAACACCCAATGCCTTGGAGGTGACTTACCCTACAGTGATGTCAAATATGTTGCTGCCTACAGAGCTGGAAACAGCCATGTCTCCCAGACCTTTGCGAGCTACAATCACACTGGTGATTAAGTCAGGGATGGATGTCCCAGCTGCCAGAATCGTGAGACCCATTATCTCCTCTGAGATGCCAATAGTTTCACCCACCTTTGAGGAAAAAAGAAATGTAAGAGTGCACTATGATGTATTCTCCATTATGGATATTCCACAGTATTATCACATTCCAAGACACTTTTACTGACATTACAGAATACATGGAATTTAAAGTTAAATGTAAATGCATATAAATTGACCTGATGCGCCCACCACACCATGAGATAGGAGAAAATAGCAATCCACACTATAGAACCCAGGAACGTAATCACAAAGTACTTCTTTGATGCCTGTAAGGGATAATCATCAGTGAGAAAAACAGACAAGTAAACAGTTATTTAACCCGTCCCAGCCCACTCTTAGATATCACTTGGTTTCAAGGATGCTCAAATCTCAATATTTAATATGAGGGCTGGATAACAGTAACTGTTAGCTGGAATATTTGTTTAAAATAGATGTGTGCATCAAAACAGTGAGTTTGCATTGTGGTTAAGTATGAAGATTTAGAAACAATGCCTGGGAATTGGATATGACTAAATTAGGGAGAAAAATGGGGGGAAATAAAAAAATAAAGAAAGAAAAGAAAAAAGAGAAACAAAGCCTGTGTTGATTACCATAGGAGTCAGTCATATACTTGCATACTGTGCTTCTTGCATAAATTTGGATTGATTGATTGGGTGGTGTTGTTTTTCTCAGGCCTCTTGTAGTATTAACAGAATTACAGGCTGATATGCATTTTACTTATCCAAATTGAGCACACATATACTCACTCAGAGCAGCGGACAGCCACATAACGGTGTCTGGAGAGCAGTGGGGGATAGATACCTTGCTCAAGGGCACTTCAGGACATGTGAAGGTAGAGGAAGGGGAGGTGCTGCTTACTTCCCCTACCACCACACATTTTTCACCACAACTTTTTTATTTGCTGGTTAATAAATCAGTGACCTTTTGGCCCTTCTCTAACCATTAGGCCACGGCTGCCCCCTTGATTAATCATTAGTAACTGCTTTACCTTGATAAGGGTGACTGTGATCTGAAGTGGGAATATACAAAACTGCCGAAGCTGAACTGGTCAGAATTCCTTTGGGAGTGGGAAGGAATGGGACGGAAAAAAAAACAATCACACACACCTGTACTTTCAAACTTCTACTAGGGACTGCTAAGAAAGCAATAAGCTGAAGCATTACTGAAGTGAAGTGGCTATGTTTAAGGTATTATTTGGATTTACTGGGTTTCTGACATCCGGTACAGTGAGCCACAAAGGAAAGACAATGGGCAGAAGGAACAGGTATGTGGCTTGTTTCCGTCTGGTGTCTGGCCACTCCAAGGACAGAGGCTCATCATTTTCCTCTCCATCTTCATCCTCCGTGTCTCCATCTTCCTGATCTTCATCGTCATCATCACTGTCCTCATCA
Organism: Neosilurus hyrtlii; assembly: GCA_028564935.1. Classification (NCBI taxonomy): domain Eukaryota; kingdom Metazoa; phylum Chordata; class Actinopteri; order Siluriformes; family Plotosidae; genus Neosilurus; species Neosilurus hyrtlii. The sequence continues at coordinate 26,215,655 of JAOUQZ010000035.1, forward strand.
CTTTCATCCTCACTGTCATCATCACTATCATCAGAGTCTTCTGATCCTTCAGAGCCCCCTCCTTCTCCTGCTGCTGCTTCCTTCTCCTCCTGAAGAAAGACAGACAGAAACAGAGCTGGAAGTTCAAATGGCTAATATACACCCACTGCCAACTTTAATAGGAACGCCTGTACACCTGCTCAGTTATCCAATTACTGAATCACGTGGCGGCAGCACAATGTATAAAATCATAAATATACATGTAAAGAGCTTGGGTTAGTGTCCACGTCAAACATCAGAATGAAAAAAAAAAGGATTTCTGTAAGTTTAAACTGGGACCAGTATATAGAGGGATTAGTAACTGCATTTTTCTAGGCGAAAATGTTTCTCTCCACACAGAACTACCCAAGGGCAGGACTAGAACTCAGGACCTTCTTGCTGTGAGGCAGATGTGCTAACCACTGTGCCACTGTGCCACCCTGCAATTAGCCTTGCACAGTCAAAGCTTCAGCACAACGCTGGCACAGAGATGTAAATAGAGCTCAGTAGTCTGAACCCAAAGCATGCCCAGTGTGGGGATATTCTGTAAAAATCTTAGCAGTTTTTAGCATAATACAATAACAACTGTATCAGCATAAATCAACAGACCTTTTATGGCATTCAAATCTGTGGCTGGAACTACCTTGTTTATAGGAGAAGTCATTGGAAAATGGTTAGATGGTTTTAAGCTTGCAGGAGGATATGTTACCTATATAATCCTTCATTCATTCATTCATTCATATTCTAAGCCACTTAATCCTAATTAAGGTACACCCTGTACAGCACACCAGACCATCACAATGACAACACACACAAAACACTCACACTCACATTTACACCAATCAATCAATCAAGACTATACAATTAGCCTAATGTGCATGCCTGTGGACTTTGGGAGGAACCTGGAGCACCCGAAGGAAACCCACGCAAGCATACTGAAAACTCCACTGAAACATCCTTGTGGGGCACTGTGCTCATGAGACGGAAGTGCTAAAAACTACACCACTGTGCCTTTCATGTCGCTTCATAATTGTGGTGAGCAAAAAAAAATAAAAAATCACAGTGGCACAGTGCCACAGTGGATAGCCTGTCCGCCTCACAGCTACAAGGTCCTGGGTTTGATTCCTGGGCATGGGCATGTGGAGTTTGCATATTATCCACTGCTTGCATGGGTTTCCCCCAAGTACTCTGATACCTTCCATAGTACAAGGACATGCACATTCAGCTAATTGGATGTATCATATTGCCCCTACATGTGGATGTGAGTGTGAATGCTTACCCCACCCCTGCTCAGTGTTGGCTGAGATAGGCTTCAGCCTCCCTGCAACCCAGATAGTAGGATTGGCAAATGAGTGAGAGAGTGGGTGAGTGAGAAAACAATCTCATCAAGTACATAACATCAAACTTTTTGGTAAATGGGCTTCAACAGAAGAACATCACATCAGGTTCCACTCTTGTCAGTCAAAGACATCTGAGGCTATCATAGGTGCAGGCTCACAGAAACTGGATGACTGTATATTAGATTGGAAAAAAGTCTTCGGTGGTCTGGCTACACTATCTGTGGCTATGTTGGTTCTTATGGTGAACTGCTGATTCTTTTAATGATGTAACACATCTACATCAACGATTGTGTTATGTTGTTTTTTCCTCATGACAGTTGTAAAGAGCCATTCTCCACAGTTCAACAAGGTGTTTCAGCCTGCAGATCTTCTGTTGCACGATCCTGTGAACTCTATAGACTGCAGTGTGTGAAAATCCCAGGAGATCAACAGTTTACTCAAACCAGCCCTTCTAGTGCCAACATTAAAATACAGAGATCAGAGAGGTTACACTTCCCCACACTGACATTTGATGAGAAATTTAACTGAAGCTTTTGGTGTTTTAATTTTTTTTTTTTTAATTATTCGCTGCCACATGATTGGGTGACTGGGTGCTGCCATGTGATTGGATGATTGGGTACTGCCACATGATTGGGTACTGCCACTTGTTTGGGTGATTGAGTACTGCCACATGATTGGGTGATTAGATAATTGCTTAACTGAGCACTTAATGTACCTTATTGCATGTATCAGTCATTTTATCCACCTTTTGTCCTTCAGGCTTTTCCTTGCTGTCTGCCTTGGTAGATGGCGCGGCTACTGGCTCTTTGGAATCCTTAGTCTCTTCTGGTTTACCGTCTTCACCTGTGAAGTTTTACCATCATATGAAAGCAAAATTCAAAAATAAAACCAAGCAACCTGTGATTAATACACATATATTTTCATCAGCACAGTCAACTATTGTCTTGGCACTGACGATGTCACCAATTGGCTTTAAGATGTAGTTATGGAAAGGAAGCAGTAGATGTTATTAATGGAATAACATCATCATCATCAACATCATGTTATATGACAGCTTTTAACATTTGCAGTGATCTTGAGTTTTATATTTAATTCATGAAAATAAATGCAATCATTAAGATAGCCATTGTGTAAAGATCTTCTGTGATCTGAACAAACGCACATGGACGATGAAAAAAAAAGCTACTAACAGTCCTCTCTGATCCCAGGTCCCAGCTGGTGTGCTGCTGTTTTTGCAAATGCCACACTCATCAACAGTATAAATAAGCAGCCAAGCAGAGCCAAGCTGAGCTTGCTAGATGGGCCAATGGAATTCAAAACTGCAGACAAACCTCTGTGCAACCTAAACAACACACTGTGTAGGACACTATGAGGACATGGTAGAATACCGGAGCTCACCTTTGCCTGATTTTGCCTTCTCTTTGCCCTCTACTTTCCCCCTGGCCATGTTGTTCAAAATCTGAGCCTTGTCTTTAAACTTCACTGCAAACCAAAAGAAGTGAAATATACAGTCAGGTCTAGATTCAAGGCACCCTTTATTAAAGGTATGTAAAACAAAAAAGCTGAATGAAACTGCATAGATAATGTTATGTTTAACCCTATTGTTCTGTTCTAATTAGTAATAATCTATTGTATTACATTAACCCAGGATATACTGTAAATATAGGTTTTTATTGTAATGTTTTATTGTAATGTAATGTATAGATCTATTGATCTATAATAATTACTTAATAAAGTTGGAGCTGAAAGGAGTATAAACAAGCAAGAAAAAAACATTCATATTTTTATTAGTCAATCATAATTTCTTTGATATGAGCATGATTATTCATGTTTTTTAAACTCAGTCAGGTACATTTTGTGTTTAATTTTTATCATTGTCACTGATAATTAAGCAATAAAAATTAACAAGGGTGCTGTTTTAGCAAATATCAGAACGGGTGTGATTAGACCACAGGCTCCATAAATATAAATAGCTCACAAAAGTGTCACGGTCAGATAGAGTTCTTGCCATACAGACTGATTGACAATCTGTACTGAAGAAATGACTTCAATGAAATTAACTGTTGTTAGAATTGTTATGCATCAAACTCAGACAAGATTAGTGATTAAAAAATGGTATAATTGGTAATTTTGGGATGAACAGAACATATAGGGTAAAACATAGGGGAGAATGTGTTTATTGTAATAAATATTTTAAAGCAAATGACAGCTACAGTGGATATAAAACACACCCTGTTAAAATGCAGGTTTCTGGAATGTAATAAAATAAAATAAAAGCCAAGATAAATCCTGCCAACTGAAAACCAAATAGAAGTATTAGCAGGAGAATAAATCATACAATAACCTGTTTGCACAAGTGTTCATATTTCTTAACTTTTTAAAGCTAAAATCTCACGGTGTGGTGAATGCTAACGAATGGTGCGATTTTTGGATCAGGGTACGTTTCTGTCATTAACGACATTTAGTACTATTTGGGAATGTTTGGTTCCTTTTGCTAACTCCTGGTAAAATACCACACGAATGTCAGGTGAATATTGGAATTGAATAACCCTTACCCCTATTTACCTATAAAAAAGGTGAGAAAACCCTCACCAGCATTCAGATTTCTCCTGGCCACTGTGGAAGACAGAGCTCAGAAGATTTGACTCAGAAGACTTGTCTGTTGAAGCAATATAGAAGATATAGAAGATGGACTTCCAGAATATGGAATGTGTATTGCTGTCAGGAAGAAGCCCACAGTGCTCCTGCCCTCGAGGAAGTATTGCTCTGTCTGGCGACTCAAAGGTGATAAATATTGACCTTCAACAAACAGTTGATAACAGTTGCTAACATTTGCAAACAGTGGCAAACAGCGGATATAAAAGGGTTCATAAAGGCTCTTAAACACTTGCTAGTGTTCAACACTTGGGGGAACCAAACATAACTTTAGTGACCTTTGGTATGTGATACAACCTTTGGAAACTATGTGTAAAATTAATTTGAAAAGAAAATTTGGACATGATAAGAAATACTGTCTGTGACTCTAAAAACTTTTATTTTTAGCATTCATAGGGAGAAAAATGGGGGAAAATCCAAAAAAATAAAAAAAAAGAGACATCGTCAAGGTGCATGACTATCAATCTGGAGATCGTAGGTTTGAATCCAGGTTGATAATGTAGCCATGGGAGTTAATTGGCCGAGCTATCACAGGAGGGAGGGATGTCATACCCTCCCCTGTCACTCACAGCGATCCCCATGGGTGTCTGTGAGCACATTCGTACAAAAAGGGGCAGAAATCGCTTTTCCTGGAAGTGTGTTAGGCTGCCTCCAAATGAGGCGAGTGGCAGCATCGCATGTCACAGAGTGGGCATGTGCATGCTTATGCCCCTCAATGGTTGGAGGTGGTCATGTGATAGGGAATCAACACTTGAGGGGTGGGAATTGGATACAATTAAAACTAAACCAAAAAAAAAAAAACGGTTTTGACTGGGCGTTGACTGGGCCATTCCAAAATGATGAAAGTCTTCTGAACCTTTGCTTGCTTGGATTTGTGATTTAGGTTGTTATTGTTCTGGAAGTTAAAATTTTAATTCACCTTTAGTTTAGTTTTCTTGGATCTCTGATATCACCAGAGCATAACATACAGTATTTTGCCAAAGGGTGGTGTAATTTAAATGGGGCTGGATATTTTTCTCTTGAGAAATAGTCAAGCTGGCCTTTACCGTAGCCCAGACATGTGAAGGATACAAGAATTTGTCAGTTGTGGGGATTCATCAGTACTTGGTAATATTTCTGTATTTGATGTAATGCCCCTGTCACACATTGACGATTTAGCCAGCGTATGCCAACATATGAGAAATTTGGTGAATATACTGATATACAACAAATATAGGTTGAATAAAAAAGCACGCTGGTATAAGTCATAGAGGTCATAAGTTGACATATGCTAGCGTATGGCTCATATGTTCCACATACGTTGGCCATAACTCGTACGTAAGTTATGTGATCGTTCATCCATGTTAACTTTAAGTTACTTATAAGTTGAATATAATGTCTATTGTACTTTGAACCTACATATAAATTATAGCAATGAATCTAGTGTGTTGGCAGTGCTCGCAATTTGTGATCAACGATAGTCTAACTTATGCAGCAGTGTATCCCAGATGGTCGATCAAGTGAACTCGACTTTAAAAGGCTGTTGCTCGCTGATTCAAATCAGATTCGTACTAAACATCACAGTAACAACATCACCGTCGATAGGTTCTGGATAAGTTACTAATAAATTATGTATATGTTCAAAACAGGAATAACATCGATAGTTCATTGTATGCCAGCATTTTATAGAAATCTGTCATGCGTTGGCATATGTTCTACAAATCATTAATATGAGACAGGGGCCTTATGTTGCTATAGGACTATTGGTAGCCTTTTGACAGGTTTATGTCTTGTCCATTTTTCAATTTTGGATTTTGGTAATGGTACAGTGATGCCAAATTTCTACACTAGATGATGATGGGCCTTCACATGGGAACCTGATACATGTAAGATGTAACGTTTTGCAAGTTCTCATGTACCCTTATGACTGATCTCGTAAATGCTTTGGATGCCTTTTGCAGATCATGGTTTCAACAGTCGAATGAAACCTACAAGATTTCAAGAAAATCCTGCAATCAGTAAATCTTCATTTGGGGTTCATCTGACTCATTTCTTTCATGGTGGGTGTATAATGATTACTTTTGAACACAAGTTTTCATGTGATGTGTTAATATTAAGCATAGACACATGTTTCATTATAAAAGTGTGCAACTGTGTAAAAAAAATTCTTCTTCTTTTTGGTTGTATACCCTATTAAAAATGCAAAAATATGTGACTAGTTTTCTTTTCGTTTTTATTTAATAACAGAAGCCTGCGATTTTAAAAATGGGTGTTTAAACTTTTTAATATTCACCATATCAGTTTTATACATACTTTGTGTCAAAACTACTGGTGCATTATAATGTCAATGAAATTCTGGTCAGTTTTTTTAATGATTTTTTAATTAAAATTTTTTTTTTTAATGTCCTGATGTATTTTATTCTTTTTTTAATGCAGCAACTTGCAAACAGTTGAGTTTCATTTATTAATTGTTAATATGCTTTTTAATCAATTATAATTGCATTTTATATTGTGGTTCCTGTTATCACTTACTTTATAATAATTCTCAAACATAATTCTTTCCCTCACTGGTCCCTGAAGTGTGAAAAAATGCAACTTGTCATGTTTCCAAGAATATTGAAATCAGGTTTGGAAATTGTAGTTTGTAGCTCAAGGTCACTAGTTCTGAGCCATTTCTCTGATTGAACCTATGACTGACAGCCTTAAAAACAAACAAACAAATAAATAAATAAAACATAATACAATTATAGCCTATGTATTTTATAAATGTATCTGCTAATGATTTTGACAATAATTTCCCCAAGGGCATACCTACCCGTGTAAAGTTATATATTTATTTAGGACTAGAACATAAAAATCACATTTGGTGAATATTGATGACATTAAATTAAAATCTCATCTATTAACAATTTTGAAAATGTGGAGTTTGTCCAGTGTCCTTGGTAAAATCAGGAGCATCACCACTTCAGAGATTTAACTTGAAAATCTGTGCACCAACCTACAGCCTGCATTATATATTTTTGCCCTGCACCCTTTTCACAGGACATTTTACTATAATAATAATGTGTTAAGTCTGTTTAAAGGATCGTACATATAAATTGAAGAGAAGTTAAGCATGGAACTAAAGGAAACTATGATATGACAGGCTTTTATTTGGAAAACTGACTCATAATGTGTGCAGCAGTTTAAATTAATACATTTTGGTGAGTAGCCAAAACAGCAAGGATTAAAGCTGTGGTTGAAACAATACAGTGGGCTGGGCTACATCACATACTTCTTTTAAAAGACAATAAATCAATAAATCAATCAATAAATAAAAATTTCAAAAACCTCTTGTGGATATTCATCAGGGGAGCTGCACCAGTAATTTTGACCTACATACACAGCATCAGTAAGAAAAGCATGCATCACTCCCAAATGTGTACAGTATCAGATTATCTATGGTCATTTTTAAACAGCCTTTTTGTTCATTTTCAATATATCTGGACCTGACTGTAAATGGCAGATATTTGAAAATACTTCTTTTATATATGCTGTAAAATGGCAACTGTCTGGCTCCATTAACGTCAATATATGACTCACATTCAAGCTCACACCATAACAAGCTCATAAGTGCAATTGAAAAACATCATTTCATTGTAACACCAACATATCCATCACAGCACAAACAATACACAATAAAATGGGAAGAGCAGCACATTCCAACATCTTACCTTTACTTCCTAAAGAGCTGCTATGCTTTGTACCCTCATTTACCAATGAGCCTATTAAGCAGAGATTCATATAAATGTTTTTAAAAATTACACAGTAGCAGCTTTACAAGACTTTACACCTTCCCATCTGCACATATGTGCCATGTATTATTTGCAATACTGAATCAACTCATGTCAACTATCTTAAAGGGGCTGATTCCAGGTATACCATGTATATTAAATAAACATGATATACAGTGAAATCTCTTAAAAATAAAATAGAATACCCCCATTTCTGAATGTTTTTCTGAAACCATTTGCTTACTCCTTTATGCGAGTGTCAGTGATCCCCGCACCGGGTGGCATGGTATTAGTAAGCATCACCATCTATTTTATTTCTCTTGAAATCATATATATGCCATCTTCTGCTTTTTGACACTTAATCTCATACTTTTGCATTACCAAGTTATCGCGCAAAAACGTTCCTCTGGTCCTGTGGTCTTGATATTGTTATTGTTATTTTAAACAGTCACAGAACCAAAACAAGATGTGAATAAAAGATATTAAGCCCATAAGCTTGGGTGGCATCACTGGCAAACCTTTGTATTCAGCAAAAATTTAATAATAATGGAAGATGAAACACATGCTATTCTATATTGAAATATTTTACTCCTTTAACCACCTGCAACCACTATTTATGGCATTTTTAAAGTATCGACAGCAGACATGTAAAAGAGAATGCAACAATTGCATACACACTATGAGATAAAGCCCAAAAGCTCCCATCTCTGAATAAGATTATGAATTAATTATTCATTCATTCATCTTCTGAACCGCTTATTCCTACTTAGGGTCGCGGGGAGGCTGGCGCCCATGTCAGCCGACTCT
>JAOUQZ010000035.1:26230372-26241360 GCA_028564935.1 Neosilurus hyrtlii
TATTCACTGATAATGACTTTAAAGCACTTCTGTAAGTCGCTCTGGATAAGAGCGTCTGCTAAATGATGTAAATGTAATGTAAATGTAAATGTAAATGTTGTATAACAATTATAAATGTAAGTTGCTTTGGATAAAAGTGTCTGTAAAATGCCACAAATCTAATGAAAGCTGTTTATTTCTCTCTATTTTGTACACTTACAAAAAGAGTCATCTGGGGCATTTGCTCACCCTCTATAAACAGATTTCTCTGTGTATTAGCATGTTTGCTAAAACAATCTGGCTAATGCCTAATGTTTTTGACTCATTGGAGAAGAAAAAACAGATTAGGTAGTAAAATAAAATATATTGGGTGATATAAAATGCACATGACAGTTTTGTTTTCTGCTCTGTAATTCAGCTAATTGGAGTTAACAAAAAGAAAAATGCTGGTATTTCTTAACTTTGTTGACGAGACTGGGCGAACAACTGACTCATGAGCTTTACCCACGTGTCTGTAATAAATTGTCAACCACTTCTGTGCCTTACTTAGATTGTCCCAAATACTTCTGAAACTTGCACAAGTCCGTCACAAATACCATCACAAGTACACCCTGAACAGTTTGCCAGGCCAACGCAGGGCCAACACACACAACCATTCACACTCACTTTCACACCTAGGGGCAATTTGGAACCAACAGTCAGCCTACTGTGAATGGGGAGAACATGCAAACGCCACACCGAAATGCCCCGCGCCCAGGAATCAAACCCGGGACCTTCTTGTTGTGAGGAGGACATGCTAACCACTGCGCCACCTTGTTGCCCCATTATAAATATTATTGTTGTTGTTATGGTTATTATTCTTATTCTTATTATTCTTATTCTTCTTCTTCTTATTATTATTATTTACTAAGGATGAAATCATTTGAAATCGGTCCTGTAATGAGTTAGGATGCTATAACTGGTAACATACATGGCAATCCTCTGTTGCAGAATTAATGTTAATGTTTTTTCACCACTGACAAGCTCATAATGTTGTTATAGTTCTCTGACAACATGGAAAGGAATTCTACAGCGATATACACCTCACTAACTGTAAAGAAACTAAAGAAAATGTTTCTCCAGTCATCATTTTTACCTTCCTGGCTTTGATTTAGCCCCCCTTTCTTTGCAGGTAGTCGATTATTGCTTAGGGAATGTATTCTGATATTTACAAAAGAATTCAGAATAAAGGGTTTTTTATTAAGCTATACCAAAATTTTGCTTGTTGATATTGGAAATAGACATCTTCATGAACTCCCAGGGACTTTTTTTGTAAGCATCAATATTCACCTCCATGCGCTTAAGAAGAGTCTACTGTGCACAAGAATTTGCCTCTCAAAATGTTTCAGTAATATGGCAATAACAACTCTCTGTGTAAGGAATCAAAAACATTAGATAACTTTCTGTTGTAAAAAATAATACATGGATGGGTGGTGTGATACAACATGGACTTGATGGCCTAGTAGGTACTGACATTTTTTTGGTCTTATACCACATGAATTTGCCCACAATTAAATTTTTTATTTATTAATAATCTCTTTCCTCTGTCCTGAATAATCTCTAGTATTATTTGTTAGAAAGCACTGCCAAAGAAAACTCCTTCCAAAGCTGTTTGTTGATTTAGCATAATATATATATATATTTAGACACTGATTAAAGTTGACGCTCCAAAAATGTTGCCATGTATAAGTTAATAGAAACATGCATACGTAAAGTAAGAGAATAGGTTGCGTAGTGCAAGTGCAAATGCCTGTGGGGGCACATGCGCATGGATGTGACAATAAAATCAAGCTCATGGCTTTATAACGTTTGAAAAAGTATGGAGCCCTGCTATAAAAAAAATGTTTATGACCCAAAATTTCTTTTGCTTAATAGCCAGACATCTGGATTTATGAAACATACTACAACAAATTTAATAACTGTAGTAGGATATTTTTCCAAATTAAACAGAGGAAGAAAAATGCCTCCCCATAACCCTAATAAAGGATAAAGCAGTTCATAAAATGTAATAAAATTAAATGAAATATGACTGCCTGAAGAAAACAATCAAATCGTCACAGCCTCCTGATGTGGCACACCAGAACCTAATTTACCACCAGCATAAATACCTCTGCTTATCACCCCATCCTCACCAGATGTTGTCACAGCCATCAAAATTGTATACATCATATGCCTCCTCAGAGATAACACACTACATCAGGCCACAGCATTTTGCAAGAATAAAACTACATATATGCTCCTCTTTCCTAAGCGTCACTGCAGAAATGAGGAAGGTTTTAGACTACCCAGTTCAGGGCAAAGATACTACCAAGCACCTGCTCACCCTCCACCAGGATTCCTGCACCACTGTGGAAGATGTGGTGGGATTCAATACTCTGGCTGCTCATTCACACTGGAATGACAAGGTGCTCCATTAAGATAAAGGATAAGTCATTGGCCAAGGCTGATTCTTAAAATTTTGATTCCTTAATATCTCTGATCATAAGGATGGACAACAACCTTTGAGAGCACCAAAAAGAGAGAACAAGATGTGCCCCTCAGTTGATTGCATATTGCACTTACTGTAGGCTGCCTACCCAATCAAATATAACCCTATGGAGGTCCATCTCCTTCATCTGTGCCCCGAGCCACCCCTAGCCCTATCATGTCAAGCATCCAAAGAGTTGAACCCATGCATGTCTTTCTCCCACTGGATCACTAAATCTCAGGAGACTAAAGGCTGATGAACAAAGGACCGCTTTCTGACTATCACCAATATTACATGCAGCTGCAGGTTATGCTTGAATCAGCTGTCCCTAATCATGCTAGACTCAGGCTTGTAGAGTAACGGAATACATGGAACAGCATTATGTAAGTAGAATTTTAAAATGTAACGGCATTCTGTTGAAGCTACCAAAAATATTTATGTCATCATATTACTGATTCATTACTAAAAATGGGAATTATTTAGCAAAATAGTTCTCATCAAATTTGATCCCAAAAAGACCCAAATAATTCCAAAGCAAACACACACACACACACACACACACACACACACACACACACACACACACTGAAATTTTTTCACACTGTGCACAAACATACAAAACATGTAACCTTAATATAGCATCAGGAATGTTCAGTGAGTGAAACTAGCAGTGGATATTTATTTTATCTTTTTTTTTAATTTTAATAAATAGTTAAGTAGTAAACACTGTGCAGACATGTCAAAAAATAACTGATTTGTTCAATTCCCGCCATCCATCCATCCATTCATCCATCCATGTCCCACAGCTAAAGGTGAAAACTAACAAATAAAACCAACACTTTGTAGTTATATTTTCAAATGTTAAATAGACAAAAACAGATCGGTCACATATACAAAGTAAGTACACATTTTATTTTGCCACACCTCCATAAAATTAGAATCAAGGGTTCCAAATTAAGTGTCATTTATTAGCACCCGGGCGGCACCATGGTGTGGTTAGCATGTCTGCCTCACAGTTTTCCCCATGCTTGTGTTGGTTTCCTCTGGATACTTCAGTTTCCTCCCACAAAGACATACACATTAGGCTAACTGGCTGTTTCAAATTGCCCCTAGGTGTAAGCGTGAGTGTAAATGGTGGTTTCCTCTGGATACTTCATTTTCCAAATAAAGGATTCAGCAAATGAATTAATAAATCAACAACTTAATTATTAGCACCCCCTGTAGGTGGATCATGTCTTATTTAAACCTGGCATTAAGTGTCTGGTTTTCTCTTTGCCATTGAAGTCCATTCATTCATTCATTCATTCGTTCAATTTCTGAACCGCTTAATCCTAATTAGGGTCGCAGGGAGGCCGAGGACAGAGTATACCCTCTATACCCTCATCTACAAGTAGCTTAATCTACAGCTGTCCAGAACTGGCCACCCAGTAAATGAAGACAGAGAGTGTACTGCTCAATGGAAAAATAAGTCTCCATGAACTCCAAAATTTCATCACAGGATCTAGATATGACTCTTGTAACTGTTGAATAACTGAATATGCCTACAATCAGAAAGAGGTTGGACAAAGTTTACCAGGGCATTTAAAAATCGGGGGCATGTAAAATTTACAGTTTTCCAAAGAACAAATAGGTAAAGACCAGGCATTTTAGAATAATGGGCTCTGGTTACATAAAATGAAAGATGGAGTTGTTTGGCCACAGCCGTACACATGTAAACAAGAGAACTTCATACTATAACGGTATAGCACTGTGGTGGAAATGTTATGGCTTGAGGTTGCTTCACTTCCTCAGGGCCTGAGTCAGTGATTAAACTGTAAATTAATACTCTGAATCATATCAAGTGCTCGAAGGTAATGTGAGACCATCTGTCAAAAAGTTGGGGTTGAACTGGAGTTAAATCTCTCAACAGGATAATGAAAGAAAAATACACGTTAAAAAATGTATGAAGGGGCCAGGAATGGTCTAGTCAAAGCCCAGACTAAATTCTTACTAAAATGTTTTAGGGGCAGGATTTGAAAATGGCAGTATGTGCAAGAAAACCTCTTGCACCCAAATGAAGAGTGATCAATGATTTAATCAAAACAATGTCAGAGAGATTAGTGGACAATTATACAATAGTCAGATGCTATTTCTGCTCAAGAAAGCATTTATAGCTTCTGTGGTCAAGGGTGTACTTACTTTTTCCATTGTAGTATATTACATAATTTTATGTTTTTGTTTAAAAAATGTCTGAAAAACAAATTTCCTACAACCTTTATCCATAGGCACTCTAATAAAGAGTGTGAAATGTTTGCTTATTAACGAGTTGAAAAATTCAGCAATTTCCCCCACATTATATTCCATCAACATCATATTTTCCTTAAAGATGAGAGTAGTAACATCACAACGCAGTGCAAGTTATGCCTTCTCTCTATGAAAATGCTGCCATTACCTGCGCAGTTGGTTTTGAGGCAATACAAAAGTAACAGGAAATAATGAAGTAATGTTCCTTTAATATTGTAGTGCTTTGTAGTGCTAATTGTATCACAATATATTTTTAAAGTGACTCTCCTAACTCAGGCTAGCCCTAGTAGACCCAGCAATGAGGGAATATTTTTGAAGTAAGACCTTCAGGCTGGTATCACCTGTGAACCATTGCACAATCACTTGAACATTTAATGCCCTGGATGGTCACCTGATGACCCAAGTGTCTCACGGTACTCAAGCTCCCCAGACCCTGTTGATTCTTGGAGACCCAAGTTCTGCTGTCAAAATCATGCTATCAAAAACCTCCCTGGGATCCCTCTACCTACCAGTCAACAACTAGCTGGCATCATTATCTTTTTGTCTCATAGGCAAGGGGTGTAAAAGTATTAACTATCAAGGCCTTAATAATGGCACAATTAAGAACCAGTATTTTCTATCCATGATCTTCTGCTTTTGAAACCCTCAGGGGAGTCACTTCTTTACTAAGTTGGACACGCGCAGTGCCTTCCCCTTGGTCCGGATGTGAAAGGGGGCTGAGTGGAAGATCACTTTTAACACCACCAACCACTTCAAAATAGGTTTTAAGGACCTGTGGCCTGACCAATACCCAGTGGTCTTCTAAGGCCTGGTAAACAATGTTCTTAGAGACTTCAACTGCTTCATCCTTATTTACTTAGAAAATATCCTGATCATGGTCTTTTGTGTCTGCTATGTCCTCCATTGAATTGTGGAACATAAGGGATGTGTCAATACAAAAAAAATTTCGCAAATTCCATGCAATTTTGCTCAGTTTCCTAGGCTACATCATGAAAAAATGATGTATGGCAGGTCAGAGCAAACCCTGAACTATTCTGAGGGTTGGCTGAGTGACCAAATCCCACATCCTTCAAACAAATCCAATTATTGTCACTTTATTAGGAATTACAGACACTTGGCTGCTTCCCTCACCAATAACATCTTCCTGCACCTTCTTTTCTCCTCATTTTACCCTACATAGCACTACGACATAAAAAATGGGATTTTTGCCCATAAAGTCTTAGATGAATAGTGAGACGGCTAGAGGTTGTAAACACTCTATTTATTGTCTGGAGTAATTACAAGAACCTGGCTTATATTCAAAGTGCTAAATGGCTGAACTCCTTTCAAGCCCATTCAACCCTGTTTTTTTTACTGATTCAGGTTTACCCTCATATACCCCCTATTGCCAAGAATGACAAAGAGATATCTTTTAACTCTGAAACCATCCTCCCACCTTCCAGCATTTTTGGCAGCGGTAACGTCAGAGATTGAGACTCCAGTTTAAGTGGTCGAATGATCACAGCTATAGCCATGTCCCCCTCCAATCACCAAGTAGTTAACTATAGCCTAAAACTCTTAAAATTATGCTTCTTGTGGATCCCCATGGGTGCTGATACATGCTCCTTTGACGATACCTGATTCATGTGTGCCTCCAGTAAGGCCTTACAAAGACCACCGCCTGAGCTGCTCCATCCTCTGTCTGTACCTAAGTGCCCTTAATCTTACATTGGTTTTTTTATTTATTTACTGGCCTATTTCCCTTCTCCTAGCAACATCACCTTGCTCATTATTGCTGACCGATATTCTAAGATGGTCAATTTCACAGCCTTTTCCAAGAAACCACATATCTCCTTATCCAATATGTTTTCCACCTCCTGCTGTGACATGAATGACAAGCTCTTATCGACTTGGAGGGTTACAATCTGGGTCTGCCAATTCTTCTCTCCTCTAGGATTTACACCAAATGAGATAAGAGTTCAGTTCCAGGTCTTGCAGGTTGCCAAGATTTGCCTTAGATCATTTAATTATTGACTGTGTTCTGCATTCGGGAACATTTGGCTTGTCACATAAATTTCTCCATTACTTTTAGGTCAGGTAAAGGACTGAGGGGGTGGTAATTATTTCCTCGACAGTCAGTGCACAGGTGTACATTGATTATTTCTGATACTTTTCTTATTCCATCATTAGAAACTAATTTTTGGGATGATAATACATCTTGCCACAAAGACTTAGGTTAAAGCTTTCTGTAAGGAAAAAGTATTTTAACTCAGTGGTATGGTCCAGATACCACTCTAATTTAAACTTTTAATGGAAAAAAAAAAACATCGCAAGAGTCCTGCGAGCCTGATCTGTAAAGTGCAATTTGAGAATGTTGCAAAGAGCTAGATGAAGAGTACTATTTTCCATATTTTTTTCTCAACATTAAGTGATTCTAGATTTTTCCTCTATTTAATTTGGGGAATTAAAAAAAATTATTGTTTGAAGCGGCAAGATGGCATAGTGATTAACATGTCCACCTCACAGCCTGGCTATGGCCAGGTCCTGGCTAGATCGTTTTTGTATGGAGTTTGCTTGTTCTCCCCGTGCTTGCCTGGGTTTCCCCTGGGTATTCCAGTTTTGTCCCACAGTCAAAAGACATGTTCATTAGACTAATTGGCAGTTCCAAACTGCCCCTAGGTCTGAGTGTAAGTGTGAATCTTGTGTGTGTGTGTGTGTGTGTGTGTGTGTGTGTGGGTTTGCCCTGCAATGGTTTGTCAAGCTGTCCGGGGTGTATCCAAGCTGTGCGACGATAGTGCAAAATAGCTGTTATAAGCGATTCAAATTACCATGCCGATGAAAATCTCAAGAAAAACCAAAGAACAAAAAAACACCCTTTTTTGGAACAAGGTCACATCAACATACTGTATCGTAAAAACATGGTTCAAATTTTAAACCATTAAAAAGACTTTGGTCATTTTCATAACTTGTACCCTTTTAAAAAAATACACACCACTCTTTGTGCAAGCAATCAAAATTTCTGCCATATTGCTGTGGGGTGGCACGGTGGTGTAGTGGTTAGCATGTCTGCCTCACAGCATGTTATCCCCGTGCTTAAGTGGGTTTCCTCCAGATATTTAGTTTTTCTTCCAAAGTAAAAAGACATGCACACTAGACTTATTGGCTGCCCTAAATTGCCTGTAGATGTTAATGGTTGAATGATTGAACAGTTGTATATATGTGTATATATGTTTCAGCAAATGAATGAGTGAGAACATCACTGTATTATTAGAGGAATAAAACCAGCCCATGTAAATGTTTTCCTATAACAGCTGCACAGTGCTTCATTTCTTATTTAATCATCAGAGTAAAATGTGTGCCACTGGGTTGAGTTTTACTCAGATACAAGAGCTTAAAAACTGTGTAAGCCTTCGTACATCCTTTTACCACTATTTAAACCCCAATCACACTTACGTAATTTAAACCTGTTATATGTTACACAGTTTGGACAGCGGAGCACAAACTAATAGGATTAGAGTTAACCATGAGAATGGCTTTATTTCAACTAGCAGAAGGACATAACACTATCAGGGCTTAAAAACACTCCCTGGTTATACAAATCTACAGCTGTAATGTTACAACAATTTATGTTGAACAAGCTTTAAGGATAATTCTATAAAAGAATTGTTAAACTTTAAAAAAAATTTTAAATTCTAATGCACAAACAAAAGGTTGCCAGAATGCTGCTGTTTAAGCATTACTATCGCTCAGATAATGATCCAGTATTAATCTTCAGTGAGTGTGTGTGTGTGTGTGTGTGTGTGTGTGTGTGTGTGTGCATGTGTGTGTGTTAGTAAAAACATAATAGTGGATTAGTGTGAGTGCTGATCTCTCTAAAGCACCCACAAACCACATTGTCTAAGCTGAGCGAGAAAGTGAAGTTGATGAGATTGTAATCATATTGCAATGAACATTTTATTAATATTAATTGGACTTTGACTGTCGATCTGCTTGAGCGATGTCACAAATGACAGGACGGCTCATTAGTAAGGTCTCGCTTGCACAAACACAACAGATCCTTTTCATTTTGTCTCATCAAAGGCTAACACATTTGTGTGTCTGTTTAATGAATAAACATAAGACAAACTAATTTTACTGTTGTCTGTGCAGGACAGTGTAATAATAGCTTCTCAGTATATCTTAGACGAAATTAATCAAAATATTATTTGCACTTAGAGTTTCTTGCTATGTGTTAATAAGGGCTTTAAGGAGAATATGTTTGCAGTATAAAACAAATCCAATTTTGTTTATGGCTCAGTGATTATAATACAGGGTGGCATGGTGGCTTGGGTCAGCCCTACCGCAAGAAAGCTTGGTGAGGACGTTTCTGTGTGGAGTTTGTATGTTCTCCTCATGCTTGTGTGGGTTTAATCTGGGTACTCTGGTTTCCTCCCACGTTCAAAGACATTCACATAAGACTTATTGGCTGTTCCAAATTGCCCCTAGGTTTGAGCATGTGTATGAATATGAGTGTTCGCCTGCAGTTGAATAGCGAGATATTCAGGGGGCACCCGCCTTCACTCAAAGTCGGCTGAAATAGGCTCCAGCCTCCCAGTGACCCTAGTAGGATTAAGTGGTTCTTCAGATGAAATGAGTGAATGAATGGTTATAATACATAATACTGCTGGAGTACACTGACTTAACAACCTCTTTAAATCTAGTCTAAACTGTGAAAAGCCTGTCTTATTGTAGCCCAAAAAACTTAAGAACACACCTTCTCAGGCTCCTCTACTGGGATGACTTTAACGATGTTCTTGTGCCTGCGGAGCTGAGACTTGAATGCATGCTCAATCTGGACGTTGTACTTCATGAAGTACACATAGATTGCATAACCGGCCACCAGCATTATACTCTCCCACCACATGATGGTATTGTCCAAGAAGAAGATAATGAGCATGATCAGATCTAAAATGTAGAAGGACACGTCTCTGAAGAGAGGCCACCAGGTGAGGTAGAGCATCTCCCGGGAAAACAAAGCACACATTCCTATTACAAATAGGATGTTAAATACAGCTGATCCTACAATAGTTCCAATACCCACATTGCTGTGTGAGATAAAGACACCGATCAAGGAGGTGAAGAGTTCAGGTGCAGAGCCTCCAGCTGCCATGAACGTTGCTCCGGCAACATCATCTGAGATCTCTAACTTTTTAGTTATGACACCGAGAGTAGGAACAAAGAACTCATCACAAACAATGGCCAAAGAAACGAACATGTATATCATCCCGAAGACGTGCAGAGCAACCCAGCCTCTCTGTCGATCTTCAACGGAGAAGATATCCTGAGGGTATTCACCTTTCACGTGGGGGGAATCTGCAGGGCGGGAGATGGTGATTGTGGGTGTAAGGTGAGTGGGTTCAGGTGCTGGTTTCGGAATTGGAGTGGGCTTAGGAAGGTCTGGATCTACATAGATGCAGCGGATTATTGTCCTGTTAGTGGTGGTGACTGGGTGTAGCACTGTTGTTTCTGCTTTCTCTGTTCTCAGAGGGGTGGTGGATGAAGTTGTGTCTGGTTTATGTGCTGTATGCATTGATGTATCTTCTTTCACAGCAGCAGTTGTCAGCTTAGCTGCTACTCCTGGTTTTACTACCAGTCCTTCAGTAACATCTTCATGATCAACTATGGGGTTTTCTCCAATCTGAGGCTCTGGCCAGGGTTCTGGTAATCTAGTTCTAACGCTTAGTTGGTATATACAGCAAAGCAACATCCCAGAGAGGAGAAATATAATCCGGGTTAGCTGAAGTCTCTTTCTCCGAGTTAGATACATTTTGCACTGCATTTTCCTAAGGATGCTGCTCTTGTCCTTGTCCCAGATAATATATCCCACTGTGTCCCACCAGGTGATGATGGGGTGTGAAGGATTCTGTCACAGAGTGAAACATCTCATTCTCTCAGTATTGAAGAATTCATCTCCCAGGTCTCACTGCAAACAAAGGGCATAAACTTTAGGCAACGGGTTTCTGTTTATAGAGAGAGTGAACAAGTTATTGATAGAAAATGAAGCTATCAAACTGATAGGCATGCATAATTTTTCCCTTGGGTTACCCCAGGTTTCCTCCTGTAGTCCACAGGCATGCACAGTAGGATAAGTGGTTGTTCCAAACTGCCCCTAGGTGGAAATGTGAGTTTGAATGTGTGTGTGTGTGTGTGTGTGTGTGTGTGTGTGTGTGTGTGTGTGTGTGTGTGTGTGTGTGTGTGTGTG
>JAOUQZ010000035.1:26249352-26275248 GCA_028564935.1 Neosilurus hyrtlii
AGTACACACTTCCCAGCCAAAAGAGTCCCACACACTAATATTCTGTTGGACTTTCTTTAGCCTTGATTACAGCATGGGTCAATAAAACTGTGTCAATAAAACAAAGTCAGTTAACGACCTGAATGTATTGATTGACCAGGTAAAATTGGGGCTCAGATAGTGAAAGAGTGGTTCAGGGAGAATAAGGAATCATTTTCACACACGAATTGGCACCACAGAGTCCTGACCTTAACTTTGTTGAAGGTGTTTGGGATGTGCTGGAGAAGACTTCATGGAGTGGGTCAGTTTTCCCTATCATCAGTTCAAGCTATTAGTAAAAAATGAACACAACTCTGGATGGAAATAAATGTGATGTTGCTTAAGTTTGTTGAAACAACATTATTACATGCTGTTATCAAGGGTAAAGGCGATCCAATAAAATTTGACTGCATTAATTTTTTATTTTTTTTGGCTGGGCAGTGTATATTCTAACATTGTCTTATATATTACTGTATAAGTATTCAATGGTACATAACCATTTATATACTGTAGAATCTGCACTATTTTAAAATATTTATTAAAAAAAAGTACATAATCAGCATTGCTGGCTATAATAAAAAGGTGTTGCAACACACTGTAGCATGAGCGCATTGAAGCTTGCTGTGCGTTTGTAATGTGTAATATAGATAGATAGATAGATATAGATATCCACCCACACAAACACGCATATCCTTTGGCTTTGCAGATGCACCAGAAAATCCTTACGGGGAAGATGATAGCAAAAGCCCTTTCCCTGTCCTACCCAAGCACAAACGCAGCTATGCCCAAAATGTTACAGTCTGGATCAAAGCCAGTGGGCTGCAGGTAGGTTAATGCCACTCACATGTCCTGTCAAGGTCTGTGTAAGGTTTAGGATGCTGTAAAAAGACAGTACTGTAGAATTGAATATAAAATGTTAAAAGTTCAGATATTGAAAACTATTTCTTTGTTCATGCTCTTAGGCTTGGTACTGAGTAATAAATAGCTAAAACTCTTAGCCAAACGGCTGACGGACACTGTTTAAAATGTAAAGCTGAATGTTTTCCTTACAGACAGATGTACAGAAAATCCTTCGAAATGCAAGAAAACTTCCAGAGAAAACACAAACCTTTTATAAGGTAATATACTCTTTTGGGAGCAGTGCTGTTAGTGTTTAGAATAATTCATATTTCATTTTTAATGACTGGAAACTTTGTGTCTGTTTTAAAGGAGTTAAATCGGCTGCGTAAAGCTGCTCTTGCATTTGGTTTCTGGGACTTGTTAAAAGGCGTGGCTGAGCTGTTGGAAAGGGAGTGCACCTTATTGCCTGACTCCGCCCACCCGGACGCTGCGTTCCAGCTGTCCCACGCTGCCCAACAACTCAAACTGGCTAGTAGTGGAGACCCCAAATATGCAACTTTCGATCACGTAATCACACCCATGCTTACGGACTTCTCCGGGGGAGGAGCTGGAGCTGACAGGATGTAGAAATAACAAAAGCTCCTGCATAAGATCTTTAATTGTAACTAGACCCGATTTTGCTTATTGTTGCATTTTCAACTGTGAAGAGGCTGAAAATACTGCAGTAAGATCCAGGATAGTTTTATTTTCTACAACTTAAATCTTACAAAATATGGAGCTCGGCACATGCGTTTGTGGTATGACTGACATTGACGTGTCCTTGAAAGAGACTTATCAAGATCCTATTTCTGCTTAAATATTACGTCATTGCTGTGTACGTAACGTTTTCTACAGCCACCCAAGATAATAATAAAAAAAAGATTTTTTTTTTTTTAAAGTAGTTGAACATATTCTTTGATTTGAAAGCTTTATTTTAAACCATCAGCAGTAGTCTGAAAGTCAGTAGCACATACTATTGGTCTTTTTTCTTTATATAACAGCAGAATATTGCCCCTCTTGGGGTTTCTTCTGAAGATAAAACTGTCACAATCCCTGAGGTTGTTGGTCTTAATACCAATTTGTCTACTCTTCACTGGAGATAAACCCACTAACACATTTCATTTTGGGGAGGTGGGATTACTACTCTATTAACCCACTAAATATAACTCACAACGTAAATAACAGATTTATAAATACTTTAACGTCTATAAACTCAAGCAATTTTTTTGTGTCAGTTACTACTGGGTTCAGGAAACAGACTGTAAATGCACTTTGGTTTACTGGAGGGATGGATATTTCTGATTTTGTAATGACTTCCATAAATGGAGTACGGAAAAAGACGGGCAGAGGAAGTCCTGGTTGAGGGCAGGACACTTCAGTTCTTCCACATGGGTCTCAGTTTGCCTTCCTCTTTTTTGTTCGGAACCGTCTCCTCCTCTGCTTGTACAGATGACGGAAGTTGATGAAGAGTCCTGTACAGCGTACGGTAGTGTGAAACACATCAGTACAGGCGAGAACAAGACATTTCAACACAGCAGTGTGACACTCAAAGAGGGAGACTCACCCAGGAACATGAGGAGCAAGTAGACCTGCAGGATATACGAAAAGCTGAGGGAGAAGCCGAGGGCTTCAGGCAAAGGAATGCTTAGGAATTTAGTCTCATTGAAGATGGGCATAGACTGGATAACGGCCACAGCTGGTGGAAAAGAAAAAAAGATTTTACAAACATAGAACCATCTGTTCCAGACTGCTTGATCTGATGGTTCACAAACACTTTATAGACATCAACACAGCATGTATAATATCTGAATAATACAGTTTTGTTTTGTTTTGAATTTATGCAAAATACCATTTACTATTCTCACCTTCAGCAAGCACACCAAGTGGATACAGGGGAATCCAAATAGTGTACCGCAGCCAAGTCAGTGTTTTCCATTCTGTGTCAATGCAGGCCAACATGTAAAAGGGGTACCTAAGGTGAATAATCATATGTTTAATCATTATTCAAGACTAGGGTAGGCAATGTTAAAACCTAGCCACTGGGGTCACACAAGCCAGTGTGCTCTTAACATCGGTCCCAAGTCCAGGTAAATGGGGTAGGTTGCGTAATGAATGGCATCCGGTGTAAAACCTGTTCCAACTCAAACACACAGATTTAATCTTTTAAGGATGATCTGCTGTGGCCACAAGAAGAAATAGGCAATGTTGGAGAGACCACTATGAGTATGCTAAATTTTGCTGGAGGACATCCATGACAGACAGTACTGAGGAGAGGAACAGAAGTCAGTTCATGTTTAATTTTTTTGAAAAGGTGAATGTACACCATAAACACTCAGTTATTTAGTCCTTTAGCAGATGAACTTATTCAGTGACCCATATTTTTACCAGCCATGATTGCGTAGCTATCGTTTTCAATTCTGTCAGTTTGTGCATTATTTTGTGGCTATATTTAAGAACTGCTCAATATATCACTGTCACATTTTTAAGGTAGCAACTTGGGACCAAAGGCTTAAACAGGGTTATGAAAAGTTCATTATAGGTTGAGTTCAAGTCAGCAAAATGACTGCCAATTATTTATAATGGCCATTGCAATTATCTCAATTATTCAACTGAGCAGTTTGAGGTTAAGGGCCTGGCTCAAGGGTCCAACAGTTGCGGCCTGGTGGTGCTAGGGATTGAAACCCTGACCTTCAGATCAGGAAATTAAGATTAGCTCAATAGGTTTAGCCATATGTTTGCTTTAGTTGAGGAAAGACTGGTCACATGCAATGACTGCACAGACCAATAGAAAGGTATTCAGTCTAAATGAATGAAGTGATTGGATTCATTTTTTACATGTTTTTCTTTTTACTCTCAGAGCATTTAATTTATTCATTACTGTCAGGATGTTAAGAAAATTTAAAGAAATATAAGTTAAATTGCCTCACAAACTTTTTGTAACTCAACTGTAATTAAGGACTTTATATTTAGATCTTCATGCTACAGAGACTAATAATACGTATGCTAATGTGGAAACTGAACTGTCAAAACCAGAGTTTCATGTGACTTCCTTAAAACTTGGTTAAGCTGAAAATGTTTATTATGCGCTTCGGCCTTGGTAAGTAACCTAACTATCACACCAGTATGTGCTCTTTCAGCATTACATTTACATTCACTCTTCTGCTACAAGTGCATTAAAGATAATGATAAAGAGATATTTGTCAACTGTTGCATGAACAATAAAAATCAGGTAAGCAGCAATTATTGAAAAGTACACAAAAGACAACTAAGGTAACTACACTAGCTATATATGTGCATATACCTACATACACATATATACACACATACCTATATGTATACAGACACATATACATGCATATATCCTGTATATGCAAACATTCACATCTATCCACATATTTACACATGTACAGACTTGTATATTTATCCACATATGCACACACATGGGTGCATGATATGTCAAAGATGCATGGTATACACAGGGTGAGAGGCAGAGCTTTCTAATCATAAGGTGCATGATGCTATAATGGTTTATGTTTGAGACCTGCTCTAAACATGAGAATTCCACTTAGAGTAATATTGCACTGCCCAGGAAGATGGTCTGAATGATGTTTATTCAGTCAGTGTATGTGACGGTAGGGATGGATCGTTTACCAACTTGCGCATAAAAGCTGTTCTTGTGTCTGTTAGTTTTTGTTTTTAGTGTCCTGTACCTTTTTTTTCCAGAGGGGAGAGGAGAGAAAGGGGGTGTCAAGGGTGTGTAGGGTCCCTGATAATTCCACTGGCTCTCCTATGAAGTCTGCCAGTGTAAACGTCACTGATGTGGGTTGAGTAGTTCCAGTTACCCGCTCTGCCATACTCACCACCCACTGCAGGGCCTTCCTGTCCTCTGCAGTACAGCTGCTGAACCACACTGTACAGCAGTAGGTCTCGATGGCAGAGCGGTAAAAGTTTGTCAGCAGAGGTTTGGGTAGGCAAGCTTGTCGGAATTTTCTGAGGAAGTACATACTTTGATGTGCCTTCCCCACCTGGTAAGAGATGTTTATGGTCCAGGTGACGTTAGCAAAGATGTGGACTCCAAGAAGCTTGAGGCACTCCACCCTCTCTACCTCTTCGCCATCAATATGGAGGCAAAGTGCTCAGTTTGTTTAAATCTCCTAAAGTCTATTATCATCTACTTTGTCTTGGATGTGTTAAGGTCCGGGTTATTGTTGTCGCACCATCGCTGCAGATGCCGGAACTCCTTCCTGTAGGCTGACTCGTCATTATCTGTTATCAGACCTATGATGATGGTGTCATCTGTGAATTTGATGATGGTGTTGCTGGTGTGAATGGAGGAACAATCGTGTGTGAAGAGGGAGAAGAGGAGGGGGATGAGGACACACCCCTGTGGTGTTCCAGTGTTCAGGGTGAGAGTGGAGATATGGTCTCCTATCCTGACATTCTAAGGTCTGTTGCTAAAAAAGTCCAGTATCCAGGTGCACAGTGAGCTCCCTAGGCTCAGGTTGCCCAACTTCTGAATCAGTTTACGTGGTTGAACTGTATTGAAAGTGCAGCTAAAGTCTACATAGGAGTTACTGCTGTCCAAGTGTGTGAGGGCTGTATTGATGGTATACATCGCCCCTCTCTGGAAGAGCAGGGTAGGTGGGTGCCTCACTGTTGTGTTGGTTGAAGCGAGCAAAGAACTGGTTAAGGGTGTCCGGTAGGGTGCTGTCCGAGGAGTCCGCTGATGTGTGTGTGTCCTTGTAACCAGTGAGTGGCTTGATCCCCTTCCACATATAACTGGTGTTGTTATTGTCTAAGTGCTCCTCGATGAGTTGTTTATATTTGCACTTGGCTTTTTTGATGCCTCTTTGCAAGGCCTGGTGTGCCTCTTTGTAAGTTTGCTGATATCCTGACTTAAAGGCATCATCCCGTGCTCTTAGCAGGGTGCGCACCTCACTGCTCAGCCATGGTTTCTGGTCCGGGAACACTTTAAGTCCTTGTTGTGGTCAAATTCTCAGTGCAGTAATTTATGTAGGAGAGCACAGCTGATGTGTGACCCTCCAGGTCAGATCCCTCTGTGAAGATTCCCCACTCTGTAGAGTCAAAACAATCCTTTAGAGCTCAGGTGGCTTCCTCAGTCCACACCTGAACTGTTTTACCTGCTGGTCTTTGCCTACGGATTTTAGGTTCATAAGCAGGTATCAGGGACAAAGCGAAGATGATCTGAGAGTCCGAGATGTGGTAGGCGGTGGCTTTAAAAGCATCTGGAATGTTGGTGTAGACCTGATCCAGTGTGTTTTTCTCTCTTGTCGGAAAACTTACATTTTTGTATAATCTAGGCAGGACAGACTTCAGGTTTGCATGATTAAAGTTTCCTGCCACAATTATAACAGTCTGGCTGCACCACTAGCTGTTGTTAATGGAGTGTTGTAGCAGTTCCATGGGTAGCTTAGCATTAGCTTGAGACAGCACATAAATTGCGGTTATCAGTACAGAGGTAAGCTCTCTCGGCATATAGAAAGGTCTACACTGTACCATCAGATACTCTATGTCTGGACAGCAGTAAATATCTTTGATTATGGCGTTGGAGCACCAGCTGTAATTAATGTAAGCACACAGGCCTCCTCTGCATTTCTTACCAGACATGCTGGTTCTGTCTTCTCTGAAGGTAGCATGGCCCTCTAGCTCAATCGCAGCATCCGGGGCGAAAGTGTCCAACCAAGTCTCAGAACACCATTACACAATAATGAATGCCGCATGAATTAAAGCCGTTATGAGTCGTAACTCATCCATCTTGTTGTTGTGCGACCGGGAGTTGGTGAGAAATAGGCTCGTAATGACTGGTTTGTAGGCGTTACCATTTCGCTTAGACCTTAGCCCCCCTCTTCCCCTGCTTCTGCTTTTTGTCGCCACTGCCTGCGCCACTTTAGCAGGGGGATGGAGAGAGAGGTCCGCGGGCTTACGGATCTCTGCTGGAATGAAGTCCCAGTTGCTATTCTCGTATGTGGAGCAGTAATTGTCCAAAACCACGAGCAGCTTAGCCCTGCTATACTGCACATGTGCCAGGGACTAAGCATGGGAAAGAAATAAAAGACGTATCTGCTAAAACATGAAGAGCGCCGGCCGCTGCGTCTACCTTCACCACCATCTTGTCGCCAAAATATTAGAAGTCCAGCACTGATGTCAGGTGAAAAGGCCTTATACGTAGCTGGGGTTCTATATCATCTCAACAGTGCTCAGAGGGTTAAGGTCAGGGACACATGCAGGTCAGTCAAGATCTTCCACTGTAACATGAGCAAAGTGTGTCTTTATGAACCTCACACTTTGTGCGTAAGAGTACCTACTGCCATGTTGTCCAACAACTGGGGAGGGCTTATATATGGGTGTGATACCGAGGCGTTCACATAATTTTGGGTGTACTTCTTTACAAAATAATAACTTAATTTTTAAAACTCACCTAAATATCTCAATGGCACTCCAGAGATAGAACACAAAGAAAACAACAGGTTTGTTCTGCATTTCCTCCAGGCTCCCAAAGATGATAAAAAGGACAAAGTTCCTCCCCGTCACCTACAAAAGTTATATTATATATAATGTTACAATTAATATTTTACATAAAACAACCATTTTTATTTTTTAGGACTTTGTCTATAACAGTGACTCAATAATTCAATGTTGTTACTCAAAACATCTACTAGGAAAATAAGTCAGATAGTGGTCACATCGTCTTGACACCATGATGATGTTCGCCAGTGACTGGCAATGTTCAAAACCATTCATCAGCTTTCTTGTAGCTGCCGTGCTGTCACCTTTTGCAACCTTTCTGAACCGTGTTCAATACAACCTCACTACAACCACAGACTTTAAAACCGTTCTTATGTACACCACTGTCATATGTTGCCAGTTCAGCGCAGTTCCATCAGAAACTAACCTGTGTGAGGCCAGATGTATAGCGCTTAGTCTGGTACAATAATTGAGGACTATAATAAATA
This sequence comes from Neosilurus hyrtlii, assembly GCA_028564935.1. Taxonomy (NCBI): domain Eukaryota; kingdom Metazoa; phylum Chordata; class Actinopteri; order Siluriformes; family Plotosidae; genus Neosilurus; species Neosilurus hyrtlii. Next base: position 26,257,224 of record JAOUQZ010000035.1, read on the forward strand.
AATGAACAGATAGATAGATAGATAAGTATTGTTGCTTAAAATAGCACGAGTGAGAATTATGATCTTAAATCCAAAGTTTTCTCGTTAAAATAGTAAATTTATGTGTGACTGGTCTGTGTTTCTTTTCCTGGCAAAAACATGCTACCATAAATGTTTGTGCAAGCTACTGTGTACTTAACAGATTTAGGTGTATGTTGAAATCCAATTACCCGGGGTGTGTGCAGAGTCCAAAGTGGAAGGTAATTGATTGATATATATATATATATACACACACATTATTTAATAGATTTTTAAAAAAGGGTCAATATGTGGAGCTGAATTACATGAAGATGAATAAGAGGGTCATTCCATGCCAATTCACCTGGAGGTTCCCAGGTGACCATCTCAGAATTCAATGAAACTTTAACCAGACATAAAACATGTTTCAACATGAACGCATGCAAAAAAACTGAAACATATGCATGTACTGAACTCTTTTTGCAGAAACAGTTTACTGGTAGATTGTTGCAAATATTATAATGAAGTGATAATATTTGATCAAACCTTATGAAAAGAAAATGGAAGACTGCAGATTCTTACAGAATGGATCCTGTCCCGTTCGGTACGCAGAGTTCCAGCTCTATGCAGTAATTGTTAGGGGAGTTACAAGCTTTCAAAAATGCCCAAAATGGTAAATTGCAAGTCGCTAGTCGACAAATGGGTATTAACCTGCGATCTTTAAATTAACATATCTTGAAAAGTTTTTGAACTAGGACCTTGAAATGTTGCATGTGTTTGTAATGAAACATGCTCAGGTTTCATTAAATTCTGAGATGGTCACCTGGGAAGTTTTCTGAATGCTAGGTGATTTGACATGGATGACCCAAGATACAGCTTCAGTAAGGAGAACTGAAAATGGTCTGACATGAAAACGGAAAAATACGACCTGTGTCCAGAGACTAAACACCATTCAGGTCACACAGGAAAGTATTTCTCCAAAAAATATTCTCACATGGACCTACCAGTTTGCTGACTTACTACTGACTCTAATAAAGTAGTACACAGAATTAAGATAAAATGAGGCAAATAGAATTGATTTTACATGTTACTTAGCTCTGTCCTTCTTTTATACAATGGAAATTTTATACAATGGAAATTTAAATTTAAAAGGGGTTATATGAAAAAATTTTCATTTAAAACATTAAAAATAATAAATTAAATTAGAATATACATGGTAACAGTGTGATCTGATAGGTCTGCTATCAGGATTAAAACTGTTATTATTATAATAGGATAACTGGGTTTTTCACAGTTATCATGTTTTGGGAAAATAAACAATAAAAAAAAAATTTAAACCTGTATTTCTGTGTAGTATATAATAAACTCTAAATGAGTATGCTAGACAGACACTGATAGCTACACACTGTTTGCTTCTATTCAAAGTGCAGAGCTCGCCTGGCCAGCCTCTGTCATGGTACAACGTGTAGAAATAAACTGCAAAAAAAAAATTGATAAAAAATTTATGCTATTGAGTAGTTTATACTAAAACTCTGAAAGTGGTGTAAAGAAACACCATTACAAGCTCTTATGCACCTGCTTGTAAGAACTAACCTGTGTCTGTTGTTTATTTATGTATCACCAATTTTTAAAAAATAAATAAAAACTAAGCCATAGCAATCTCATTAAATGTGCTTTTCTTTGTTGATGTTCCATGTATCCACCTCACTTTCTGCAAGTAACTGTAAAAATGCATCTAGTTGTTATCTGTTTGTTACTATGTGGCTGAGCCCAGTTAGAATATTTGCATGTTACTAGCTCAATTAGCTCATCCTCTGCCTGTCTACCAAACTGAGGCAAACAATCCAGGCATATGTTTAGAAAAATAAAAAAAATGGATAATTAGTGCACCTATGAACAACATAAACCATATCAAAAAATATTCAAAATGCCGTTAATGTTTTTAGCCTATGTAAAAAATAATCTGTTTGTTTACAAAACTTATTGGTAGGCAGAAGTTCTTAGATAATCACCCTTGGTCACATATAAATATGTTGCAACAACTTCTGCATTTCAAGTTAGCCATTTCCAGTATGAAGTACCAAAACACAGTATATAAGTACATTAACCGTCAACATTAAGCCTTTATTTAAAAGAAAAACAGAATTTTAATTATCCATTAAACTTTAACTTTTGACTGGTGATCATATCTGAAAGAGTAATAAATTTTACTGCATCTACCTTTAATCTGAGCCTGCAGGACATCTCAGACGGTAAAAACTAGTGTTGGAAATCAGCAGTGTAAAGTTGCTCAGGCTACTGGTGGTTGGGTCGAGCGAGTTAGCGAGGTAATTTGAGATTAAGATTGTGTTTTCTGTGCAGACAGAAATACGAATGCTCCCTTTAAAGCTGCACATGTGCAACCACAGGAGCCGCAAGACAAACACGCAGAAGTAAGCAGGGATGAGAATGTAAAATGTAAAAAAGGCTGAAATTTAGCTGGGGGTCAAGGGACCGCAGTGGGGTCCAGGGGGGGTCTCCCGGTAAGCTCGTGGATTTTGTCAATGTGAAACCATTAATTTTATCAACTAAAATTAACTATTCCTGTGGAAATAAATAACCCTTTTTTGGTAGACTACCAGGTGAGAATTCATCATTATGGCACAATTTACAACATTTACATTTTCCCACCTTTAAAAAGAAATTTTCATGTATCTGTTCAATTTCTGCAATAATTTAACACCATTAAATTTCTTTTTTGCTTGCTAAAATGCACATATTAGATAAACAACTTGAGCCTTACCTCGATCATCCCAAATGTCTCTGTCTGAGACCGCAAAACTGTGAAAATCGCTCCTTCATAGTAAGCTTTTAAATTTGTTTTAACTGGAGGATCTCCTCTCTGAAAGATGTGTTTTTTCATCAAGAACTAAATTAAGAGCAAAACACAGTCCTGATCCTCGAGGAGTGTATCAACCTCCCAACTCAGTGTATCATTCTCCACCAATTACTTTCTCACTATGTAATTAACACAGAAGCTAAAAAAGGGTCGCACATTGTTACCCCATGACGTTACCCCGATGTCTGAACCTTTGCTGGTGAACAAAATTTGCTGTAACTAAAATAAGATTGAACACCTCTTTTTTTATCCAACTCACTTGTAAGAGATTTTCTGAGCAATCAAAACTGCAAGGTTTTTATAGAAAATAGAATTATATTTTTTTAATATTTTGAGGTTCCAGCAGTCTGTAAATGTGATTTTCTTTAATGATAACTAATCACGAATTGTTTTCTCTAAACATCGTGAGTTACTGCACACTTGACCTTTATACTGACCTGTATAAAGGCAGGCATCACACCAGTCTTGACTAACCCCAGAGCAGGGTTAATAACCTCAGCAATGGCTAACATCTGACAGAAGTACATCACATCAGCAATGGTGTGAAAGGTATCATAGAAAGAATCTATTCAAAAAGAAAGAAAAAAAACATAATAAATAAAAAGAAAAATATTAACATCATTTGTTATCTCATTATTAACTCCAAACCACATCTGCAACACTTCCCTGTGTATTGTATCTAAAGCCCATGTCAACATACATGTCTACAGTGCACATCAGAATTTTTTTTCTTATGTATTTTAGACAAACGGAAATGAAAGCTGTCATGAATGACAAACAGAATACAGTAGATATATAGTCTGAGTTGTGTTAACAGACATGCAGCCTTTTCAGTCGCTCCTGCCCTTCTCATACCTTTAAACACCCCCCCCCCCTTTACGTATGTATATACATACATACACACACATTATATAATGATATAATGTGTGTGTGTATGTATGTATATACACACATACACACACACACACATATATATATATATATATAATTTATTTCTTTTTTCCAGTATGTATACTGTAAATATGGATGTTTGTAATTTTTCTTATTGAAACTTATCTTTATCTTGTCCTTTTCGTTACTTGGTATGGACAACTGTGTGCAGACAGTTTCCTCCAGGTTCAATAAAGTATTCTGATAACATGCAGAGTGAGCAGTGGGACTTGATAGTGATTAGCCACCGTGTCTAAGTGTTCTGAAAACCTTTTAGCAACAGTGGCGCTAGATAAGCTACATAATGTTTTGGTACTGGGTGGTGTCATGGTTAACAGGTCCACCTCTCACCAAGAGAGTCCTGGGTTTGAGTCCTGATCTGTTTGCATGTTCTCCCTGTGCTTAAGTGGGTTTCCTTCAGGTACTCTGGTTTCATCCCACAGTCCAAAGACATACACATTAAGCTAACTGGCTGTTCCAACTCGCCCCTAGCTGTGAAAGTGAATGGTTTTGTGTGTGTTGGCCCTGCGATGGACTGGTGAGATGTTCAGGGTGTTACCTAACTTAACCCAGAGTCAGAAGAGATAAGACCCTAGTAGAATTAAGCAGTTCAGGGAATCAATGAATGTTTTGTTACTGGAAAGAAGCAGGTAATACTTTTTTAAAATATGATGTTTAATTATTTTGTAATGAATATTAGCATTTTGAGCAGCTAAAATATACCAGATCAAAAATTCAAATAAATTAATTGTAAATGTAAATGTATAAGAGTGATGTGTTATAAACTGCTCATCTGCCGATAAACGTTGGATTCATTATATAATAATACATCATTAAAAACAACATGAGCTGCTTGATAACAGAACGGAGAATGTGTCCTGGAATTGTTATTCATTAATTTTCTAAGGACCCAAAGGTGTCCCCAACAACAGTCACATGATAAAACATGTCTCTACAGAAAGATTACAATTAAATTATGAATGATAAGGAAAATATTTGTAGATAAGGCCATTCTTTTTTATTCCTTGTTTCGTGGATCCACTGATGCTAATATTTGCGATTTCTAAAAAATTTAAAAAAGAATTGGAAAAAGCGTTTTTTATTCCCGCCAGTCTTAACCTGCTGAGTGCGCAATTAATTTTTAAATTAATTGAGAAGAACAGAGACCGATCGCCACCAGGCCAATCCTATGAATGATGGCGACGTGGTGAGTGGCCAGCACTCACCCTGACATGGGTAGTGTAGTTTTAAAATAAATTCTCACCTTCCCTAAGTATGAAAAGACGAACAGTCATGTTGACAAAGATCCAGGAGAATCCAAGAAACTGGACCAGGTTGTACATGAAGAGATATCCCTTTTTCAAGCCAAGGTAAGCTGGAGGGGGAAAACAATTGATATCTGAGCATGTGGTATTTAAAATTTCTTTTTGTTCTCTTGCTTAACTTTATTTTTTAAAAAATGGAAAAATCAACGGTTAACTTACGATCCTTCGGAATCCTTGACTCAATGCTTACTTTATTAATTCTTTCTTCCTGGATGAGCAAAAGATTAAACAAACATTGTTAAAAAAAATAGTTATCTTCTACTTGAATATTTCAGCATTTATCAAAGAACCAAATATTTGGTTTTATTGAAATTGGTGAGTTCTCCAACCTTTTGCCTCAGCTCCATCTCAGCATCTGACTCATCCAGCCAGCGGTCGAAGTCAGGGGCCAGAAACACAGGCTTCTTCTCCTGCATAGTGAGTCGATCCCACCAGCAGTGCTTCTCCTTTCTCACGGTGATGTTCACCTGCCGCTGCGTTGATTTGTGTTTTATCTAAACACACACACACACGTTCATTCAACAAATTGTTGAAGAGGAAAAAAAGCAGTCAAATAAACACCTTTTAGTAAACACTTCAATACATGTCAATCAATTGGTATGTGCCTCACAAATCTCGCTGATATAAACAGTGCAGCGATTTGTTGCAAAACTAGTTCACATAGTGATACAAGCAAGAAATTTGGTACAGAAGGTCAAAAGACACCACACAATAATACAGTAACACTGGCCTTCAAAAGTTTTCATTTTTAAAAATACCTTTCTGCCAAACCAACACTGTTAAGTTTATTTCTCACTACACAGAGCTTCATTTAACCACCTCATAATAAATGTATGTATGTATAACAAGGACTGAAAATCATTTTTCCATGATTACATCAGCACCAAACTTCTTGAAAATTGGAGTTTTTACATAATATTACTTGCTCGATTAACTTTTATAATTTCTTCATACTTACATACTTTCTTTTAAAACACATCTCTGGTCTCAGGAAACTTTCATATGGCGGGGAATAATTTGGATAAATTCACTTTGAAAATACCACATATTCAGGAAAGAAGAAAAATCTGGAGAATTCATGACGGATTTCTCTCCAATTACAATATTATCACATCTGTTCTATAACGGAATACGGATATTAAATAAACTGAATATTTTGATAGAATGGTAACACATTTCTCAGTTCGATAAATTATAAAATAACAAATTAAATTTATATTCCCTCCAATAAGCCACTGTTAAACTCACTAGAGTCATCTAACAAGATAAAAATATATTAAACAAAAACCCAACTGAAATACAAGACTTTGAAAAAGACACAATTCACAAAATGTGTGCATCATCTTAAATATTGACAGTTGAAGATGTCGGGGTAATTTCCTGAAACAGATCGTTCCAAATAACACTCACACAAAATTTCAGACTTGTATCACAAAATGAACTATTTCACTGATTTCCAGTACTAACCCTGGGTTTACGATCTCCATGATTCCAAAACAGCGGGGCACTCCATGATTTATGAGTGCACTTGGAGCACGATTAGGATATAAAAATGAGGCAGGTGCATCCAAGAGATGAAACTTGAAGGAATCATGTTTCCAAGTTCAAGTTCCCCTAAAATGGTGCATCATGGTCTGTTAAGCTCTTCTACGATTCCCACGTTCTATCACTATTTGCATCAAATCTTAATACATCATAATAATCATCATGATTCCACCAAGTTCCCTCAAGATCATCACGATTCCATCCCACAACCCCCCACGCTCATCACGATTCCCGCAAACCGTGGAGATCGTGGACACTGTGTCCCCAGTGTATACTCAGGGTAAGCAGCGCTACTAAAATAAACAAGCATACACTTCTTCTTCAAGCAATAAAACCCCACATTAATGTTCCTGATTCCTACGGAACAATGTAGAGGGTTAATCATACAGGACTGAAGGGGCTAAATCGCCTCAAATATCTGCAGCAATCTGAAAGTCACACGTCATCCAAATGTTAAACGATTCAAGTCATCAAACACCCTACCTCAGGTTTCACTGGTTTTAAAAACTCCAAGTTGAATTCGTATTCATTTTCCCCTTTTGCTCCATGACCCTGACCTGGAACAGAAACATTAAGAGCAACACTTCAAAAAAAAATTTTAATTAAAAAAAAAAAATAAAAAATAGGGTGCATTACATATTCATAGCTACCGCAGATGGTTAGAAGACCTACCTTTAAAATGAAGTGTGTTCTCTTGTACACTTATGTCCAAGTTCTGCAAAACACACACACATTTGCATTTCCTGACTTCCTTTAACTCAAAAACACATGCTGTGTGAGCAATAATAAATACAATAAAACTTCGTTACATTCCAGTATTTCGGCATATAAAGACAAGTGTTTGTAAAACCTCTACAACACATAGAACAAATGATCGTTTGTATGATCCAAAGGTACAGTAAACCTCGAACATCAGGCACTTGATGTCCATCATTTGCATTGAGCTGGTTACAAAGAAGCACAACAGATGCACCATTGTGTGAAAGTCTTCTACGACTACATATAAAGTAGTGTGACCACAGGTTAGTGTACTAACAGTAAAGTATCAGACATACAAACTATTCTCAGAACAGAGAAAAATGATAGGGAAGGGTGGAAGTTATCCAAGGAAACACATATGGGCATGTAAGGCTCATGAAAACCACCCCACCCAGAGTCCAAATTTGAAACATGATGCTTTGCTAACTGGAACTCAATACTTTTTTACGTTATTGACTGACTCAACCTTGTTTAAAGCAGCACAATCAGAAATAAATGAATAGCTTAGCATGTTTTAAACCTGTTTTCCACTAAGATGGCATTCATAATATTAAACTGGTATAAATACAAGCTGCCTGAACCTCATTTGGATCATGTGCCAGATCTCAGAAGTAGCGTAAATGACATGCTTAAACTGTGCGCTGCTTACTTCATGACATGATTGTTCACCAGCATGAACCATACTTCCAACCCTTATTTTGGATTGCTTTCTTTAAAAGGACACTATTTTTCGATTGAGTCCAAGTGGCAATTATTTAAATATGATGTGGATTATAGCATGTCAACAGTGTAAATGACACAATATCATGGACATTTTATCAGCCCTGCCATTGTAACAGGCAGCAGCAAGATTAGGAAATTTGGTATGCACTTATAGGTAAACATGTATAGTATACATGGAAACTTTTAAAAATTAAGTAATGATTGGTCTAAATGCTCAGAAACATGTATAAACATGTGTAAAATGCCTGTGGATAAAAGAAAAGATTAAAAAATATGAGGTTTTGGGTCATTTCAATGAGCTGTTAGGGGGTGAGCAGCCCAATAATAGTGTACATTACTGAGTGACTCTGGGCATGCACTTTCAAAAGAAATTATAATAATCAATAAACTTTACTAACAGATTTACAGTCGTTAGACTCATATTTATACCCTGGAGTGGTTTTCATGAGTCTTACTCATTATCCCTGTGTATGAGCCACATGTTACTTCTCATTCAGTACCACAAGGAAGAAAACATGCCTGTAAATAAAAGATGACTGGAACAGATGGCTTGTGGTCTTGGAGGAGCAAAAGGCAATAGAACTGTATTAAAAGCCTGCCCAAATGAGATAAGGGGTTTGCTTTTTTAAATAATAATAATAATAATAATAATAAAACCAGAGACAGCACTGTATTGTTTTACAGGGTTTATTTAACTTTATTTCCTGTTATAGACCCAGTAAAAGGCATTAGTAATTTGGTCTTCATTCATTTCCCACTGTATACACTTACATTTTCCAGTTTGTTAGTGATATTTACTAACACTAACAAGATATAAACTGCTAGCTCATTTAGCTAAGCAGCTGCAAAAGTAGTGTCAGAGGTCTTTAAAAATATTCCTAAAGGGGGAAAAAAACCCTAAACTAAATGTTAGAGCACATTATCACCTAGCAACACGTTTGGAGATAATTAAAAATAAGCTGTTACACCCACATTCTGGGTAGCTAACACTGGAGCTAGCCGGCTCTGTGCTGAAATGCTAGCTAGCTTTGTGCTGAAATGCTAGCCGGCTTTGTGCTGATATGCTAGCCGGCTCTGTGCTGATATGCTAGCCGGCTCTGTGCTGAAATGCTAGCCGGCTCTGTGCTGAAATGCTAGCCGGCTCTGTGCTGAAATGCTAACCGGCGCTGTGCTGAAATGCTAGCTAGCTTTGTGCTGAAATGCTAGCTGGTTCATGCTAGTTTCACTGAAGTGAGAGACACCGTGTTTACCTTAGCATCGCTTATCTCCACCCGCAGGAATATTTCACCGTGCCTCTGGGCCCAAAACACGTGCGGTGTGAGAGTCTGCATACCGAGACGTTTATACGACTTCGGAATGTTCTTCACTTCAGCTCTTGAATCCTTGCTGAACTAATGTAGACCCCCTATCACATCAGAAAGAGCAGGCTCGCCGAGGATGCATGACGCGCGCGCCTCTGTGCCACTGAGCTCGATACAACTGGACGCGTGCACGGGCTCTCAGTTAAGTTGAAGCCATCGGCCGCCATATTGCTACTCCCTACTCCCATTGACGGGTTGAAAGTGTTGCTAGTATATTTCCAGGTAATATCTTGACGGAGATTTCCCACAGATATCTTTTAGATCACAAGTGTCAAACTCAAGGCTGGGCAGTGGTAGGTCAGTGGTTAAGGCTCTGGATTACTGATCCGAAGGTTGGCAGTTCAAGCCCCAGAACTTCCAAGGTGCCACTGTTGGGTCCTTGAACAAGGCCAATAACCCTCAGTTGCTCAGTTGTATAATAAAGAAATGATGAATGTAAGTCACTCCGGATAGGGGTGTCTGCCAAATGCCATAAATGTAAGGCCCATGGGGCCAAATCTGGCACGCCAAGTCATCTTGTGGCCTTGTACATTCTTCACATCGACCACTACCATGGAACATAATTAATTTGCTTAAGAGATTGCAAGCTAGCATACTGCTGTCAAGCATCGTCAGAAAAGGAAGGTAACTAAGCTTAAAGAAGATGAATCATAAACTGAATTTAACTAATTTTGCCATGCAAGTTTCCTGGTTGCTGTTTGCATGCTTGACTAGATTATCCAGCCCTTGATGACCTTGACATTTAGTATTGACCTTGATGACCTTGAAAATAAGTATGACGCCCCTGTTTTAGATTATAAGATACTTGCAAAATTTTTCTAGAAGAACAAACACCAAGATTTTAATGAACTACTTTGACCCGCACGATTGTCCTCTATTTATATTTTGCTGATGTTATGCTGATTTCCGCACATGAATTCCTAATGAAAGTTGCTACAACTACTACAGTTGCTGTTTTCATTAATTCAAAGTATCCCCTTGTAAATTCCTGTGTCTCATAGCATGCACCTGTTCATCTGTAATTTTTTTAAATTGCAGTTTATATTTATGTGTGTTCACATTTTTGAGTGGTACTTTATGTTATAGCAGTTGTTATAAACAATTGTTTCCTCATCAGGTTAATTTTTTTCATTCTCCTGAAGTTATGCAATCCACTGTACACATAACTCTGAAAAACCAGTCAAAGGATGAGATGCAGTGGGACGGTCATTCAACTTGGAATTTGGGTAATCTGGATCTTGGGCAACATCCAACTTTCTCTAATGTTATACCACTGATTTAAACCCAGGTAATATAAATTGAATACTACATGTATAGCTATAAAATAATATACATTTATAAATAACACTTTTAAAGTGTATGTGTCCATAAAACAAAAACGTAACAAATAATTTAGAATTTTTGGTATTGAGTGATTTCAGTATGCGAGTTCTGGTACAGTGACACCCCTGGTTCTTATAAGCATAAATACCAGTCAAAGGTTTGGACACGCAAGTAAATGTGTCCAAACTTTGGACTGATACTGTATCATTCATTCATTTTCTGAAGCGTTTAATCCTAATTAGGGCCGCAGGGAGGCTGGCGCCCATCTCAGCCGCCTCTGGACGAGGGCAGAGTACACCCTGGACAGCTCACCAGGCCATCGCAGGACAAAAACACACTGACAGATATGCAGCCTACTGTTGACTAAAATCAGCAATGGTTCTTTTACATGCTTCTCACCATAGACAGTGAGAGACACGGCCGGCATTTGATAACCCAGTTAGCTGCACTGGAGGGAACAAAAATAATTTGGAATTTTTGGTATCGAGTGATATATATATAGGTTGTCTGTGTTGATTAGGCATTTCGGTAAATGAATGAATGGGTGCTGTAGGGTAACAGTTTGACAGTTATTAGGGAGTACCAACATGGTGAATGCGCGGCCTCAATGGCGTAACCGATAGTACAGTGAGTGCTCCGTACAATACAGCCGCGGGGACGCGCTTCACCAGCCCCTCCCACCCCTTTAACATCTAAGACAACATGTCTATGAGTGCAGGAGATTGTGTAATCGGCGCAATTTGGTTAGATTTGGGTATTTATCCGAGATATCTCGTTATTTTTACAGAATAGAAATGTGGTTAAGAGTACGGGGTATAACACATTTACGTCAATACCTCGCACTGCCGGTAGGAGCGCTGTCGTAAATTTTACGACACACACACAGGCCCTTTTTTCTGTTGCCGGAAGTGAAACAAAGGGCATACATAACTTACAGGTTAACACGTAATACGGTTCTTGCTATTTATTAGTGTTGCCCGTGACGGCATAGACAGAGCGTTTCACCCGGCTGTAAGGGGTAAATGTGAAGTGTTATTCAGAAGTTTAACAAGTTTTTGTTGAACACTTAGCTACTGGTACAATGCAGTGCACTTCTGACTGTGCTAATGCTAGCTCAGTGCTAACGCGGAGCTCTACCGGGTCCAGATTTCACGTCCTCATAGGTGTAACCGGTAGTGTTGCAGCACTTAAATTACCTCTGTTGGTGCTGCAACTTCTGGAAATTCCAGGGGTAAGTTTATGGCACATTATTAGGCTTTAAAGACACTTTTGTGCTGTGAAGGAAAGTCACTGTAAGTTGTAGTGCACTACTTTGTCCAGCAGGCGGCAGTCTTTCTACTGCTGTCAGGTGTTTGTGTCACTAAGCCGCTGTGTCCCAATCTATGAACCACTGGCTGTGTAATTCACGGGTGGTGAAGTGTGGCAGGAAGGTCCTGGGCTCGAGTGCAGTGTGGAGTTTGCATGTTCTCCCTGTGCTTGTGTGGGTTTCTTCCTGGTACTCAGGTCTCCTCCCTCAGTCAGAAGACATGCACATTAGGCTAAGTGGGCCCAAATTGCCCCTAGGTGTGAATGTGTTGGCCCTGCGTCTGTCCAGTGATCTGTTCAGGGTGTACCCCCCATTCTCCCAGAGTCGGCTGAGATAGGTCCCTGCGACCCCAGTAGGATTAAGCGGTTTGGGAAAAGACTGAGTATGTAATTGTGTCCCCCATGAAGCTTAGGTGATACTACGTTTTCACAGGATGTCCTGTGGCAGACCCTTCTTGTTAACACTCTAGCAGTGCCTGTTCTTTATGGACTTTAATTCATATTTATGTTGAATGGTCCCTACAGTACGCTCTACCAGCCTGTCAGAACTGGGTCACCTTGACCTTTTAGTCAAGGTCAAAGAGGTCAATTCATCAAAAATGGCCGTTAACACTCTGGAGGGTGCAGATACTTTCGGATCAGTTTCTCATTCATGCCTGTTATACTTAGTGTCAAGGTCTTCAAATCTATTGAAACTGGGTCACCTTGCCCTCATTTCAGGGTCATGGGGCCACTTGAGATATGAAACGTTGTCTTTGTAAAAAGACAGATATGTAAAATTTAGCACAGGATTGGTTGTTATTTATACCAGATCTGCCTATGGATGTGCCTGTCAGCCTTGTAAAAAGAAGTGTGCCGTGGACCATGTGGGGGATACGCCTAGTGTTCTGTGACAGGAATGCATTTCTAGTTCTCCTGTTGAAGAGCAACCTTAAGGGCTTCATGGGTTTGGGGTTGATGAGTATACGCACGTGATTTAAGGTAGTGCCACAGGAAACAATCACAAGCGGATGAGGTCAGAGGAAAGGGCCAGCCACCCAACATGGCCACACAATCAGATTTGAAATGTGGGTCACCCTGTATTTGATATATTATGAATATATATTTGATTATAGCCCTGCGATGGCCTGGCGAGCTGTCCAGGGTGTACTCTGCCCTCACCCATAGTCGGCTGAGATTGGCGCCAGCCTCCCCGTGACCCATAATTAGGATTAAGCGGTTCAGAAAATGTATAAAAATAATTGATATAATAATGAGATATACATGAAATATATTATACATTGTTGCAGATCGGTGCCGTCAAGTAAATTTTAAAACTCTACCTCTTCCTTTTAAAGATTGATGTACGAGTAGTAACCACAGATCATGCCACCCATTTTTACAAAGTTGAGGAGATTCCTGTTCGTGTCTACACAGACAAGGACGAGTGGGAGGTGAGTATGCGTGATATATATTTTATATATATATATATATATATATATATATATATATATATATATATATATATATATACACATTTGGTGCATATCTTAATGAGCACCAATGTGATTTTCATGTCTTAGATGTGGAAAACATTCTCAGACCCTGTGCTACACATTGAGCTGAAGCGGTGGGCTGACCTGCTAGTCATTGCGCCACTGGATGCAAACACTCTTGGCAAGATAGCCAGTGGCCTTTGTGACAACCTTCTGGTGAGTCTGTTTCTATAATTCAGAGATATACATATCCAAACACTTTGTCAAGAAAAAAAATCAAATTATGATCATCTTGAGGGAACTTGGTATAGTCGTGATGATCAGTCTATGATTATATCACTACCATTACGATTTGAAGCCAATCATGATAGAACGTGGGAATCGTAGAGCTTAACAGACCTTAACAGAGCATAAATGACCTTCATCGTAGGGGATCTTGATGAAGATGGAAACACGATTCCTTCCGGTCTCATCTCTTTTGGATGCACCCTGTCTTGATTTAAAAAAGACTAAAAAAGTGTGGCTTGTCTGGAAGGATTAACATGACAAAGCCTCTTCTCCCGAAAAAAGCACATGGCAGCACGGCTTGGGTTTCTGAAGTTGCATCAGGCAAACCATAAGCCTTGTGGAACAATGTTTTAAAAATAAAAAATAAAAATAAATCACAAAAAGCGGTCATCCTCATTCATTTATTCATTTATTCATTCAACTTGTACATGTAAGGTGATAGCCCTGAAATGGTCTGGTGAGCTGTACAGGCTGTACCACGCCTTCGCCCAGTGTCGGCTGAGATGGGCTCCAGCCTCCCTGCGACCCTAGTAGGATTAAGCGGTTCAGCAAACGAGTGAGTGCGAGGTGAAAAGTAGACATTGTAGTAAAAATACCAAGTTAAATATCAAAATGTAAAAACCATCGAAACTTGCCTGCAGGTGAACACAGAGGTACAGCATGCAAATTACTTGCAATATAATTTGCAACAAAACTGATACCAAATGAATATGTGGTGTTTGTCCCTGACAGACATGCATTATAAGAGCATGGGATACAAGTCGTCCTCTACTCTTTTGTCCCGCAATGAACACAGCCATGTGGCATCATCCAATCACTGCCCAGCAAGTGGCCACGCTTCAGGGTTTCGGCTACGTGGAGATCCCCTGCATTTTTAAGAGGCTGGCATGTGGAGATGAAGGTATAACCTCAACACAGTATTACCATTCTGAATATACATACAATTTTTGAATAACCAAAGTGTGTTTCTGAAAGAGCTCTTGTTATATTTTATATTTATATTGCAGGAAAAGGTGCAATGGCAGAGGTGTCAACTATTGTGGATGCCATCCTAAAGTATCTTCCAAATCAAGACCAGCTGTGGGATGCGACAGGATGAATATGACGATATGAATGAAATAAATGTAACACTTCTGTTCCTAAGTTGACACAGGAGCAGTGTGTAAAGCTCTGCGGGAGGGATTTCCTATGGTAGTGCCCCTCTCTGTGACATCATCACAGATCATGTATATCAGTCAGTAGGTGATGATGTCACAGAGTTTGTAGGTCATGTTTCACACTGGCAGGACATCATGACAAAGAGACAGAGGGAAACTGTCTGCGCCCCATCGGAGGAGCACCGCCCTTTACATGGGACATCCCATAATTACTGAATAAACTAGAGGGTGTGTAAAGTTTTGTGGGTGGGATGTCTCAGGATGGTAGCATCTCCCTGCAGTATCATCACAGAGGTCTTGTTAAACACTGGTGCGACATCATGACAAAGAGACATGGAGTCTAGCCCATGGTAGGGCATTGATAAGTTGCCAATTGTAAGTGGCAATATAAGTTGCCAATTATACAGTATTTATTTATTTTGTAAAGTGCAGAGTTTAAAAGTTTATGCCTGAGCGATGAAAGATATCATAGTTTCAATTTCCCCTGCATTTTGTTGCGTTAGTTAGGAACGTTACCTTGAAACTTGAAACTTTATTAAGTTTGCCAGTTATGGGAATTTCTCTTGTTCTGTTCCATCTAGCAACAATCTACCATGTTTTATACTCTTATCAGTGGTGTAATGTGAAAAAGATGAATAAATATCAAATGACTGTGAGAACAAGTTGAGTGTGTTCAGAGACCCTGTTTGTTTCTGGTTTCTTTTTGGTCATGTTGTATAATTAAATGTGGGATTAGTTAATTTCATGTTTCTAATCGGTGCTGATTAACTTATATATTTGGTTATCTATTTTCATGCTAAAGCAGGGTTTACACCAGAGCAATGATTTGAGAGATTTGTGATGAGTATGGGGGCTTGAGGGATTGAATTATGATGAGCATGGGGGAATTTGGTGGAACCATCATGATTTTTATGGAACTTGTTGGAATCATGATGATCTTAAGGAAACTTGGTAAAATTGTCATGATCTTAAAGGAACTTGATGGAATTGTGAAGATCTTGAGGGAACATGGTGGAATCATAATGATCTTGAAGGAACATGGTGGAACCATTATGATCTTGAGGGAACGTGGTGGAATTGTGATGATCTTGGGAGAACTTGGTGGAATTGTCATGATCTTGAGGGAACATGGTGGAACCATGATGATCTTAAGGGAACTTGGTAAAATTGTCATGATCTTAAAGGAACTTGATGGAATTGTGAAGATCTTGAGGGAACATGGTGGAATCATAATGATCTTGAAGGAACATGGTGGAACCATGATGATCTTAAGGGAACTTGGTGGAATCATGATGTTCTTGAGGGAACTTGATGGAGTCCTTACTGAAACCTTACTGAACTTACTGAAACCAACATTTTTCTTCAGTTTGTTTACAACATTCATTTCGAGTTCAGGTTAAAAACATCAAAGAAATTTCTGATGGTTGAATCAAAGGATTCAAATTAGAGCCAGAAGGTACACACTGAAACTTTATGCAAAGTCATGTTGGATTAGATTTTAGTAATTTATCTAGTAGCTACAGTACACTGTGGCTTTTTCACATTTATTTGCATTTATTCCTTCCTGTTTTGCCCTTGGATATTATTTGGGTTATTAAACCGTGTATGAGACGTTGAACTAATGCAACCGTCTATTTGTCTGCTTTTCTTTGTGAGAGCTATGATTCATTCCTTATTTTATTTGTACATTCCTCACATTAGAAATATAACACATGTAATCAACTTCTGCAGTTAAACTCCCCTCAAGTTTAGCTAGATAAAAATGTTCACAACTAAACATGAAACTGTCTGAAAAACAAAAGACCAGAGTACAAACTAGGCTCTATGTTCTGTGTGCCCTACAGATAACAATTTCTACATTAATACTTTGCACATTCAGTGTGTTTTATTTTCACATATAAAACATGTTGAAATAAAATGCATCCATTTAAAAAGACTTTCTTTATTCCAGGATATTGTGTATGATACTTGTACTAAGTAAAATGTAACTAACATATCACTACATTTACTAAATATTCACTTGATTGATACAGTGGTTAGCCCGTCTGCCTCATTGCAAGAAGGTCCTGGGTTCTGTTCTGGGCTTGGGCGTTTCTATGTGGAGTTTGCTTGCTCCCCCTGTGCTTACATGGGTTTCCTCATGGTATTTTGGTTGAATGCATGAATATTTCAATCTGATAAATGGTTTTCATAACAAATACAGGTAATGTAATTATTAGCTCATCCACCTCACAGGTGGTCCTGTGTTCGAGTCCTGGACTCGGCAAAGGCATTTTTGTGTGGAGTTTGCATGTTCTCCCTGAGCTTAATGGGTTTCCTTCCACAGTCCAAAGATATGTATGTTCCAAATTGCCTCTAGGTGTGAGTATGAATGGTTGTGTGTATGTGTGTGTTTGGCCGTGCGATGGACTGGTGAGCTGTTCAGAGGGTACCCTGCCTTTGTCCAGATAGGCCCCACCCTTCCCGCGACCGTAGTAGGATTAAGCAGTTCTGCAAATGAATAAATAATAAATACAGCCATGTTGGGGAGAGAAGACTGAATATTACTTAGATGCTCAGATAAGTGTGAATTAATGGCATAGTACAAGACTTTCCAAACTAATTGGAAGATTATAAATTTTACCCATATGAGCACACTGTGTAGACTTTTTTTTTTTTATTTAATATACAGTTAAAGCCATTATTACATGTACTGTTGCAATCTGGGGGATATATATATATATAAGATCTTGAGTAAATTTTCCGTAAAACAGTGCTCGATACGTCGAAGTAGAGCAAAATATATTGTATGTGGGGAAAAAATAACAGTACTACAATTTTATCCTGACAAGCCTGTTTCGTGGTTGCTCACTCATCAGGGGATTCCAGAAATGAGTGGGCAACCACGAAACAGGCTTGTCGGGATAAAATTGTAGTACTGTTCCTTTTTCCCACATACTAAATATAAATATATAAATAT